>VDFB02000009.1:17791448-17895448 GCA_007258455.2 Sequoia sempervirens
GAAATCCCTGAGCCTTAGCTTTGGTATTTGCCCTGGAATACCAACCCAAAGGCTTGGAGGGCATTCCCAAAAACCAGAGACGTGTTTTTTCCAAATTCAACAAATTTTCACATAATCGGGTTCGTGCTCACCATCAAGATTGTATCTGGTTCAATATCAAAAAATCAAGACATGGGTAATGTTAGGTTCTTTATTACTTTCCAACGATGTAATTTTTTTCACTTTCTAACAATGTTAAGCTTTCGTCCATAATTTCTTTTTTTCATGTCCGTTTTCTTCAAAAGCGTTGTTTTTGTATTTTTTCATTATAAATTCAACTCGTTTCATCGAAATTTGAAATAAATTACATTTTTAGAAACTAGACTCCATCTACAATTTTAAAAAATCTATTAGTTTCAAAAAAAATTAGGGGGAGCACGGCCAAAATTTTGCTTTTTAGGAAGTGCCCACTTAGAAAATTAATAAAAAATCAAATATTCATTAAAAAATTATCATAAAATATCCAGTCCTTACTACATACTATTATCTAACTTCTGACTGGAGCGATTTTAAAAATACTACAAAAAAGTCCACCGTGCTCGGGTCACACAAGAGTTGCTATGTTATGTTTTTCTGACAGAAACAACAGCAATTTGTGTGTGTCCCTCTTTTGAACCCCTTAATCTCAACCATTTTCAAAATAAATTAGTAGTTTAGAAAGTAGACTCGGAGCATTGCGGTCCTTGTTTTTGTTCCATCAAGAAATTTTGAGTGTAGCTATCCTCAATTTTACGTCCAAGGTCAGTATTTCCTGATTTCAGAAAAAAAGTGGCCACTTAAGCCCCTTTTTTGGGAACCATCTTGGTGCACTTACCCCACTGCATCATAATATTATTAAAATCAAACTAATATCACCAAACCATAATATCATAAGAAATATCCATGTCCTCTAATGTATAAGCATAATCACCAAATAGTCTACTAACCAAACCACCAAAACAAACAATAAGTAATAACAATCATAGTCACAAAGCATCAATCAAAACCACAAAAGTATCAAGTCTAAACAGTATGAGGGGTATTACATCATCCCCCCCTAGGACATGGCACTCCTGGAATCCATTAAATAAGAATAAATAAAAATAAAAATAATTCCCTAATATGGGAGGCATCCTCCCATGCCGCCAAGACCTCAACGTTAGGTCATCGTCAGACCCTTTTGAGCTCAAGATTCAAACGCAAGGTTGCCTAATGAACTCAAATTACCCAGAGACCCCAGCGTTTGCAAACCTTGGCTCTGATAAATTCAACCCTAACAATAGGATTTAATTACAGTTAGGGTTAGAGCAAGAATTTAATTATGGTTAGTGTTAGGGTTAGAATTAGGGTTTAATTAGGGTTAGGGTTAGGATTCAATTATGATTATAGTTAGGGGAAAATTTATAAGCTAATATTAAGATATTCACAACTCTAACCCTAACCTAACCTTAATCTCCATCCTAAAATGTTAATTAAACCCTAATTGAATTGTAACAATAAGGTTCAATAAGAGTTAGGATTAGGGTTCAAGTAGGTTTATGGTTGGAATTAGGGTTCAGTTACCTGGTTAGGGATAGCATTCAATAAGTGTTATGATTAGGGTCAAGTTAAAGTTATAGTTAGGGTTTAGTTAGGCTTATTTTGGTTAATCTTACAACCGGGGTTTAACTAGAATGCTAATTGAACCCTAATTTAACCCCAACAAAAAGGTTCAATTAGAGTCAGTGTTCGGGTTCAATTAGGCTTCTAGTTGGAATTAGGGTTCAATTGGGTTAGGTTTAGCATTCAATTAGTGTTATGATTAGGATCAAGTTCAAGTTACAGTAAGGTTCAATTGGGATTATTTTAGTTAAGTTTACAATTAAGGTTTAATTAGAGTTAGGTTTATGGTTCAATTAGGGTTAGGGTTAGGGTTCATTTAGGTTAAGGTTCAAATAGGGTTCAATTAGGATTTAATTAGGGTTATGATTACTATTTAATTAGGGTTAGGGTTAATGTTAAGCTAGGATTAAAATTATTAATCTAGAATAAAACTTGGAGCTAAGGTTAGGGCTATGGTAAGTGGTAGGGTTAGGCTTAAATTAGGGCTCAATAAAGGGTAGGGTACAATAAGGATATAATAATATTGGTTACTTTTTAATTCATGACCATGCTAGATGCCAATTTGGTTTAAAAGATCCCTTGTCGAAGCCCACAAGGCATTTATTTTTATATACCTTATATATTGTTCAATTTTTTTATCATTGTGTTTGACCTCATGAGAATACTTCAGAGTAAAGTACACCTTGCAAATCCACCTGCACCTGGAGAACCATTCAATCTCTCAAAATTTGACTGTTATTTTGGAATTATTTATCAAATTGGATATGTCCAAAGCCTTTGATAAGTTGACTTGGCAACTTCTATACTTCATATACCTCTTGTTTAAAATACAAAATTAATTGTTATTTCAAAAATAATACATATTTTGCAAAAGTAGTTAGTCTCAATTCATTTATTTTGTAAAAGTATGTTAGAAATAAAATTGGTTTAAATTTCAAAAGCAATTAGTGTTAGATTAAATATATCTTCAAAGAAAATTTATTTCTCAAAGAAGATCTATAATTTTAGATACTTATAAATGTTTTAATTTATGTAATTTATAAAAGTAAATTAGTGTTCAAGTGAAAAGTGTTATTTTATAATTACTTTGTGAGTGTTAGATTAGAAGGTAATTTCTATTATATATTAAAGGTAAATAGTGTTATTTAGTACTAAATATTTTTAAGGAATTGGTTCAATTAAGTTTATATTTCAAAAATGATTTTTAAAGGTAATTAACATTAATTTATTTTCAAAGGAAAATAGAAAAAGAATAGTTAGTGAATATTCACTTAGTATAATTGTGTCCAAGGTAAGTTTACATTAGGCAAATAGGAAGGATAAGTTGTCACCAAATAACTGAAATTAGTATTAAATTATTATGCATAATAGATTTGGTAATGTTAATACTTGTATTCATCAAGATCACTTTAATTTATTTTCTTTGCGAAAATAAATTAGTAATGTTGAATAAATTAATTCAGTTTTCATTCTTTCTAGTAAAATAATGTCTTAATTTAATTGCTAAAACAATGTTAGTCAACTTTCTTCAATAGGATAATTATCAAATGATTAGTAATGTGTAACTTTCTTGTCTTGCAAGTTAGTAAAGATTCCTAGCTCTTTTATTATTCATCTTTGTGTAATTAGAGTTGTCATAATTTAATTATTTTTCGCAAAAGATAGAGTAGTATCTTGTGGTAGGATTCACTTTCTAAATGAATATTGATTAACACTCGTATTGGGATCTTGGTGATCAGAAAGTGGAAAGGAAGTTTTTTATTTTTGCATAAGTTATTTTTTTAATTTGTATCAGTTAATTTTATATTTCATTTCATAAATTAGTAATGTCTTATTTTCTTCCACAATAGCAATAGAAAAATTAAGTAAATTAGAAATAATTTAATGTTTACTCATTTCCATAAAAGTATTTTAATTTCTAGAAGACATTAGATGTTATTTTCTTTCTTAGATAGAAAAATTTAATCAAGAGTTGAAACCAAAAACCAACAACGTTCAGTATCAACGGTGTCTTTGGATCATGTTTACAAGTAATGTCATCACACTTGAGCTATTGCATCCATATCCTAACACAACTACAAAAATGACATATGTGGCATCATTAAATTTCTGGGGAGTAATAAGGAACATTTGATGGTATTAAAATCCAAGAGATGGGTAATCTCTCTTGGATCGATAATCTAATAAGATAATTCCAAAGAAACAAAAAATTTCTAGTTCAAACCTAGTAAACCCCATTATAGGATTCAATGGAATCCATTTAATATTATGTTAATTAAAAGGTAATTATATCACAAATGGGTTCAAGGGAGATGTTATTTTAGGAACTAGGTTTTAGATGTTTAGGAAACAAGTAATAGTCATGGAGACTATTTACTTATTTTTATTGCTTCCCTTTGTGGGTAGCAATCACAGAGGAACTATTTGGGGAAAAGGGGCCCTAAAAAGGGTTGCGTACCCACATAACAATTCACATCAAACTTAGATTAGAAAACAAAGCTACATATTTTACACCTTGATCTCCTTTGGAAGTAGGGTATGTAGGCAGGCTAGGAAATGAAGGATGCTCTCAGTACCTCAGGCGTTTAGGGATGGGCCTTAGGGAAATTTTATGATAGTGATAAATTAAAATATAATTTAATAATTCAAGAGAATTGCTTGGTCAAAAGGTGCAAAAATTCCTAACATAAAGATGGGTGAAATCACAATATCGTGTTTCACTTTTTTTCCAAGATGGACATTTACATCAATATTTTTAACTGAATCTTCATCTTCTGAGACCTATAGCAACTAAACTATTAAGAATTTGAAGATGATGTGAACTAGTGATTTGTGGTAATTTTTGTGTAGATTCTAAATTTCTTTTTTTTCTTTTTTTTTTAAATAAATCATGAATCTTTCAACATATCCTTTAATAACTAGTTTTAAATAGAAAACAACATTTTCAGAAAGTAACGCTTGTGTTCTACAACATATTGTTTTTCTATAAATGAATAAATTCTAATTTTTGAAATATAGATTCTCAACATCAATATCTAGGGAAAGGATATTTTTCTTAATTTTTTGTTGCATATTTTTTTTTAAAATAATTTTTGAAGTCATTGTAACTATAATTTAGACACATGTGTGTGTCATACAACCTAACTTGTTTCATATTTATCAAAATCCAATTTTTCTTTTCTAGGTGAAACAAGGAAATCAATTCCTAGGGAAAGGGTACTTTTTAAAAAAAAATTACAATGGTTTACTATTTTTCCACCTCTACACAACAAAGAGCTTGATGTTTGGAGAAAAATCTATGATTAGTAAAAATTGAAAATTAAATACATGATAAAATGAAAATATATCAAAACTATACTTTTTGGAAAGACCATTTCAAGGGCTACAATCTTGAAAAATATAATTTTTAAATGATATTATTTAATTCCTCAAAATGTAAAGAAAATGTGGTTTTTTTCCAACATTTTGATAGGTGCGAAGGAGACTCCATTGTGGGTATAATTTAATACTAGAGAGGTTCTATCCAAGGGGGTTATCCAAGGGGGTTTGGTCTAAGGGGGCCTTATCTATCCCTCATAAATTGAAACTATAGCACCCCTCCATTTTGACTCTTTTGATCAGGCAGTGATTTATCTTTGTTATGCTTTGTTTTGTTAATACTTTGTCTATGGTACTTGGTTACTATTTGATCGCTAGCTGTAAAGTGATGCGAATGTTATATTTTGATGTGATGGTATTTTACTCTAATGTTATCATTATGGCATGCTTTGACTTAGCTTAACAAATATTTAATTAATGATGTTTTATACTTTTGAGTATATTATTGATGTTAGACTCATCAGTTAGTAATCATGTATTGGTGAAGGGGATGGGATTGTACCACTCGCTTGCGAGCGCCCTACGATTCTGAGATTTCCTCTTCACAGTGTGTTTTATTATGTTATATATATGCATGTTCAATATACTCTTTGCTCGCAAGTTGACAGGTACAGGACGTCAACTCCACCTGATTTCACAGGTTTGAGTGTGTCCATTGGCCAACGGTATTCGATTGGGAGATAGTAGCTAGGTTTTTCGTGCCAAGTCATCACCCTATTCATAGTGTGTTGTTGGGTTTTAGTCGGGTTAAGTTGCTTCTTGTTGTTCATCTCTCCTTGATTTATTTAATTTCAAGTTGAAAAAGGTAAATAAATGGCTATTTGTATTTAGGTTGTTTATTAAATAAATCAAGTTGTAGTGTTAGAAATGTTACTTAATTTATTAATTAATTTAATTTAATTAATAAAATAATCTAATCTTGGATTAGATTTATTTTATGGATTATTTAAATTAATTGTGTGGAATTAAATAAAGTTATTCATTTTGGAAATTAGAAGTGTTAAATTCCTTTTGAATTGAAAATTTAAAAAAAAAAATGTTAAAGTTGTTTTGAAAAAAAAATTTTAAAGTTAAATTCTTTTTGAAATGAAAATGTGTAAAAGCATTTAAATTCATTTTGAATAGAAATTTTTGAGGAAAAAAGAAATAAAGTCATGTTGAAAAGAAATTTGTTTTAGTTTTAAATTTTCAAAAAAGCAAAATATCTCCAAATTGGATAGAGGAGCAATAACTATGGTGGATGGGATATTTTGGGGAAAGTTGACTAAATTTGGGGAAGATATTTCATTTTAAAAATATATTGTTGTTAAAAGGAAAGAGAGTTCTTCATGTTTGTTTTATGCATTATTGGAATTTGGGTGAGGATTTTGGAAGAGCTTTGGAAAAATCATCTTGTAGGGAAGCTCAACTTTTCTTCTTCAAGCTCTCCTTCAAGCTTCAGATCACAGGTTCTCCTTGTTTATTGTTTTGGAAATTTGCATTTTTAGTTTTAAAAACTTGTTGCAATCTTTTTTTTTTAAAACCCTATTGAAATCTTGAAGAAATTTAGATTTTTTTGTAGAAAAACAAAACTTGCAACCGAAATTTTCAATTTTAACAATAGAAAAATGGAAAGAAACAAAATGAAATTTGAAAACATCTATTTAGGAGTTGAAATGTTTCATATCAAAATTGAAATTGAAACCAGGAAATTGTGTTTGAAAATTAGTTTTTTGTAAAGTTTAAATTGTAGGAAATTTGCACAATTTGACTATAAAGCAATGAAAAAAATTATATATATATATATAGTTATATATTTTTTATATATATATTTTATATATTTACCTATGGATAAAGTTATGCTAGAGAAATTTTCTATTTTTATAAAAAAAATAAAAATTACAAAGAAAAATTTATGTGCAAATAGGGGATATTTTTTAAAAAAAATTATATAAAAATATATATTTTAATATGTATGTGGAGGGGGGGCGCAGCCATGGCTGCCACAGCCCATGCCCAGTGGAGGGCGTTGTTGTGGTAGCGCTCCCCACAGTCTGTGGGTGAAGCGCTACCACAGGCAGCGCAGCCTCCGCAGGGGAAGCTGGGTGCAACCTGTGGCTACGACCTCCTCCCTTTTGGGGGTCGTGGTCAACAATAAAAATCATTTTTTTTTATTTTTATTTATTTTATTTATTTTAATTTCATATTATATATATATATATATTATATATAATATATATATATATTATATATATATAATATATATATATATATATATATATATTATATATATATATATATATATATATATATATATATATATTATATGTATATATATTATATTATTAATTAAATAAATTATTTTATTAATTATTTATATATGTAATCTATATTATATATATAATATGCATATATTATATATAAATATATAATGTATATATTATGTATTTTTAAATAATTGGTTTTAATTAAATGTTGGAAAACAATGGTGATTGGAAATTTAAATAGTTTTTTTTTAAATATATATATATTTAAAATATAATTATATATTCAGTAAATATATAGTTATATATACATGTTTAAATTATAGATTAGTTATGGTTTTTGATAATCATTTTATTATCGATGCAAATATTAATTTCAAAGGAAAATGATGTAATTGGAAAATTGTTTTTAAACATTAATTGTAATTGGGAAGTTAAGATAAAACAATTAGTTTAAGCTTCTTCCTTCTAATAATTTTAATTATTCTATTTGATTGCATGCAATATGTTATCGCCTTGCTTGGATTCAGGAAATCCTAAAGTAGGATAATAATTTGTCTATTTGTCTTTTCGTTACGAAATCTCCCTCTTTCACGATGTTGGGCAAATAGAGTTATATGTTATGTAAGTCTTCCAGATTTGGTTTTTTTTTTAATTTTGTGGGTTGTCGTAATGTGTTAGTCAACCTTTGAATTTCCTTAGGTAGTGCATCTTATTGGATCCAGTTATATACCCGGTTATCATGAACGGGATGTGTTACCTTTATGTCATGTATAGGGATTTAATGTCCTTAGGTCGCACTTGTGTACCCTTGGGTTGTGGAGTGATTCCACGTGTTGTCTTAGAGGAGTGGCTTGCAATGAGGGCTAACACACAAAGTGGTGTCAGGGTAACTCATTGTAAGTTAGTTAATCTAGTGATAATGTAAATAAACTTATTAGAGGTTAGGTGGTATCAAACACTTAATAAGATTAATTTTTCCTTGCTCATGGACGCAAGGGCTTGTATAGACTTGGGATGGGGGGAGAAGGCCTGGAATGGAAATATCGTTATCTCGTGTTTACGAGAGATAACTGATTCCGCATTGGTTTGCATGAGGGGTCGGGAGTCATTAGAGGTTTCTAGGATATCCCGAGATGGGGGCCAGCACCTAGGAAGACTTACCTGGATATCCCATGTAACATTGTGATGACACTTCTCCTAAGTCAGCAGTATGTTTGTATCAGTGATGTAATTGATTATTTAACTCTAGAAGCATTGTAACCATTTTGTTAAGTGATGTTGTACTTGCATTTAATTCAGTTCAGTTATGTTTTAGCCTATGTCTAGAGGTAGATGGTCTTGTCTAGAAATCCTTGTTACTATCTCCTGGCATAGGGGGTGAGCCTTCGGGTATCACATGGTTGGGTGGAACATGCACCTTACTCCGTTGGGTCTTCTTCTTGTTCGTGTGAATGAGATTTCTAGTTGGAGAGATCGTGGGATCCAGTTTCACTACATGCTTTATTCCTTTTAGTTGTTATTGTAATTTATTACCCCTCATTTGTTATTGAGGTGGAATATGTAATCTGTAAACATGCTTATTGGATTTACCTCATTCGGGGAATGAGAGTTGTAATCGTATTGTAAATTATATTATTTGAAAACATGCGGTATCTCTTATGCTTTGATGTAATTTATCATGTATGGAATGTATGTCTACTTAATTTATTAAGTAATTAAATGTTATGTTTGCAATTCATGTTTCTTGTTTGGGTTTTAAAGTAATTCCAGTCTCGTAACCTTAGAGGTTTTTGGCAATGGGTAGTGAACTTGCATGTTAATTGTACATAAACAAAAAAAATAAAAATTAGTACGTTTGAGTAGTTAATTGCAACTTCCTCTAGGGTTATGTGGCGGGGCATTACAAAAACCCTTTATATGGAGCCTCTCAAGACTTAAATCATTAGTTTTTTTCTAAAAACAATGATTTTAGGCAAAAATTAGCACATCCCAAAAGTGAGACACACTATTGTGGTAGCACCTAGATAAGATAAAATACATTTTGTGTATAGTTGGAAGGAATCCCAGATGGATTCACTTGACTCCCTGAGGATTTAGGCTGAATTCCAAGGTGAGACTCAAGCTACATATTTATTTTTACATACTTCTAAAGATGATGACCTCAATGCACTTCTAAGGGGAGTGTATTCTTTAGTGAGTGACTCAGGACCCAGATGGTCCCAATGAGTCTAAGTCTCTAGCCCTCCACATTCCTATCCTTTAAGGATAGATGCCTACCCAATTTGGGTAGATGCCTATCCTAGATGGATGGATGCCTATCCAAATAGAAGTACCTGAGTATATAATTGAATAAACACATAATAAGACAATAATCAAGAAATGGGGAAAAAAATAGTGGTAAATTTTGGGTTAATATTTTGGGTCATTATATATCATTTTTCTTATTAGTGAATATTTCTAACGATCGGTTGACAAATTCATTGTGGAAGTTAGGTACATTGTGTCAATTAAATAGTATGGTTAACAAACTTATTTTGAAAAAAAAGTTATATTATTTAAAAATGACGGAGAGAGAGTAGCTAGCTAATCACTTGAATATATTTAATATGATTTTAAGTCAAATTATATATTTATTTGTTCCTTACAATATTTATTAAAAAACCTTATTATGTCTATCAATAGAAATATTGTAATTAGATCTAGAAAAATTTATTGGAATTTTTTTAAGTGATTAAATTAGGAAAATTACATGGATGGATATTCTTTTGATGACCTAGTTGTTAATGGTAGGCCTAAGGAGAAGGGCTAAAAGAAGAATATTCGAGATAAGAATTTTTAGGGTAAGGACATGCCTGAATCTTCTTATAAGTATATATAAAAAAATGTGCTAAGAAGAGCCATATAAAGAATTATTGTGGGTTGTGGGTCCAAGAAGGATAATTATTTTGAATTATCCTTGAAAAAAATAACAATAGAATTTGATTCATTTATTTATATAATTTTTGTTGCTAGTAATTCATGGTTTTTTTACTTGGATGCTTCTTTCCAAATGACACATTAGAGAGAGTGGTACTTGAAGTATACCAAGATTAATGAAGGGTAGGTATTTCATAGTGATAATAGTTCCTCTGTAATGCCTCTTATTTTTGCATTATGATAGTCTTGTTTTGGACTTGGACTAGTAGATTGATACTTGGTTATTTTGATTTGAGATGTTCTCATCATATCATTTTGTATTGGAACTAAGATATTGGTATATATCATAAGATTATTGTGTTATCATTATGTTTATGCTTGGACTATATCTTTACTCACTTCTATGGTTTATATGTGTGTGTGTTTGGTTGTATGAAATTTTGGATATTTTTTTATATGTTGTATGATGATGTACCCCATTGGGTAGTTTTTTCTATGCTTTGACTATCATATACATGCAATATGTATGTCTAATGTAGAAATTGAGTGTCCAAGTATAGTGTATTTCTCCACCTAATTATTTAGGTTTGATTTTTTCCTTGGTGGTGGTTATTTTGGAGATGTTGTACACTAGTCCTTTCTATTTTTATACTCAATCATACTCAATTGGAGTACAATATGTGTAATTTTTTACCTATGCTCTACTAAAATCCAAATCAGAGGCAATTTTTCAATATGTTATTATTGTGAAATACTAGTATATGCATGAGTTATATGTTGGTTTAAATTCCTTGTTGTACATAAATAGAGTTTAATGAGTTGAAAGGTTTTATTTTTATTTAATGTTTTATTTCTATGAAATTGGGGAAGTAAAATTAATTTAATTACGTTGGGAATATTCTATTAGATAGGATTACATAAATGTGATTCAATTTCTTTTTAAAATGTGGCAATAAAATAAGGTCGAAGGTTCATTTGACTTAAGTTGATAGGTAGAGAAACAATTAGAAAAAATAATTAAAGTGAAAACAAAGAAATAAAAAAATGAAATATGGAAAAAGAGAATACAAAAGGGAAAGACTTACTCATTTTTTGGATTATTTACATTTTAGAAGAAATTGCTCTCAAAAACCCCCTTCATTGAAAATTCAAAATTGGTAAAATTGTGTGGATTTGAATTGAAAATGCTTGGGAGAGGGATTAACTATGATAGGAAAAGGATTTTGTTGGTGCGTACATGATCTCTACCTCCTCTCATTGTGAAATATTGTAAGTTTCTCAATTTTTGGTGTGCTTTCAAATTGAGGTAAACCACTCTTCTCTTCTCTTTTTGTTGATGTTTCTTCAATTGCATGTCATTTTCACCCTTAAGGGGGCACAATAATTCCCAATAGTTTCCAATTTGTGTAAATAAAGTAGGTTGAAATTTGAAATTAAAATTTTCCATTTTATCATTTTGTGCCCTCATAATGCCCAAATTTTTCAAAATGCCCAAAAACTAAATTTTTCATAATGTAACTTTTTTTGTCCATTTTTAGAGCCAAAGGGAAGTTTTTTATTTTTTAAAGCTTTTAAATTTGAGAAATATTAAAAAAATTTAAGGTATCATCAATAGAATTTCTTGAAATTTTCTTCATTTTTGTGTTGAAAAAATTAGATAAAATTTGAATTTTTAGTGTGATTATGGATGTTTTGGAATAGGGGACTTGATGACACCTCCATGGTTTTTGAGATAAACATTTTAAGATTATGTTGATTTTTTTGTTGAGCCAAGTTACTTCTTTGTTTTCCATACCACATTCAATTGTTGTGAGATGTGATAAACCTAGGATGTAGGTATTAGAGAGAAGAATGGGAGTGGTTGAAGGATATCTCATGTGGAAGTCTCATAACCAAGTGATAACTAAATTTACATGGTTAATTAAAATAAATTAGGATAATTATACCTACAACATACTTGGAGCACTTGTATAGGCTATGCATAAGCGTGGAATACATACCCACTTGGGTCTAGCACTCAAACTTTTAGATTGAGTAACCTCATCTTTTGTGCTTGAGGTATAGTCAGCTTCACTTAGCCAATGCCATAGGCTATTGTGATGATACTCCAAGCTACACCTTCTCTAGGATCTTGTCCTTGTGATGACTAAGTCATACCTAAAAAGAAATTGTAACTCATATTTTTATGTTGTTAATGGCTAACTTTTTATGTCATGTATTTTGCATGTATACTTTATGATTAGTGTGAGTGTAGATCTTGTTAAGATTTAGGCAAATCAGAGCAATAAACATTAACAAGTATATGTAGATAAAATAACCCAAAAATAACAATGAAGAGTAGCACAAAAGAGATCAACACAAAAATTCAACATGGTTCACCCAATATGGGCTACATCCACATAAACTCATCCACCCAATGATTTTATTATCCAGTGTAAAATAGATTACAATCTCACAAATTACACACACCGCAACTTACATCCCAGCCACTTATAACAAGCTTTTTGGAAGCTTCCAGAATTAGGGTTTTACAAAGTCATTTTTTCATTTGACATGTCAGTGGGAAAACCTTGACGTATTAATTGGAAAAAACCTTGACATGTTAACGAAAAATATTGGGGGTTGCACCCTCGAACCCCTACTATCGGGGGTTGTCACCCTTGAACCCCTACTATAAGGGGTTGCCACCCCTAAACCCCCATTGTTGAGGGCTACCACCCTCGAACCCTGACAAGAATAGGTTATAAGTGTACAGTGTTTGCATGATCAATCGCCACATACCAACAATCTCCCACTTAGAGACTAATCAAGCTCCACACCAAACAATCTCCCACTTGGAGACTGATCCTGGACGACACTATTGCACTTGTAGCTCCCATTGGATTACAAGTCTAGTTGGTTTCTTATGTCTACCACTATCAGTTATGAAGTCCAATTTAAATTGATGAGGAAATTAGTTTCTCCCATGTAACCGCCTTTGTGAACATATCTGTAGGATTCTCACTTGTGTGAATTTTCTCTAGCTTTAACTCCCCATCCTCCAAAACTGATCAGATGAAGTGGTATTTGAGTTGTATGTGCTTAGTTTTTGAATGCAAAGATGAGTTCTTATTAATATGAATGGCACTTTAGCTATTAGTTTACAAAGGGATATCTTCTTGTTGTTGTCCTAATTCCTCTAGAAAATGTTGTAACCAAATCATCTCCTTATTGGATTTCGTAGCAACAACATACTCAGCTTTAGTGGTTCAAAGTGCAACAACCTTTTGTAGTATTGAAATCCAACTAACTATAGTACCTCCTATAGTAAAAACATATCTTGTAGTACTCCTACTATCCATATCACCTGCTAGATCAAAGTCAACATATCCTTTTAGAGCAGAATTTGTTCCTCCAAAATATAGTTTCTTTGAAGTAGTACCTCTCAAATGTCAGAGAAACCATTTTATTGCATTCCAATGTTCCATTCCTAGATTTCTCATATACCTACTCACAACTCCCACTACATGTGCCATATCTAACCTTGTGCATACCATTGCATACATCAAGCTACCAACTATTGATGCATATTTTACAGGTTAGAAATTTTGTCTTCCTCCTATAGTGTCTTTGGACATATCTCCTTAATCAACTTAAAATGACTAAGCAAAGGTGTACTAACTACTTTTGCATCTTTCATGCTAAACCTTTTTAGCACCTTCTCTACATACTCGCTTTGAGACAAAAATAATTTTTTGTTTGTCCTGTCCCATGTGATCCTCATACCTAGGATTTTTTGTGTTGCACCCAAATCCTTCATAGCAAATGGATTTGCTAATTTCTGCTTAAGTTCATTAATATGTTGGATGTTAGACTTGGAAACAAGCATGTCATCAACATAAAGCAACAGGATAATATTGCTTCAATTATCCAATTTCTTAAAATAAACATAATAATCAGAATGACATCTTTTGTAACCTTGTTCAGCCATAAAACTATCAAATTTCAAATACCATTGTCGAGGTGCTTGCTTCAGGCCATACAAACTCTTCTTTAACTTGTAGAAAAATTCCTCCTTACCCTTGACCTCATATCCTTGTGGTTGTTGCATGTATATTTCCTCTTCCAAATCCCCATGGAGAAATGTTATTTTCTCATCTAGTTGTTCAAGATGCAAGTCTTCTATAGCCACAAGACTTAGAATAGTTCTAATATAAGTCATCTTTACAAATGGAGAAAATATTTCATCAAAACATATACCTTTTTTCTATGCAAAACCTTCTACCATGAGTTTGTCCTTATATCTTTTCTTGCCTCCATATTCTTCCTTCAACCTGTAAACCTATTTATTTGGTAGTGCTCTTTTACCTACATGAAATTGGACTAAGTCCCAAGTCTAATTCTATAGCAAGGAATTCATTTCCTCTTTCATGCCTAGCTCCCACTACTTTTTGGTATCTACCTGCATTACTTCTTCATAACCTTCAAGTTCGCCAAAATCAGTTAATAATATAGAATATAATGATCGATAAAATCTTTTTGGAGGTCTAGTTATCCTTGTAGAATGTCTAACAATTCCAAGAGTCTATGGGATAACTTGTTGTTGCTAAGAATAGGTACCACTGGCATTTTATTTTCTGGAATCTCCTCCAACACCACATATTCCTTGTTGGCCTATTCATGCTTCTTTTCTTGTAGTTGATCCTTATACATAACCTTCTCATTGAATATAACATCTCTGCTCCTAATGATTTTATGATTTTCATGATCCCATAACTGATAACCAATTTCATCTACTCCATATCTAATGAAGGTACATTTTTTATACTTAGCTTCAAGCTTGGTTCTATTTTTAATATCAACATGGACAAAAGCTTCACAACCAAAGGTTTTCAAAAATGAATAGTTAACCTTTTTACTCGTCCATGCCTCCTCTAGAATGCCACCATCCAAAGAATTTTAAGGACCCTTGTTTATTAAATAAACAGTAGTATGTACAGCATCTATCCAAAATTGTAAGGGTAGTCCAACATGCAATATCATGCTCCTTGTACACTCCATAATGTTCCTATTCATCCTCTCATACACACCATTTTCTTGTGGGGTTCTAGGAATCATTTTTTTCCTACATATTCCATTGTATGAATAGTAATTTTCAAATTCTTTCCTGCAATAATCACCTCCATTATCAGATCTAAGGCACTTCAACATTTTTCTTGTCTCATTCTCAACCAAAGCTTTCCACCTTTTAAAAGTTTCAAATAATTTTAATTTTTTTTTAGGAAACACGCCCATGTTTTCCTAGTTGCATCATTAATAAAAGTAACATAATAGCAAGAACCACCAAGAGAAGATACCCGAGCGAGTCCCCATACATCTAAATGCACAAGCTCTAATTTCTCACTCTTCTTCTCTTTCCCAACTTTGAGAAATCAGACTCTTTTTTGTTTTCCATAAACACAATTTTCATAGAACTCCAAGTCAATCTACTTTAGACCTAGTAGCAACTTTCTGGAGTGAAGGATCTTCATCCCTTTCTCACTCATGTGCCCAAGTCTATAGTGCCACAATTATGTTTATATCCCTACAACAAGTTCTCTAATTGTCTCGATAGCAATTGTTTCTATATTAGCTAAGGTAGAATAAGTATTTCCAGTATACAAATACAATGTACCTACCATTTTACCTTTAGCTACTACTAATGCACCTTTAGTGACCTTCCATACTTTGTTTGTAAAGGTAACTATGCAGCCTCCACTACCTATATTTCCTACATAAATTAAATTTCTTCTCAAATATGGAACATGCCTTACCTCCTGTAGCAACCATTCATTTCCATTCTAAAACTTGATTTAGATCTGCATTTCTTTGACTTCCCTTGTGACTTCCCATGATTTTTAGGGATTTTTCCTCACTCCTTTGTTCTTCCCCTATTCTCTACAATCAAAGCATTACCTGATGTTGAAGTCTCACCTGTGCTTTTCTATCACATTTCCTCGCTAAGGATAACACCAACAACATCATCAAATTTTAGTGTATTTGAACCAGAGAAAAATTTCCTTACAACCATTACCAATCTATTCCAAGTTTTTGGCAAAGAACATAAAATAAAAAAGAGCCCTCACCTCTTCATCAAAATTCACTTTTACTAAATTTAACTGATAGGTAATTGTATTAAACTCATTTAAATGATCTGACATAGAACCACCTTCAATCATTTTCAAATTAAATAAACACTTCATGAGAAATACCTTATTTGAGGCTGAGGGTTTCTCATAGAATTTAGCCAAAGCTTCCATCAGAGCCTTTGTTGTCTTTTCTTTTGATATATTGAATGCCACATATGGTGTCAAGCACAACCGAATGGTTCCCAATGCCTTTCTATCCAAAATCTCCCATTCTTCATTGAACATTGTAGCATCTTTTTTTGCTTTTCCTTGGAAAAATGGCTACCATAGATCCTTTTGATACAAATAATCTTCCATCTACATCTTCCATAATTGATAATTCTGGTCATTGAACTTTTCAGCCTTGAATTTTCCTTCTTCCATTGCTCCCACTCAAATCTAGAGGTTTCCTACCAATCAACCGAAATACAGGCAGCTCTAATACTAATTGTTAGGATTCAAGTAGATCGGAGCAATAAACATTAACAATTATATGTAGATTAAATAACCCAGAAATAGCAATGAAGAGTAACACAAAAGAGATCAACACAGAAATTTAATGTGCTTCACCAAATATGGGATACATCCATAGAAACTCAGCCACCCAATGATTTTATTATCCAGTGCAAAACAAATTACAATCACGTAAATTACACACACTACAACTTACATCCCAAGTGCTTATAACAAGCTCTTTGGAAGCTTCCAGAATTAGGATTTTACAAAGTCATTTTTTCATTTGACATGTCATTGGGAAAACCGTGATGTGTTAATGGGAAAAAAGCTTGACATGTTAACGGAAAAAAAAATTGGGGGTTGCGCCCCTAAAACCCTGTTGTCGGGGTTGCCACCCCTGAACCCCAACAAGGATATGTTACGAGTGTACAGTATTTGAATGATCATTCACCTCATACCAATAGATCTACTCCATTGTGTTGGTGTGAGCATTCTTGTGGTATGTGTGACTATATCCTAACACAATGGGGTGGACCTAAGGGTGCCACACTGTAGTGTATGAAAATGCATACCCTTGTTTTTCCACACTTGTTTGGGCCCACCTTGCTTTATTTATCCTTATTTGTGTCTTAATTGGTCTTATTTTGCATCCACAAACCTAATAAATTATATCTTTTTATGGATAATCCTGACAAACATCAAAAGGTAAATGATAATTTAATGATTTTAGGTTGTGTGTCCTTGATTTTTGGACCAGGACTAAAATGCCACCTAGGGCATCTTTTTCCTCCAAAGGTCTTGGGACCCTCTTTTCAAAAGAACCTTAAAAGGGCACCCTTTTTGGAGTCTTTTCCTTGAGTTTTAAGCCTTAGGACTAAGACGCGACCTAGGGCATCTTAGTCCCCCTCAAGTTGTTGGAATGTGATATTGTTGATTGTTGTCATTAATGGTTTTCATTGATGTCAACATATCTTGGTTGATTGACTGAGGTTCAATTTTAATACTTTGGTGATCTAGATCGGCGTGGTTCCAGATGTTGTGATGTAATGATCTATCTTTGGTCGAGTCTGTCCTGGTCCCATTCTTTTTGCAACATAGTGAGATACACCCTTATGGGTCTGGACTGATCTAGAAATTGGTTAACGTGCTCTATAAAAAAATTTGCATTGTAATGTGTATATCCTATTCTTTGGTTTTGAATATCATGGTAAAAATGTAGCGTGTGATTTGAGCAAGGAGGTTATATATGGTCCACATTCCATTCATTTCCACTGTGGGAATGTTTTTGTGGTGACCTAATTCAAATTGTGTTTGGCCAACTTAGGAGTTTATGGAAGCATGGAATGGTATAAGTAAAATTTAATTATATTCGATGAAAGAAATTGTGGTAAATGTGAATCTAAAAATCCATACATTGTGAAGTATGCAAAAGTATATGACCGAAGGAAGAAAACTGTGAGATTTTATTTGGTGTCATTGTTGGTGACAGTTATTTCAGCGGTGGATTCTCTTTCATCATTCTTTTGTTAGTGAGCCCTTTTCTTGCCAATAAGCCTTTCTCTTTTGGTAGTGAGCCTCTTTTTATCTTTGGCTGTAATAGTCGGGGAGTGAGCCCACTAGCAGTGAGCCTTACCTGCAGTGAGCAATTTGGGAGTGAGCCCTTGTAAAAATCACCTTAACCGATGTCGCCTTAACCAGTGTTCTATAATTGAGAATTATCATTCTTCGTGGGTTTTCCCTTCTTGGGTTTCCATGTAAATTTTGGTGTTCATTGTGCATGTTGTTGTTATGTGCTTTCATTTTCATATCTACTAGATTATTATCTAATTCATTTAAGTTTTCTCTAGATTAATTAAAGTCAAGAAAATTATTTTATAATGATTGATTCACCCCTCTCTTAGTTATCTGGGTTGTTCAATAATTGGTATCAAACCTTTGGTTCCTCAAAGAAGAGCTTAACCACTTGGGGTAGATCCAATGGTGCACAAACTAAAAATTCCTATGTTTGATGGATCTTACTACAGTTTTTGAGTGCATATGAGAGGTTACCTGATCTCTCTAGGCTACAAGACTGGGAAAGTTGTTAAGACAAGATATGTTGAATCAGAAAATGGTATTACTACTGCAGATGAGATTTCGGCCTATGAAGAGAATGAAAAGGCAAGGTATGCAATCTTTAGTGCTTTGTCTAATACTGAGTTAACAAAAGTTATTTCATTGGGCACCGCTTATGAAGTTTGGGAAAATTTGAAAGAAATCTATGAAGGAAATGATAGAGTCAAATTATCAAAGAAGTTGACATCTAAGCGCAGATATGAAAACTTGAGGATGGAAGAATGTGAGGATATAGCAAGCTACTTTTAGAGAGTTTACAGTGCAGTAAATGAAGTCAAAAATCAAGGAGGCACTCTAAAAGATGAAGATGTAATGGAGAAGATTTGGATGACCCTACCAAAGAGCTACAGTGACAAGATCTCAGCTATTGAGGAAGTTTATGATCAAAATAAATTCACTAGAGAGAAACTATTTGGAACCTTGACCGTGTTTGAGATGAGGAAATTTGGAAAAGAAAAGGAGAAATCTTAAACAACCTTCAAAGACACAAAGATAGAAGAAGATCCGGATAGTGAAAGTTTAGATGAGTTGGAAGAAAACTTCACAAGGAAACTAAAGAAAGGTATCGGCAAGTACAAAGGTATGTTACCTCTTAAATGTTTTATATGTGGAAAGATTGATCATTTAGCAACTAAGTGTTCAGAAAAAAGGAACAAGGAAAAATTTTAAAAAGATCAATAAGAAGGCCTATTATGTTAATGAGAATTCTAGTATTTCAATTGATGAATCAAATCATGAGGATTGTTTTCTTTTAGTGAAAAATGATGAACCTAGATTTGATATCTCTAATATTTGTTTGAAACCTAATGATAACACTGAAGCTGCATTATTTTTTAAAATAAATAGAGATGAATTCTTGATTGATAGTGGATGTTTGAATCATATGACCGGTGATAAAAGTAAGTTTGTGAAGCTTGAGAAATATGATGGAGGTTCTATTAGATTTGGAGATGATAAAATAGCACAGATTGTTGGAATTGGTTCTATTACCTTTGATGGAAAACATAACACTGACAATGTTTACTATGTGAAGGGTTTATATCATAATCTTCTGAGTGTTGGACAAATGTGTGAAAATGGCTATAATGTGGTGTTTTAGGACAATGGTTGTGAGATGTGGAAGAGATCTGGAACTGTTATTGCAACTGGAAAAAGAACAAGTGGGAGTATGTATCAACTAGAAGGAGCTACAAAGAGATGCTTAGTATCTTAGTCCAATGATAGTTGGTTTTGGCATCAGAGGATGTGTCACATCAACTTTGACAATTTGGTAAGGATAAGTTCAACAAGAGCAGTCAGAGATTTTCCAAGACTAACAAAACCAAACAACACTATCTACAAATGATGTCAAGAAGGAAAGCAGACTAGAGAAACATTCTAAAGAAAAGAAGAATCATCTACTTGTTTGTTGGACCTTGTACACACTGACTTATGTGGTCCAACTAGAATAAAAAGCTTACAAGGTGAGAAATATTTCATGCTTTTAATAGATGATTATTCCAGATTAACCTGGGTTGCATTTTTAAGAGAAAAATCAAAGGATTTAGAAAAAATTCAAGATTTTCAAGGCAAGAGTTGAGAATGAAGTTGATATGAGAATCAAGTGTTTAAGATTTGATAGAGGAGGAGAGTTTTCTTCTGATGAATTCAACAAATTATGGTGAAAAACATGGCATTAAAAGATAGTTATCTTCCCCTAGAACACCATAGCAGAATGGTGTAGTGGAAAGAATGAACCAGGCAGTTCAAGAAGCAGCTAGAACAATGATCAATGAAGCAGGTTTACCATAGGTCTACTAGAGAGAAGTGATACAAACAGCAGTATACACTCTTAACAGAGTACTATTTTGGAGGAAATATGGAAAGACATCATATTAGCTATGGCATGGAAGAGCTCCCACAATAAATTACTTCAAAATTTATGGAAGTAAATGCTACATGTGGAGAGAAGACAATCTTGGAAAGTTCGATAGTAGAGTTGATGAAGGCATATTTTTGGGTTACTCTACAAGAAGCAAAGCATATTGGTGTTACAACAAGAGACTGAACAAGATAGTTTAAAGTGTGAATGTGAAAGTAGATGAAGATGCTCAAAGAAATCCTAATAGGCATATTGAATATGAATTAGATGACTGATGAAAAAGGAGAAAAGGATAAGAAAGAAGAAGAAGAAGAGACAAAGGAGGCTCTAACAATTACAACTGAAACCCTAAAGTATGTATAGAGAAACCACTCAAAAAACTAGATTATTGGAGATAAGAATAAGGGAATGATCACAAGAAGCAAAGCAGCTTAAGAGCAAGTATTACTATGTCTACTCTCAGAAACTAGGCTAAAGACTATGGAAGAAACATGCAATGATCAAAATTGGGTAAAGACAATGAAAGAAGAGCTTGATCAAATAGAGAAAAATCAAACTTGGGAACTTGTGCCTAGACTAGCAGACAAAAATGTAATTGGAACAAAGTGGATATTCCAGAACAAGTTGGATGAAAATGGGAAGGTAATCAGAAACAATGCAAGATTGGCTTACAAAGGTTACACTCAGATCAAAGGTATTGATTTTGAAGAAACTTATGCCCATGTTGCTAAGATGGAAGCGATCTAGATATTCTTAGCTTTTGCAACTTTTAAGGATTTCAAAGTCTATCAAATGGATGTAAAATCTACATTCTTGAATGGAGAATTGAAGGAAGGAGTCTACATTGAGAAACTGGAGGGATTTAAGTCTGGAAGTGACCCTGATGTTGTTTGCGGGTTGAAGAAATATTTATACATATTGAAGCAGGAACCTAGAGCCTAGTATGGTAGATTAGACAAGTACTTGATTGGACAAG
Source organism: Sequoia sempervirens (assembly GCA_007258455.2). Lineage (NCBI taxonomy): Eukaryota > Viridiplantae > Streptophyta > Pinopsida > Cupressales > Cupressaceae > Sequoia > Sequoia sempervirens. The sequence goes on from VDFB02000009.1 coordinate 17,813,163, forward strand.
GATTTCAAAAGGTATCTACTAACAGTAATTTATACTACATAATTCACTCAGGTCAAATGTTGATTGTTGTGGTCTACGTTGATGACATAATTTTTGGAGGAAATGGTGATATGTACAAAAAAATTATAGATGAAATGTAGAAGGAATTTGAAATTTCTATGATAGGTGAGTTAAATTTCTTCCTTGGACTACAAGTAAATCAGAACAACAAAGGAATTTTCATCTCTTAGTCCAAGTATACCAAATAATTATTGAAGAAGTTTGGATTGGAGAACTCCAAACTGGTTTGTACACCTATTATTATAGGATGCAAGTTGAAAAAAGAAGATGATTCACCTAAAGTTGATGCAAGTATGTATAGTTCAATGATTGGAGGATTGTTATATTTGACTACTACTAGACCAGACATTATGTATGTTGTTTGTCTAGCAACTAGATTTCAACAAGAACCAAAGGAATCACATGTTGTTGCAGTAAAAAGGATCTTTACATATTTGAAGGGTCCAGAAGATATGGGTTTATGGTATCCAAAGGATTCATATTTCACTTTGAGGTCTTATAATGATGTTGATTGAGTCAGGTGTGTTGATAACAGGCAGAGCACAAGTGGTGGAGCTTATTTCCTTCTCTCCCAGTTGGTTGCTTGGTCAAGTAAGAAACAAGATTTTGTATCTTTATCTACTACTGAAGCTGAATACATTGCAGTATCCTCATGGTACACTCAGGTATTGTGGATGAAAAAAATGCTAAAGGACATTGGCATATCATCTGATGAACCAATTTCAATTATGTGTGATAATACAAATGCAAATAAACATTTTCAAGAATTCAGTACAGCACTCCAGATTGAAACAAATATCCATTAGATATCACTTCTTGAGAGAGAAGGTATTGAAAAATGAGGTAATACTTGAATATGTACCTACAAAAGAGAAGATTACAGACATTTTCACAAAACCATTGAGAAAATATACTTTTGAGTATCTCCAGAAGAAGTTATGGGTTCTTCCCCCTCCTAGTCTACAATAATTTGCACCTGGGTGTGCATTGGTCCAGGGTATTATATGTTCATCCTTATCTGGATCAATGCTTGGTGGATTCCTCATAGGGGGAGAGGAGTAAGTTTTTCAAATGGAGTTTTTTCCCTTGGTCCTTGATGTCAAAGGCGGAGAAGAAAAGAAGGTCGTGGATGTTGTTGATGTTGACATTGAGTTGTTTGGTTTGTTGTTGATTAATGTTTCCATCAATGAGAAAGAGGGAGATTGTTGGAATGTGATGTTGTTGATTGTTGTCATTAATGGTTGTCATTGATGTCAACATATCTTAGTTGATTGACTAAGGTTCAATTTTAATGCTTTGGTGATCCGGATCGGCATGGTTCTAGACGGTGTGTTGTAATGATCTATCTTTGGCCATGTCTATCTTGGTCCCATTCTTTTTGCAACATAATGAGATACACTCTTATGGGTCTGGATCAATCTATAAATTGGTTAACTTGCTCCAAAACATTGTTTGCATTGTAACGTGTATATCCTATTCTTTGGTTCTAGATATCATGGTAAAAATTTAGCATGTTGATTTGAGCAAGGAGGTTCTATATGGTCCACATTTCATTCCTTTCCATCGTGGGAAATTGTTTGTGGTGGCCTAATTCAAATTTTGTTTGGTTGACTTAGGATTTTATGGAAGCATAGAATGGTATAAGTAAAATTTGATTATGTACGATGAAATAAAGTGTGGTAAATGTGAATCTGAAAATCTAGACATTGTGAAGTATACAAAAGTATACGATCAGAGGCAGCAAACAATGAGATTCTATCTGATGTCATTGGTGACAGTTATATTGGCACTGGATTCCCTTTCATCATCCTTTTGGCAGTGAGCCCTTTTCTTGCTAGTGAGCCTTTCTCTTTTGGCAGTGAGCCTCTTTTTATCTTTGGTTGTAATAGTTGGGTAGTGATCCCACCGGTAATGAGGCTTACCTATAGTGAGCAATTTGGTAATGAGCCATTTGGTAGTGATCCCTTGTAAAAATCACCTTAACTGGTGTTCTATAATTGAGAATTATCATTCTCTATGGTTTTTCCCTTCTTGGGTTTCCATGTAAATTATGGTGCTCAATGTGCATGGTGTCATTATGTGCTTTCATGTTCATATCTATTAGATTATTCTCTTATTGATTTAAGTTTGCTCTAGATTAATTAAAGTAAAAAAAATTGTTTTATAATAACTAATTCACCCACCTCTTAGTTATCTGGGATGTTCAATACAAGTTATTTTCAGGATTTAATTTCAAATCTTGGCGAGATTTAGCCTCCTTTAATTAATGAATTCACATGTCAGCTTGGTGCGGTGTAATTTTGGGATATTAAGCATGGATAAGTATAAATACAAGGTTATTTTACTCATTTCTCACCCAACAAGTTGAATGAGCATTCCTAATAGCATAATTTGAGTTCACAAGAGCATTCAATAGCAATTCATCGAGCATTTGGAGCCATCATCAATATTCAAGCATCATGTCAAAGATATTCTTACATCATGTGTTTTTTTGAGCTAACATTTGTGATGTAGGGTTTTGATTCAAGCAAGCAATTCAAGTCAAGTTCTATCAAGTATTCATTTGATTCAACATCTACATTCAAGCTAGCCACTTCACACAAGTTTGTATATTTCATAACAAGTGTTTGGTGAGTTACAACATAGCACTTTGTTCATTCATCATTTCCCTCCATTATTTCATTTCATTCCAAGGTGTAATTTCCAACAAGGGGTTTGACCAAGGAAAACCTCCATTTACTAACAATCAACAAGTTTTTCCTCTCTTGTGTGTTTATGTTTGCATATTTAGGTTGAAGATCATTTGAAGTGCAAAGTTGCATTGAAAACTTGTCATTTTCATGAAAGTCACCTATAGGCCATATTTGGAAGTTTCAAGACCTGTGATCTGAGAAGAAGGAAGTGCAGACATTGAACCTCAAGATCACATTTCAAAGTTGTAGAAATTTAGATCGGGACTAAGTCGACAGTAAGGGAATCTTAGTCCTCCAAGTGGTATTTTTCAAAGATTCGTTCAAATTCTATTCCGACATCCAAAAATTCTACATCTACCCTGAGAAACAGTAGTGGTACTAAGACAATAGTAAGGGTGTCTTTGTCCTTCCTAGCATATTTTGATAGAATTTTTTCATTTTCAAAATCCTTATCACATTTCTAGACTTCGCAGGTGCACACACCCTAACTTGTTACTTAATTTTGTCATTTGCACTCATTATTTGGCTTACATTACTACGTTTTGTGAGTCGAATGTTAAGTTGTCATTTCCAAGCTTTTTCTTGGTGGTGAACCCTTCAAAGCCTAAGGAACCTTCATAGGTTTCCTTTTATGAGAATTGACTCACCTTTGTGTTGATAGTCAATCTAGTTTGGGATCCTAGGACATCCTTGAATGTTAATGGGAGAAGAGTGGTGTTATATGGCCTAGGTTATAAAGCATCCATTTTCCTATTTTTCACACATGATTAAGTGGCATGGAAACCATTAGTGTAGATTAGAAGATCATGTAAATATATTGGGAACCATTTATGGGTTCATTGTAATCCTCATCATTTAATTTATCAATCCAAGGCGGTGTTTGTGGTTGTCTACAAGAGAGAAAGTAGAAAACTTGCTTGACAATCTATTCTACAGTCTTTTCTACTTGCATGAAATAAATCCTATTTGCATGAAAGGAAACTAATCTAAGGAAAACTTGCATGAATTGAAAATACTAAACTACTTCAGAATTGTTGGAAATGAAAAGCTTTCTTGGATTCAAATTTAATCGAGAAATTTGGAATTACATTGTCGGTAAATGAAAGTAAATCTATCCTATTTCCTCAGGCTGAAACAAGTCTTTCTAATCCCTTCCCTTTGATAAAATGATTACATTGTATTTATAGAATTCATATTCTATATATATCCAACCAATCCACTAAGAATGTGGATCCAAGATCCTATTTTTGAGGGGTCGTTTACAAAACTTTAAGAAAATTGAGGTTGTTGTCCTCCATCATGCCACTTTTGTCTCAGTCATTTTATGATGCATACTACTCCTTCCCTGATACAAATCACAACAATTTTTCAAATTGGTTTTTATATCTTCAAATCTACTTTCCAGATCATTTAGAATTTTTGAATTTCGTTGAGAAATGAGGGAGATATCATTATTTTACTAAGACTACATTTTTCGCAATTTATGTGTGCCTAATTCTTAAGAAGTCTTCAAGTGTTGAACGTGAATGAAGGAATTATTCTTCAGTTTAGTCTACCAAATCATTGATCTTTAGCATGAATAACATGCTATAATCATGCAACAACAATTGATTAATGTGGTAACTTGAGTTATCTTTGGTGGAAGAAGGAAACATGAAATTTAATAATTGTGAGACATCTTTGAACTCAACATGAAACAAATACTCATCCCATTAATTTAGGAATAAATGATGCTCCATGATTTGCATGAATGAAAAGGTGCACTAGGATTCTTCTCTATCTTCTCATTACTTCTTCAAAGCCTTCTAAATCTTTGAGGAGTTAACTGCTTCAAGTGTCTAGAGCTCTTTGCTACAAGTGTCTATGAAGCTCCTTCTCACCATGAGTTATTTAATAACTCATTTATCTGCATTATATCATCTTAAACACTTCATGGAGACATATTAGAGGAAATTTGGATCACATTTAATTACTAAAAATAAATCAAACATTTACTTTATATTCTACTTTAAACAAGCTAAATAACTTTCGATCATTACTCAAATCCAATTTAACACTAATGCATTAAGAAGAAATAGATGATTTTCTTTGATAAAATATGAGACAATTTATGGTCTCATCAACCATGATAAATTCAGGTAAAGGCTTGACCAATCCTTCCTTTTTCTTTTGCTTAAATGTTGTAAAATGTATAATTAAAGGGTGTTTGAGTCCTTGTATCATTATGTAATGTAATCATTTGACATCCCTAGTGGATGGATTGTAAATGGGCCACATAATGGTACCAATGTTATATTTTCATTTACGTATCTCGGTGTTGGATTCAAGCATGCATGCTATCTTGTATGCTCTTTAAAATTTTAATGTTGTTGGGTAGAATGAACTTAGAGCATATTTCTTTGGGTTTTAAAATGAGCATCAATTTTAGACAATGGGAACTTAAACATTCAAAATACTAAGTAGGTTGTGGAACCTTAGGTGTATTAGGTATTAGGGACCTACCTTATTTTTGGGTCATTTAAGGTCCCTTGAGTTATATTGGAGTGGATGGAAGGTGTGGGCCACACTTCCCCTTCACCCCTCTTATTTTAATCCTGTGTTGGACCTTTGGAGGTTATCCAACCCCTTGGGAATCATCTCCTTCATGGGTCAAGGTAGCTTGTGATTCGGGATCTAGGATCTCTATCAGCCCCCAAGTTAGTTTTAATGTTTTCAAAGTTTGATTCTCAATGTAAAATTTCCTAAGTAGTCCCTGAGTTTTTTCCATTTCTTGGAGACCAAACCCTAGCTTGGGTTTTATCACTAATTAAAACACCAAAACTACACCCAAGACTACAATGTTAGGGAGGAATACAACGCCAATCCTAAACTCTAGCATCAAAATAAGATGCTTGCACTAGTCTAGTACACCTAATCTTAGGCACTAGTCTCCCACCAGAATGCTAGTTTCCCTCATAGGTTTTGGAGTAATAGTGGAGTGTTTTCTTTTTTCAGGTGTTGTAGTCCCTCCATAAATAGGACAGTGAGAATTTCTAGACATTTTTTGGAAAAACTTTGTGAACAAAAGTTACTCCCTTTAATCTTGTGAGTTCCCTAAATTTTTTGTCATGTTGATAGGTGTCTTCATTGAGGATTTATGGTAATTTTTTATTGTGTTGGGGAATTTTTCTCTCCTATGGTTTTCAATTCTTGTAGGGGCTTAACCCCTATGTTAGATTCCCTTATTGGTGTTTTAACCTTGTAAATTAGGTTTGAAATTAGGGTTGTTGGTTTATTGTTGTATTCTTCCACTAGTGCCACGTTGTTTTAGAAACAATTATGTTTGATTAATATTCCAATGTGTTTAGTGACACCATTATTTCATTAGAGTTGCATTCTTTGATTTAAGAAAATTATGTGTTTTTATAAGCTAATTTTTCATGGGTCCTTAGTAAGACATTACATCCTTGAAGATATTTCCTTAAGGAAAATTCATTGTTTCCTTCATGGATGGTACCTCATAAGGATACTCAAGAGTGTGGTGCACTAGTATCCTAACCATACTCACCAAAAAATAATTGAATTCAAAATGTATATGTGTTTCATTAAGGGGCACAACCTCACTTGTCAGCGTCATCAAAACAATTCATTGAGGATGTGCTTAGTTTCCTATATAGACAAACCCCCCCTCTTTCTTTTGAGGTCTCTCTCTCTAGAAACTTCCAAATTATTCTAAGGCCCTTCTAAGTTTACAAGTGTTACTCTACAAAAAATTATGATTCAGTGTTGTGGATGTTTATTATTATATCATAGAGAAGCTTTATCCAAATGTTGTTGGGTGTCCTTTGTTCATTATTATTGTTATTTTCATTATCATATCTACTAACACTTGTAGGATCTCAAGGAAGTCTCTTCCCCTTGTGTGTGATTTGTGTGGCTACATCAATCCAACAAGGGTTTCATATTTGAATGGTTAAATCTATCATTGGGTTGTTTACCACATCCTTATTATTTATTATTTGTTTTTCCTCTCCTCATTGCAAGCACACTCTCTCTATCACCATCATCATTACTATAGTGGAGGTGGGAACACCAACACAAGGTTTAACTAAGGTAAGACCCTATACAACACAACCTTATTCCTCTTTCCATTTTCTATGTGTTTAGGTCATTATCGTGGAATAAATATTTGATATATCAACTCATTTGGAGACTCATAAAACCCTATCTCTTTTCTGTATGAGTTCATCATTGATAAATTAGGGTATCTTAATTATTCAGGAATATTCACATATTAATTATTGATTTTCTCTATCGAGGGTGTGCATTCTATTTTGGATCCATACAAGCAATCAACCCTAATTTTCTATGCTAGGTTCCTCTTTGTGTTATCTTTTCAAATATTCTTTTTGTTTTTGTTCATTTGTTATGTAGCATATGAATTATATAAAATTAGTCAATTTGGCCATAGTTAACCTAATTCATTGCATATCTTATCGATCCTTACATTTACAACAAAGGAACCAAAACCCCAACTAAATTTCTTAGCTCTTCCTTGAGGACAACACCCAAGAACAACCTCTTGGTTGATTTTGCATTCCAATATTTGGTTGGAAAGATTGAATTAGATTAATTAATTAGTCTAAATCTCCCTTCTCTTTTTACCCAAAATAGAGACAATATCTATAAACCAAAGGAGGCTAGTGGTGTGAGGATCCAATAATGGAACATCTTAAACAAGGCACTAGGAGTAAAACTTATGTGGGGAATATACACAAATTCTCACTTAAAATGCACAAAGATTTTATAGAATAAGTACCTTGATTCTAATTCCCTAGAGAGTTATTATGATTGAAGGGCTCCTCAATATGAAATCATTTATGGTTGTAGATATCTAATCACCAAGTATACCTTCTGGGAAATAAGAAATGGGAGAAAGGATCTTTGCTAGAAGGAATCTTAGAATGTGTATTGATGCATTAATTTTTTTCCAAAATATAGATGAAGCTATATGTGTTTTGGAAAATACTTGGGGTAAATTTTTCAAGGAATACATCATATATGTGGATTTTAGCAAATACAATGAGTGACAGAGGAAAAACTTATCATATCAAAACATTTAGGCATATAAAAAATTCACCTTAGAGGAGGCTTTGGCTAGGGGGAAATTATTCATAAATGACGAAGAGGACTATTTTAGGTGGTGTGGATCTAAATATAGGAAATATAAATTAAATTTGGGTTATAAGTTACTAGAGGTCTAAAAACAAAGAAAATTGGAGGTGGTCTATCTTTTAGGAGATGGAACAAAAAGGTAGGGTTTTAGGACCTTTCCACCTATTTCCTTCAAGTTTCATTCAAGGAAACCTTAGAGATACCAATCTAGGGATGGAATGACGGAAAGAGATCTAAAATAAGGTGACATATGGTATAATTAAATACAATAAAGGGGGTTCACTAGCAAGCAAAGGCTTGGAAAGACAAGAAATGTAAATGACATGCAAACCTCACTATATGACCTAGAAAATGTATTCAAATCAGAATAATAAACTAGAGATAAACAGAGGTGCACCTGGAAAAATAAAGAAGCTCAAAAATAAATTCTTCAATCTTGAAATAATGACATTTTAAGCATAACAGGACTCATATGCTAGTAGGGTTGATTTAGTCCTAGTTTAGGGTTTCGAGCTTAAACCAAAATTTGGAACTGCTAAACTAGGATCTACAAAAAATGCCTAAAATCTAGTATACTAGAACTCATACACCACAAGTGGTGATTTAGTCCCATTATCAAGGTTGATCTAAAACTATGATTCCTCTAATGTTCTCATGTGGCTTCTCTCCTATCAAATCTCTAAGTCTGAAACATTGAATTGCAACCTGTGGGTGACTTTTCGTTATCTTTCAATGTGGATGACAACTCTAAAAAATTTCTCCAATCTTTCTCTTTAATGGATCTTCAACCTAGATCAAAAAATCACACATCAAAGACAGGGAAAAATGTTGTTTTTTTAGTGGATAGGGGTTTGACCAATCAAACCCCGTTTTGGTAATCAAACCTTGAAATGAAATCAAATAGAATGAAGAATGATAAATGAACAAATATGCAATGTTGCAACTCACCAAACCCTTGAATAAAAGGTTGCAATCTCATATGTAATGGCTAGCATGAATGTAGATCTTGAATCTTGATTGAATGATATGGATCTTGATTTGAATGCTTGCTTGAATCATAAAAATCTACATCACAAATGTTAGTTCAAAAAAAAACATGATCATGATGACTTTGACATGATGCGTGGATCTTGAATAATTCTCTTAAATGCTTGAATACTTATATCACACTTTCTAATGAAAATTTCAAGGAGAAAATATATGAAATGGTCTTGTATTTATACTTGTTTATGCCAAATTTCTCGAAATTACAACACTTCAAGCCGACATTAGATCTAGGAGAATAAAATCCCACCAAGAATTGAATTCAAAATTAGTTCTAAGCTAAGCATGACTCATATGCTAGTTGGGGCATATGAGTCCTAGTAGGCTAAGCTTGGGACACAAATTTCAAGAAATGCTTAGTTTTATGCTAAATTCAAGACTAGGCCCTAAAACTAAGGTGGCATATGAGTCCTATATCATTAAATCTAGGCCACACAATCCAAAATCATTAAATTATGATTGTTCATTAGATATGTGTCAGGATTACCCTCAGAAAGATCCATTAAATAGGGCTTGTGGATGCAAAATAGGACCAAATAAGGCATAAAGAAGTCCAATTTTAGTAGGGAAAGCCCAAAAAAGTGTGAAAATGTAAAGAGATACATTTTCCTACACTAAAAGGTCATGGGGAAGAAATAGAACTAGTGAACACATCTTTGTTGGTATAAGAAGTGTCTCCTTGAAGTTGGGGCATTTTCATGGGTAGCCATATGTGACCATAATCATAGTACAAACTAAATATGCTAGATCCAAATGAATTTAAAGCTATTTAATCCCCTAAGTCGTGATCCCAATAAGATATTTGAAATTTCAAAGACTAATAACCCATTAAACTAGCATGAAGAACACAAAAACATAATGGAAACCTACTTTAAGACCTCAAATCTTATCCTATTGGGGGGGTGGTGCCACATTGATGTGGAATGGCAACCCTTTTCCAATCCCTTAGATAATATGAGCTTGCTCCAATCGATTTTATTGAATAAAATTGACGAAACTGATAAGATATGTGTGAAACATGATATAAAACTAGTTTAACATGATGTAGATGAGTTCTAAATGCTATGATGATTGAAAAAATATATGCAATCTATGCTAAATCTAAACAAAGCTCAAAGATGAAAGCCATTTAAACAAAACTATGCTAAAATGGATGCAAACTAAGTCAACATGGAAGCTATTAATGAATGCTTAAGCTAAATATGGATGAATACTAAACCAAAATGCTAAAAGTGCTTAATATGGATGCAAGTGAGTATGAATTTCAATAGCATAACTTTTCTATCAAAATATGGATCCATTTATCTCCAAATAGTGATATATTTATAGGAGAGCAAATGAAGAATCAAGGGCTCAGATTGATTTGATCAACCAATGGTAAACAATGAATGAAGGGTGAAACATGAATGAAGGGTAAAACATGGATCAAGGATTCTCATCAATGGATGAGAATCAAATATCACATGGATCAAGGAAAGATCAAGGGATAAGAATGATTAAAACAAACACACTTTGTAACAACTTTCAAAGCTTGTTAGAAAGTTTGTTTGAAAGAAATCATTCCTTTTTTGGAGCCAAATAGGAGAATATTCCTTTGGAATATTCCCTATCCCTATTCAAGTGTATTTGGAGGGGAAATTAGCAGTTTAGTAATTAAAACTAAATTCGAACGTGCAAGATGAGGAATGTGAGGATATTCATTAAATTGTTTATTTATTTAATGAAAGGGGATGAGTGACTTTTAATTAAATGATTTAGATTTAATAATTAAATGAGAAAAGATAAAGGGAGGGGTTTTAATTAAATAATTTGCATTATTTAATCAAACTAGATGAAATGTTAATGTGAGAGGGTAGGAACTAATCTAATTAGATTAATTAGATCAGTAGACAAAAATGAAGCATTTAATTAAATAACTAGGTTAATTAATCAAATAGGTGAAAAGAGGATGAATTTTAGGATGAAATGATGTTAGTATATCATATTCAAGTGTGTAATACCATTTAGGACATTTTTAAGTGTCTATATTTTCCCCTCTTTGAAGGAAGGTACCTATTATGTTGGTTCAAAGACAGATGCTTTTCGGATTAATGTTGTTGCTCATATCAAAAATTTAAAAATTCTTTTTTTTGGATGCCCCACTATTGCCCCAACGGAAGGAAAATAAGCTGGTACCTTGCCCCCTCAAGAGATTGGGCAAAAAATTTTAATTTTAGGTTGATCTCGCGACAAAGATGAAACATTGATTCAGGGGTCCCAAAAAGCTTCATGATGCGAAAACATGCTAAAAAATGCAAAAAAAGGTGTAAAATAAGCTTCATTGGGCAAGAATTGGTCAAAAAATGAAAAAACCCTAGTTGCACTCTTAAATTAGGGAAAAAAACCCTAATTTTTAGGCTTAAATGTGTGGTAAATAGGTCACTTTCAATTCATTTGTGCATTTTGAGCTCTGACACCTTGGCAAGATGGTACGACATGTGCTCCCTATCTACCCTTTCAATCAAGTTTGAGAGTTTCAGTGCTGATTAAACGTAGGACCCCAGGTATGTGACTCAAAACTTTTCTCGATTTTCCCATTTTAGTGCATTTATTAGGGTTTCAAAACTAGGTATTTTAGGGAATTGTTGTATTGCGACGCATAAGGAGCTTGTCAGTGATGCTATTGATTTTATAGTGATGCACTTAATGTCTAGCAACGCACTAGGAAATTTGTGTCCAGCAACACACTTTTTCTAGGGTGACACACTTAGCAAATTGCAATGCATATGGGGGGTTTTGATTTAGCAACACCAATTAGAACTAGTGACACACTTAACAAATAGTGACATGCCTACCAATTTTGGTATAGCAATACGTTGAAATATAAATACGTTATTAAGTATAGTTATGCGCATCCCAAAAATGGTGATGCACCCCCAAAAATATTATAGCAACACACCCTATAAATAGTGATGCTATTGATGTTCTAGATTCGGACACTCATTTTAACCAGTTTCCATATTTGAGGTGAGTTGACACTGTGTGTGTGATACGTGTAGGAGGATACTCAGCCCCTTATGTCTTGGGAGCATTGATCTAAGCTTTTGTCAACAGTACATTACTTCGATGATTTGGAGGTTGGGAACTTTGGAGCTCTTGGATTGGGGTCCATTTCCTTCATGTCGGAGATCCATACCCACTTAGTGATGATGACGGTGTTGATCAAGATATGGCACAATAAAACGTCCTCATTCCATTTTCCCACCAACAAGGCCACAATTACGCTTGAGGATGTGTGGCAGATCCTTCAGCTCCCCATTCTTGGGGAGCGTGTTATTTACGAAATAGATGTTGGGAGGGATGCATGTTGTAATCTTTTTCTTTCAAATCAGATCATTCTAGTGAGCTCGCAAATCGACTTGCATTTGTACCACAGATGGGTTTCAATTTTTAGATTGGTCATGGCTATGCAAATTTTAGGTGTGATTGCCCCAGACCGACGGGGCGAAGGTTTCAGTCTAGGTTGGGGGCTGGCATGGCATGACATGATTTAGAGGACTATTTTGTATGTGTGGGGGCCAGTTATGTTGGCCTCAGTGTATCATGATATGCACCAAGTAGTCTACTACTAGGGGAGAGGCATTGGAGTTGGAATCACACTTCTACACATCTGGGTGTATGAGCACATAGTAGTTTTGAGACCGATTGTGGTTCTAGCAGATGTTAATGAGGATGAGTGCATTGTTTTCTAGTACCAAGTGGCCATGACATTGCAACACATTGGGCTCACAAGTATTCCCTATTGGTGGAGGGTTATAGATGATATGACCATTTTCAAATGGTGGTCGTGGTTACAAGTCCCAGCCTGGTATGATGGCCAGTCGCAACTCTTCTTTGCTCAACAGACCCAATACATGTAGGGTCATGAGCATACGATGATTGAGCCATATCTACCTGACCGCATGGCGGGATAGTTTGGGGATGTTCAAGATGTGCACCTAGAGGATTACATAGTCATATTTTCCTGGTAGCAGAGAGAGGTGGAGTGGGGACAATAGATTGATCTATCGGTAGCGGTCAATGAGTTTAGACAGTTGGTTGACCACCCATGGGTATATGATTAGGGACCACCCCAGTGTATGATGCATGGTGGAGATAGTCGACACAATTGAAAAACCCAGTGGGGGGATACCACCATGGTAGAGGCAAGGGTAGAGGTTGGGGTGGAGGCAAGGATGGAGGTAGACAGTAGGAAAAGTAGCAAAGTGTATAGGATCTGGGCCATGGAGAGTAGGTATGGTAAGATCAGGGTCATCAAGACCAGGGGCATCAGGCCCACCAATAGTCATATCAACCACTGCAACCACCGCCAAATCCTAAGGATGGACAAATACAGGCTCTTACTACAGAGAGAGACCAGTTGTGATAGTAGTTGCAGGCTATGACAATAGAGTATGATTGAGAGGTTTAGTTGTAATAGCAGTTGGACCTACAGCTAGCCTAGGAGAATGGGGGATGACATCTATTAGAGGTTGTGACAGTTGTTGCACAGGGATAGGTGGTGGTTGTCAGGATGCGCACGGATGCAGTGTCAGAGGTTGTGTATTATAGGACCTTGTACCATTGAGATGTTCCTTAGGAGATGTGACAATCAGACTACTTGTAGAGGAGTGGGGCTGTACCAAGGGCTTTAGATGGACAATCCTCAGTTAGATAGTAGGGTGAGTCGAGCCACAGGCAGGATCAGTCCCATCATAGGGATCGAGGCAGTAGAGGATAGCCTCCATATAGACACTTTTTTTATGTATAGCCTAATTTTTATACATCTATACATTCATTGGCTCATTTTTTATAGCCTCCTCTATATGTACTTTTGGTGACACTTTATACACATTAACTCTGATATTTATATCATGACAATTATTTTTGAGATATATATGAGATGACCCAATGCAAATTTATGTTGTGATGTTGCAATTATTTCATGTTATGATTTTGTATGGATGCACATGTTTATGGATGTATTCATTTATTTATGTTATGTGATGGTTGATGATGTGATGTTCATGATATGTGATGTATGATATGGATGTAATGGATGAATGTTTTCATTTCTTTTTCATTATCTTTTTATGGCATGCTATGAGGTGGATATACTTTTCTTTTTCATGTATTCCATATGATGATGTCATTCTTCATGATAGATGATAGGATATGCTCATGTAGGGTGTATGTATCCTAATAATTTGTGGATGCAAGATGGATGCATTTGTGATTTTGGTTGACTAACATGATACCATGTTAGCATGGAAAGAAGATAGAAGAATAAGATGTATGAATCAACCATTGATTTTGAGATTGATTTTAAATTCCAACAAGTCCATGATTCATTGAGACTTTATTAGATTATGGTGATGAGGTGGATGGTTTTTCTCATATTCAAGATTGGGACTTTATGTCATTCCTTATGTTTGATATAACACATAGACACAATGCAGCATGGTACTGAAAACTAGGATGGCATTGTATCTAGTGTAATGGACTTTGACTCTGCAAATAGATAGGATAGTCCTTGTTCACACCTTGACATACGGAAACCTCATTGGAATGTAGTTTAGAATTTTAGAATACACTGGACCAAAGCATATGCAATAGTCAACAATCTACTCTAAATGACCTCCCTACACACAACTAAGTATGTGCCAAGATTATTTTACAAGAATATCCACAAGCACAACAAAAGAAATATAATGATTGATTCCCCATTCCTTTCTCTATAAATCATTGAGACATCTTTGAGAGGTCCTTGGAATGGGTCAACAAGATAAATCATAAGAAAAGATCAAAAACAAACAGTCAATGTTACCTATATCTCTTGCCAACATAACATAGTTAAGTTGATTTCTGATGTTGATTCCCATTGTAGGAAGGATGCATCCTAGGACATGTTTATCAGATGTTTTGATTAATACTAAGTGTGTGATAGGTTGTTGATATAAACACCACTAACTCATTTACCTATGATCTAGACTTTATATTTTAACATTTAAGTTCCCACTTTACAACTTGTGACACTTGTTTTCTATTTGTTTTGCCAAAGTTTGAAGATGATGGTTCATTTACTATGGATGAAAGGTTATTGTGGGTGAAAGTGAAATGGGTGGATGGTTTTGGATTTTCTAAAATATATCAATGTTTTTGGTATTTTTTGAAATGTTTTGAGGCTTTTTTAGGTCTTTTTGAAAGTTTATGTGAATGTTTTGGTTTTTGGTTATTTGAGTTTGTTTTTTATTTTCCAAAGTTTTCCAAATGTTTTGGGGTTTTCTTAAATTTGACTAAGACCTAACCTAAAAGACTATCCTAGGGGCATTGCCTACGTTATACACACAGAGACCTCATAGTTCGACTGACTTGACTTATTTTTTATGAGAAATGAACATTTGATGGATTGTCAAGTTATTATAATGAACTACTAACCTAAAGTGTCTCAAGGGCACATCAATAATGGATTTTCCTACGTTCAAGCTGAGAGACAATGTAGTTTGACATGGTACTATTTTTGGATTTTTGATGTTTTGACCTTTTTATGGATTTTGATGTGTTTTGGATGTTTTGTATTTTGACTTTATAGTTTTTTGAATGTTTTAAGATTTTAGTCGTACATGATTTTGATGTTTTGGATTTTTATGAGGTTTTATGAATGTTTTTGGGATTTTTGATGAGATTTTATGAATGTTTTTGGGATTTTCATTGAGATTTTAAATAACCTTAAGATATACAAGAACACAATCTGATGCATAACAAATTTCCTTCAATGTGATATGATAGACTACCTCGATATAGGCAGGACAAATTGACCTTGCAAATGTGTTAGATAGTACTAGGGGGAATATGATACTTTGTAATATCAAGCTATGATACGGATGTGGATGAGTGATGGAATCAATAGGATGAATGATGTAATGTGATGGATGTATGTGAAGCATGATAAGCTAAAGAGCCAAAGATAGATGGAGGTGCTATATTTATGCAAGGCGCTTGTTTGCCAGTTTTTCACCAAGGTACTTGCCCAAAGCGCCACTGAAGTGGTTTCCACTAAAGGATGATTTTTTTCTTTACTGTTTTCAATCCTTTTTCTTATTTTTTATTTTTATCATTTTTATATTTTTTTGATTTTTGGATTTACACCCTTCAAGCCTGGGCATAAAAATTTTTGAGATGCAAACTATTGATTGGCTCCTGAAAGGGTTCACCTTCAAGTGTTGATAGTTGGTATGCTCCTGATCCATAGCCTGTTGTGACAAGAAATGGGCCCAACCAATTAGGCTCAAACTTTCCTTTCCTATCCTAATATGGAACATTATTTTGATTCTTCTTTAGGACAAGCTCCCCTAATTGGAAAGATTGACTCTTAATATTCTTATTATAGCTATATTTCAGTTAGTTTTGGTATGCTTGTAAATTATTTAAGGCATCAAGACTATGCTCATCCAGAAATTCTAACTCATTCAGCCAAGATACCCTATACTCTTTATCAGTTATCAGATCATGCAGTGACACTCATAGTGAGTGAATATTGACCTCAATAGGTAGGATGGATTCTAATTTGTATACCAAGGAGAAAGGGGTTGCACCTGTAGGCATGCAGATAATAGTTCTATAGGTCCATAGGGTGGTATTTATATATAGATGCTAGTCTCATCCAGTTTCATTGACTATTTTCTTTAGGATCTTCATAATGGTCTTGTTTGTAGCCTCAACTTGACCATTTCCCTAGGGGTAATATGGGGTAGAGAACCAATGCTAGATGTTAAATTGTTGGCATTTAGCTCTCTTACATCTTGATTCTTGAAGGGTGTTTCATTATCTAAGATAAGGGCTTATGGGACACCATAGCAGTAGATAAACTAATTCAGGATAAACTTGGATATTTGCTTCCCCATTATGTAAGTCATAGGAATGGATTTGACCCACTTGGTAAAGTATTCAGTGGTCATGATGATGAATTTGTGGCCATTAGATGAGGTGGGATTAATATTTATTATGAGGTCAATCCCCCAATATGAGAAGGGACAAGGCGTGACCATTGGTTGTAACTCTTGAGCTAAAGCATGGATAAGATTTCCATGTTTTTGTCATTGGACACACTTCTACACATACTTATGGGATTCTCTTTCCATGGTTGGCCAGTAGTACCTTGTCCTCAATAGTTTCTTGGATAAGGTTATTCCACTAGAATGGGAACCACAAATGCTTTCATGTACTTATATTAAGGCGTTCAAGGCTTCCTCTTAGTTGAGACATTGTAGTAATGTCCCCTTGATGCTTCTACGATATAAGGTATCACCTAAGATGACAAATTGAGATGCCTTTTTAACAAAGGTCTTCTTAAGGTTGGAGGTTATATCAGATAGGAGGGTACCTCTACTAAGATAAGTGCATATATCATGATACCATGGGGAACTAGGACCAACAATTACACGCACGAATTTAGATTTAGGAATTTTGAAAGCCAGTACGAGAAGTTTTTCTACCAATAATTCACATTGAAGGACATTGTGTGGCATGTCTAACAATGATCCAATTGTCACCATGGCATCTATTGCTCAATTGGTCATGTGTGGTATCTACTCAAATTTTATATCAATGAAAGATTCCTTGAGACTTTCTACCACCTTCTTATAAGGAGTGAGTTTATCATCCTTGGTTTGGCAGTCGCCATTGGCTTGGTTGACAATCAACTATGAGTCCCCATATACTTTTAACTCTTGTATTTGTCATTGAACTACTATTCTTAGACCTATTATTAGAGCTTCATACTCAACAATATTGTTAGTACATGGGAATGATAGCCGGTATGACTTTGGAATAAAATCACCTTAAGGGGTGATAAAGAGAATACCCACCCTTGATCCATGTTGGGTATATGATCCATCAAAGTATAATTTCCATTGATCTGCTACGTTGAGATGAAAGACTGATTCATCAGGAAACTCGGATACCAAAGGATTCTCTACATAAATGGGTGCTTTAGCTAGTTGTTCTACAATAAATTGTCCTTTGATAGCCTTGTGCTCCATATACTTTATGTCAAATTTAGTCAAGATCATTACCCATTTGGACATTCACCTAGTGAGAGTTGATTTAGATAAGAGATATTTCAATGGGTCAATTTTGGCAATAAGCTTGATTTGGTGTGCAACCATGTAATGTCTGAATTTTTGTGAGGTAAAGACTACTAGTAAGCATGCCTTCTCAATGGATGAGTAATTCATTTCATACCCTACCAAGGTCTTGATGATCTAATAGATAGCTCTTTCTTTTCATGTTTCATCATGTTGGGCTAGGAGAGCACCTAGTGTTGTTGATGTAGCTAAAACATAAAGATCAATGGCTTTTTTAGTAATGGCAGCATGAGAACTAGAGGTGACAATAGGTAGTCCTTGATTTGTTGGAATGTTTTATTGCATTTCTCATCCCACTTATATGTTATTCCTTTATGGAGAAGATGCGAGAAAGGGTGGATTTTGTCTAATAATTGTGTTATGAATCTTCTAATGGATTGCAACCTTCCTTGTAAACCTCTCATTTGTTTCAAAGTTTCTGGTGTCTCCATGTATGATATTTCTTTCACCTTTGCAGGATCTATCTCTATCCCTCATTGTGACATGATGTAACCAAGAAGCTTACCTAATGTTACCCCAAAGACACACTTTTTTGAATTTATTCTAACCTTATATTCTTCAAGCCTATCGAAGATAGGTCCCAATACCTCTATGTTCTCCTTCCTTTTTTTTGATTTGGCCAAAATATCATCCACATAATCTTCAATTATTTTATGGATCATATCATGAAATATTAGGGTCATCACCCTTTAATAGGTTGCTCTTGCATTCTTTAGCCCAAACGACGTCATGTTCCAACAATATGTTCCCCAAGGACAAGTGAATGCAGTTTCATGTTGATCTTCCTTGGCTCGATCATGATTTGGTTATAGCCTAAAAATCTATCCATGAGTGATAGCATTTCATGACCTGTGGTTAGATCGACAATGATGTCGATGTTGGGAAAAGGGAAATTGTCCTTTGGACATGCTTTTTCCAAATCCCTAAAATATGTGCATATTATAATTCCCCTAGTGGGTTTGGAGACTAGTACTAGGTTTGAAACCTGCTCAGGATAGTTCGTTGGTTGGATAAATCCAACGTCAATGAGCTTTTGTAACTCTAGTTTTACTAGTAATGCAATTTGAGGATGTATTTTTCTTAGTTTTTGTTTGACTAGTTTGGCTTCAGAATAGTCTGCTAAATGATGCTCAACCATTTCTAGATTGAGCCCTAGCATATTTGTGTATGACCATGCAAAGTTTTCTCTTCTTTCTTTCAGGAACGTTGCTAGGTTTTTTTTTTCTTCATCTAATAATGATTCAGCATAAAAGGTTATCTTAGGTACCTCTTTTGTTCCTACATTCATTGGGGTAGCCTTCTCTACTAGTACTGTTAATTTTTCTGGATGCATTACACTAAGGGGGAGATTGAATCCCTCATCCTTGGGAGCCTCAGAGAGGTTTTCACCTTCAGATACGTCCTTTCCTTTTACTATTTTGGGATCTAAAAGCACCACTATATTGTTTTCACTTAAAGATCTACGTGTTATTCTCATGTCGTCAATTTTCTAACTGAAGGATTTAATCATCTCCCCATAGTATTCCTATGTGTCTAGCTCTATATCAAATCTTGCTTTGTGATCCCCACATGGTAAGTTGTCACAGAGTCCCATGAATTTTGAGATTGCTTCATTGTTTTTGAATATATCTATAATTGGTGGTCCTCGTTGGTCCCAGTCTATGAGTTGAGGGTATACTAGGCTTAATTCAGTGTTTTTTCCACTTGGGGTGAAAGATGTTGTGGATATCATAAAGAGGGAGTTATTCTCAAATAGGTTAGCAACATTGAGGGGGAAGCCATCTAGGGTAGTATCATGCGATGTTGGTAACCAAGAGGAAGCCTCAGCCTGTTTAGCAGAGTACCTTTTCCAATAAGGATAACCTTGCTAGTAGTACATCCTAATCCAAGATTCTTTGGACGTCTCTTAGGAATGATGGGTTTTAGAAAACCATTATTATTTTGTCCCTGTTACCCATTTTTGTTACTAGCTCAAGTAGGTTGAGCTAAGTGATTACAAATGAAAAGAAAGGCACATTTTTCTACTATATTACATTTCATGTGCATAAGGAAATTACAAGACTATTCTACTATACTACAGTATGCATATGCATATAACATAGGTGAAGATTGCACAAATCTT
Organism: Sequoia sempervirens; assembly: GCA_007258455.2. Classification (NCBI taxonomy): domain Eukaryota; kingdom Viridiplantae; phylum Streptophyta; class Pinopsida; order Cupressales; family Cupressaceae; genus Sequoia; species Sequoia sempervirens. Next base: position 17,833,400 of record VDFB02000009.1, read on the forward strand.
TTCAAAAAAATAGTCTTTATTGATATTGTGAAAGTGTATTGTCTCACACAAGCCATGAGACTAGCTCTTTTAATATATATGAATGAAAAGAGTATACATTTACATATATCAAAATAAAATCATGCACATATAGGGAAAGAATACCAACCATTTCCTAAATGACTCACTCTAGTTGGGTTCCCTCGCATTGTCTTCAGTCTTGCACTTGTCCCACTTCCAGCCTCTACTTCCTAGCTACTCCTAGTTGTCTACATCTGTGAGAAAGAATGCTATTAGAGCAGTGAAAGGTCTATAGTCACTATGTGTACATACCTCCACAAACATATAAACTAATCATCCATGTGCATTAAAAGAAACAATTTACTACTGTTATCCAAGAAAACAAGGAGTGTTATCAAGCACATCTACCATCTACACATATTTTTCTAACATGTTTGTTTCCTATGCAAGTATAGGAAAAGTAATGCTACTAATTTGTTTCATCTAGCTATAGCATGTGAGATTAAATGTGTCTCCCACAAGGGTTGACCCCAGCATGCTGCCCTCGTATGTTTAGAGGGATGAAGTGTTATTGATCTAAATGTCTTGTTGAGTCATTTCTGCACATTTTGATAAGTATTAAGGCATAGGGATATTCATCCATATCGTAGGCATATCCATCTCTTAAGTCATGTTATTCAGGTACTTGAACAACATTACCAAAGAGGTGAATATGCCTATGCTAAATTCATCTATCATTATCCCTTGAAGGATTTAGAAAAATATATCAGGTATAAATCAATACAAGACAAATGGAAGTCAAGTCCTATTTGTAAGATTATCATTGCAATAGACCTGAAAGGATTTCACACAGATCTTTCAGAAGAAAATATCATTATGAATGCAAGGAATATTTTTTTCAAATGGAAATGTTATTCTGTAGGTGTATCTAATGATACCAAAGATGTCATGATTGGGTAACACACACATAAGCATATTATGTCTTGTGTGTTCAATAGCTAAGTAAGAAAAAGTATCATAAGGGTTGTTAAGTATTGACTGTAACAAGATAATTTCCATGGGCATGCATTATACACAATGCTTGTACAAGTTAATGATAAAAGGAAGTACATTCATACAGCCTTTAACTTTTCACATTTCTCAAAATACAGTGAGCATGTGACTAGCTATTTAGTATTCCTATGTACTGTAGGAATAATGAAAGCAGATTGTAAAAAGCCTAATGTACAGTGAACATAAATAGGTTCAATGTCAGGACAAAGATGCCAAAATGGTGGATTGTTTTCATCAACAACTTGGCCAAATGAAGCAACCCTAGGCACTATAAGGGTTACAAGCTATTGAACATGGAGGGCAGCCATATAGATAAAGCTTACACAATAGTCATCATTCATGACAGAGGTAGCAATAAGATGGTGTTCATAATCATGACCATGAAGATCATTTATAATCAACAGAGATGAGAATTATGAAACCATAGTGAGATGAAGCTCTGAGAGGCATTACAATTGAAAAAGAAAAAAATTATCCTTTCATTCATGAAACCTTCCAAAGCATAAACAACAGAGGATTCATCTGCAACATTTGCAAGCCTCTACTGGTACCATAAGGGTAGCAAAATATAGTCATTCAGTCACAGTAACAGTGTTGATCATGTCATCAACAATGGAGCTTTTGATGCACATACAGTAATAAGAATGAACAGTGAAAAATCACTTGATTTTTGGTTGTTTAGAGCTAACCGTTTGGAGTCCATATACAAAAAATTTTCTAGAGAAAACGAGCAGCCACAAAGCATTGTGCATTTAGAGAAAAATTAAGTGTAGTCATGGTTTTGATTTAAAAAGAGACATTACAAAATGACAGAATGTATTCATATATTGTTTGTAAGATAAGGAAACATAGAGGACAAGCATAATTTAAATCATCAATGCAATGGGCTTCAAGGGATTTGAAGGTACCCTACAGTCCCAAAGGGCAATAATAAGAGTATGAGAATCAAACCCTTATGCAGGACTGAAGTGATATTCTTTATACATATGTCATATATTTCATGAGTTATAGAATATTAATGGCCTTTGATAAGAGCTTTCCAAAAATGCATGGGTGCCCGTAGGTAACATTGGAAGTAAGTGCATAATAAGGTTGAAGGTCTTATTTTCACACAACAAAATGGAAATCCTCAACCCAGATTTCATGAGATGGGGTCATGTTTCCTGAGTGTGCAAATATATAGGTTTTGTATCTCAAAAAACTAAAATATGCAGAGATTTTTTATGAAATTTAGATACAAAAAGTGAAACTCATAGTGAGGGTTCATGGCTATAGTGGGGGGTAAACCCTCTAAGTCCCTGAGTCACAAAATATGAGAATATAAAATGAATTTATAGAGCTGAACTCTCAACATGGTGAATGCAGAAAAAATGAAAACCTAGAATAGTAAATGAAAGAACAGAGAATGGAGAGCTATAGTAAACCATCAACCCAAGAAGGGTTTTGAATCAAATGAAATGGAAAACAATTGAAGCCAAGCCATGGATGGAATATGCATAGAAGTGAAATAGAGGCGTGGGTTTTCTCTAAGATAACCTAAGAGGCGAGTCTCATTTTTTTTTAAACCTATAGGTAAATGCTTTAGATTCAAAAAATGGAATGAAACCACGGCTTGGGGTTTTCTTTTACTCTCCAGATTTTTACAAAAGTGAAGAATAATCAACAGAAGTAAAGTAAAATGCAAAAATGCAAAAAACAAAACTTCCATTTTTCTCAAAGGTCGAACTATGGCCATGATAAGATAAAGAATCTCACAGAAAAGCAAGGTAAAGAGGTGTGGGTTTCTTCCAATATTACTTAGAAAGACATAGAGTATGTAATAGGAACACCCAAAATTCAAAGAGGGAGCTTGGTCTACAGAGGTTAAAACCCTCGAGTACATACAAGCAGTAAACCCGCAACCAAGGATTTTTGGTCAAATCTTCTAATTCTTCCATAAAAAGGAAAGCAATATTCATGATACAAGCAAAAGAGATCACAAAAAATGAAGAATGCAAAGAGTTTAATCATTTTTCTATGCCAAAATGTCTCTGTTTCCAACATTTTTTATCTACAGAAGAAAAGTGAAAAACACAAAATGCTTTTGGAAATGCTTACCCAGTTGTAGAAACTGTTATCTATTGAAGAATCTATTAGGAAACAAGCTTAAGACTACCATAATGGTGTCTACAGAAGCTCTGATGAAACCCTCATGGTCGCGCCTATTTTTTTTCCAGAAGGCTCGACAGAAAGGAAGATGAAAATTCCTTCCATTTTTCTCATATTTTGTCTTTTAGAGTTTTTCCCTAATAGTTAATGCATGTTGATGCCTTGGTGGAATTTTTACTTTTGTTTTAAACAATGAAAACAATTGAGTCGTGGGCTAAGACTTAGTCTTATGCCTTGTAATGTTTTCATCTATGTGGTATATAAGTCCTTTAAGACTTATTTTATTTTTCCTTTATTTTTGCATTTGATTTTTAAATGTAAAGTGTTTTGATTAAGTGATAGTTATAAATCACTTAATTTAAAATGCTATTTAAGAATGAAAAATAAAATGCTTGAGATTTCAACACATGATGAAGGGAGATGAGAAATATGCTTGAATTTATGATTTGCAAGCATCTAGGGGAGGTTATTTGCAATTGGAAAACATGTGCCCATGCATATAGGAGCTTTTATTCATTTTGTTGGAGCATATGGAGGGAATCTAGGAGTGGTTTTTCATGCCTAGATGCTTGGCATGGTCAAACCCACTTTTCCCATACTTTGAAATCCATTTTGGAGGGAATCTAGTGGCTTGGTTTTAGGATTTTTTGTGGGATCCGACCCAAGTCAGTTGTTAGTTCCTATTTTGGTGGAACTGCTTGGGATTGTGGATATATTCTCATTTTGACTCATTTTGTGAGTTAGTACAGATAATGCAATTTATAGAGTTAGTGACTTTTGTAGTCCTTTCTCAGATTTTAGCTTGCTTTGTAACTCATTTTGACATGAAAATTAGTGAGTACCTTGGATATTAATAGCATTAAGAATTTTTCCTTCTCTTTACTTGCTTTCTTGTGTGCATCTTTTATGGTGATTGATTGAATTACTTGTGAAATCTTCTTTTTCCTTGTATTTTATGTCTCATTGAAAGCACCTTGTTGCAAGATAGTACATTATTACAAGTTATCAGTTGTGTGTTAAATGTAAAGTTTCTAGTTATGGGATATTCTTTTCCTTTTAGGAATTTGTATCAACATCTTCTTATAAAGTACTTATGTGAGCAATATAAAAAAAAGAGTTGTGTGAGCTTTTTCTCAGCTATTAATTGAACTATTTGATCAAGTTGTGTTTACATGTCTCATAGTCAATTTGGTGTATCACCATAGAAATAGTGTTTTCCAGTTTTCATTTTAAGCCTTCCTTCTCCCTTTTCCTCTGCAAAAAAATGGTTGTTTTAGGTGATAACTAGCTAGGAGCCAGCCTCATCTGGAGATTCAATTGAAGTTTTAGGTGACCCATAGCCTAGGAGTGATTCAATGTTTTCTCTAGAGTGCTAAGTCCCACAACTTAACTTGATAAATCTTGCAGCTTAGTTAGGGTGCAACTGTGGTAGATAATAGTTTTGGCACGCCCAGTGGGACTGTTTGAATCAAAACAGTATATAAGATATAAGTGTCTTGCTGGTTTTGATATGCAACCAACATTTTCAAGCCTTTAAGAGGTAGTTTTTACATATTTGGCAACTTCCACTGAGATTAAAGGAAGAAAACCAGTGTTGTATCACTTTTATGAAAATTATTCAAACTTGGAGTTTAGGCCCATTTGAATATCTTCAGTTGTCTCCACCTAGAAGGCAGAGTAGAACTATTAAAAGAAATCCTATTCAAAGAGAGTTCAGTAAACCCCACCAAGTTTTAGACCAGCATTGTCAATAGGTTTAGTTGTACCTGCAATTTCTATTCTTGTTGTTCCAGCTCAGGTTAATCCACCTCCAGCTATTCAAATGGTAAGGAATCACCCATTTGTTGCTTTTAATGGAGGCAATCCATTAGACCTTGTACAACATGATGATATCCCAATGGTTGCCCTGAAAAGTTTTCCCTTCTTCATAGGAGATGATCAAACAACCCCTATTGAACATATCAGAGATGTAGCATCTTTATGTGGGGTTCATCATATAACTCAGGAAAATGTAACTGTTAGACTACTTGTTGCTTCATTAAAGGGTAAAGCTTAACAATGGTTCAGGGGTTTGCAAGTTGGATCTATTGCAACTTGGGATGAATTGGGAGATAAGTTGCACAAGTAGATTCAAGATAAATCTAACCCTCTATCATTAGTTGAGCAGCTAACAACAATCAAGAGAGCACCCCAAGAGCAAATGATAGACTTTAACTTTCATTTTCAGAAGACATGGTTTAGAATTCCTGATATAGTAAGACCCTCTCCTGATTATGCTTTCTTGTATTATTTGAGGTCTTTACATGGTGAAATTGTTGTCATGATTCAGTCCATGGGTGGGAATACATTACCTCAAGCATATGACATAGTAATTAGGGCTGAAAATAGCCTTATTCAGGCTGGAAGAATAGCTCCTAGACCCCTAATGCCAATTTTTCTAGATATTCAGCCTTTTATGCCTTTACAAATACCACCTTTTGCACCCTTACTAGTTGTACTAACATTACCAAATGTTGTCCAACCTATTGTCAGCCAAGAAACTGTTGTTCCAATTTCACCTCAAGAGTTACAGGAGATCAAAAGTTTACTCTGGAGTTTTGGTAATAAACTAGTAAGCTTAGAGAAGCAGTAGTCTCAGAGTAAACAGTCATATCATCAACAGAATCAAGGTCAAGGTCAGCAATATTAGGGGAATAGGTAGCCTTTTCAAGGAAACTATCAAGGTACAAGATAGAATGTGAACCCAAGACCTTTTCAGACCTATAACCCAACTCCAATTAGTGATCTTAAGGAGCTTGTTCCTATTCAAAACAACCTTGTAGCAGATTATGAAAGGTTTTTTCCTTACAATTTCCTTAACCAAGCCACGTGTTCCAATGGGGTCATCAACCAAGCATTAATGGTGCAGAATGCTTCAAGTTCACAGCCTAACAAACCTAATGATGCATCTATATAGTAGCAAAGTCAATCTCCAAGTGATGCTACCTTCCTAAATTGGAAAGGTGAAGAATTTTGTGGAGTAAACAAGGATGATTCTCCAATTGCAACAAATACAAGGGCCAAGAAAAGGGCTTTTGAGCTTGAACAAACAACAAATAAAGGAAAAGAAGTTGCAAAACCATCCACATCTCAAGTACCCCGCATATTGCAAAGGAATACACAAGTTGCTGCCAAGGAGCAACCTCACTTGCAAACAGAACTTGTTGTTGCAAGGACACATCAGAAGGTAAATTCTACTGACCCCTTCAACATTGTTGAAAATATGAAAAAAGTGAATGTAACAATGACCATGTGGGAATTTTTAGCTATCCCAAGCCAAACAAAGTTGTTACAATCTGCTTTGATTGAAAAGAGAGTGTCTAATGATGTTTCAATTGATCCAGTTAAAGTTTTTTTTATGAATACATCCTCGGACAGTGATAAATAGCTAAGTAAAGAGCCAAGTAAAGAGCCATATAAGGGTTTCAAACCCCCTCCTTTCTACGTGTCTTTGATTGTATGGGAAAAACTAGTACATAACTATATGGTTGATAGTGGAACCAATAGTTCAGTCATGCCAAAACATATTGCAGACCAATTAGGACTGAAATACCAGCCCCATGAAAAAGGAGTACTCTAATTAGATGGGACAGCAGTTAACACTGTGGGGGTTATTAAGGACCTAGGTCTCACATTACTTGCCTATCCAGATTTTTCAATCCCTCAGGATATCTTTGTCATTGATTTACCTCTATTTTTTCCTTGTGTTTGTCAAGGGATTTCATAGCTAAAATAGGAGGTTATCTATCCTCTGATTGTTCTCATATGCTTTTTAGGACTAGGTATGGGACAAAGGTGACAATAAAATTAGAGTCACTAGCTAAGGATCACATTGAACCTTATGTACCAAGTGCAGTTAATGCCAACTCTGTTGTTTTTGAAGATAGTGAGCTTGTTATTACTCAAGAACTGCAAGTTGAAAGTGTACCAGAGGTGTTGTTGAATGAGTGGATAGTAGAAAATTTTGTAGATAATCCAAATGGATACATTCAGGAGGCTGGTTTGGGTGTTTATGTGTTGCATGAACCAAAAACAAAGATGTCAAATCTTGAAAAGAAGGCAAAACAGCAGTTACAACAGCAAGATGAGTTGTGGAAAATGTACTTTGATGGCTCCAGAAGCATAAATGAAGTCGGTGGGGGTGCAATGTTGGTCTCCACAAGGTGATAAATTTTATGTTGCTTTCAGATTTTCTTTTTCTTGTTCTAACAATATTGTCGAGTATGAAGGTCTGCTTTAGGGCTTGGAATGGGCAAGGAAAAGAGGAATAAGCTGCTTGCAGATATTTGGGTACAGAGAGGATTAAATGTGACAAAAAATGATGCTTTGAAATATTATAAGCATAGGGTATGGGATATGATAGAGGAGTTAGATGCTTTTAATTTGATTTCAATCTCTAGGAGTCAAAATAATTATGCAGATAGGTTAGCTACAATTGGTGATCAGTTTGACATACCTAATGAGATTAGAAAAGAGAAGGTACAATAATATGTTAAGGTTGTTGTTAGGCCCTCTATTCCTAACAATAATGTTCACTGGAAATTCTTTGAAAGTGATGAGCAGGTTTTAATTTTTCTGCTTGAAGAAGATGAATTCACTGTTGTAAATCAAGAGAAACTTAGACAACAATATGAAGATCAAATTATCCAACTGAGAACTAATAAGCTACCCAGGGGTATGGTTACATTAGATTCCATCTTCATCACCGATGATCAGCTTAAAAGGAATAAAACCAGCATTTAGATTAAAGAGGAGCATTATGAAGAGCTGGAGATTTTTAAAGGTAAGCTCCTAAAAATAGGAAAAATCTATTCACAATCAGATAGGTAGGCTTTTGTTGCTTTATGTCAAGAATTTCAAGATGTTTTGCATGGGAATATTCTAATTTGAAAGGATTTGATCCTAAAAAATTTCAACATACAATAGAGTTAGAACCTAATGCAAAGCCTGTACGACAAAAATAAAGGCCCTTAAACCCAAAGCTTGAGCCCCTTATGATTAAGGAGTTAACCAAGTTGGTTGAAGGAGGTATTATTTTTCCAATCAAACATACCTCTTGGGTTTCTAACCTTGTTCCAGTTAGAACTCAAAATGGGGATATTAGGCTCTATGTATATTTTAGAGACCTTAATAGAGCTTCTTTGAAAGATCATTACCCCTTGCCCTCTATGGAGCAGATCCTTCAAGTTGTTGCTTGTTCAGAGAGACTTTCCCTTCTAGATGGTTATTTTGGTTATAACCAGGTATTGGTCAAAGAAGAGGACCAATAGAAGACTTCATTTACAACAAAATGGGGAACTATGGCCTACAAGAGAATTCCTTTTGGCCTGTCAAACGTTGGAGCCACTTTTCAAAGGGCTATGGACATGGCGTTTTAAGGTTTAATTAATAAAATTGTGCTCATTTAACTAGACGATGTAACAATATTCTCTAAAAATGTTGATGAACATCTATCACATTTAAAACAAGTGTTTGAAAGGTGTATGGAATATGGAATATCCCTCAATCCCAAGAAGAGTACCTTTGTTGTTCATGAAGGCAGTATTTTAGGACACATAGTGTCAAAACAAGGGGTTGCCATTGATCCTGAGAGAGTGAAAGCCATTTTAGAGTTGTCTTTACCCAATCATAAAAAGGGGTTGCAAATCTTCCTTGGTAGAAATAATTTCTTAAGAAGGTTTATTCCAGATGTTGCAAATCTTTTGAGACCATTAACTGCTATGTTAAAGAAAAATGCAAGATTTAGTTGGACTAGAGAGGCCAAGTGTAGCTTTGAAGCTATTAAGGAGGCTTTAGCAGCAACTCCTACACTGATAAGCCAAAAAAATTCAAAAGACTTCATTTTGTATGCTTTTGGTAGCTTAGATAAAATTTCTACAATGTTGGTACAACAGAATAATGAGGGATTAGAATAGCCCATTGCCTTTTCAGCCAAGGATTGGAAAATTATGAATAGAGGTATACCTTTATGGAGAAACATGTTCTAGCTATAATCAGAAGTTTGAAAAAAATTAATCCTTTGATTTCCAACAATAAGATACTTTTGATGGTTGCCCACCCAAATGTGAAGGAGTTTTTGTTGAGCAAGGACATAAATGAAATGAGGGTTGGCTGGATCACGAAATTTATGGAATATGATATAAATATTAAGGTCACTAAGCTTGTAAGAGGGAAGGGATTGTGTGAGAAGCTAGTTGCAGGATCTGAAAATGAAGGGAAAATAGAAACAAAGGTTGTTTTAGTTACTAATGATCAAGATCAGAATATTGCACCTACATTGGGTGCAAGTTGGGTACATGACATGACTCACTTCTTGTAGACTAGTGAGTGTCCACCAAATTTAGACAAGGAAAAGAGAAGATACTTCAGATTGCATTCTATTCCTTATGTGTTGATTGACAATGTTCTCTTCAGAAAGGACCTTAATGGTGTGTTGTTAAAATGTATTGATCAGGATCAGGTAGATAAAGTACTTCATGAGTTCCATGATGGAACTGCAGGGGGTCATTTTTCCCCAAGAACCACTGCATGGAAGATAATGAGAGTTGGCTACTATTGGCCAAGCATGTTTATGGATGCCCATGCATGGGCAAGGAAATGTGTAAAGTATGCAATTTTTGCAGGAAAAGAAAGGCTTCCAGCTTTACCTTTGCAACCAATTTAGGTGGAATAGCCCTTTATGAAATGGGGCATTGACTTTATAGGAGCCATAAACCCACCTTCTAGTGCAGGTCACAGGTGGGTACTCACTACAACTAATTATTTTGCAAGGTGGACTGAGGCAATGCCTTTGAAAGAAGCCAATGAAAATGTTTTTTTGAACTTTTATGATGATTTAGTAACCTGATTTGGGGTTCCTGAATCAATTATCTTAGATAATTCCTTAGCATTTGTGGGACTCAGAGTGAGTGATTGGGTTGTTAGGAATGGCATATACTTGAACACTTCATCAAACCATTACCCTCAAGGTAATGGTTTGGTTGAATCAACAAACAAGAACCTGATAAGAATCATTAAAAGGATAATGGAGAATAATGAGAGAACTTGGCACACCAAGTTGAAATATGCTTTATGGGCAGATAGAATAACTCCCAAACGGTCTATTGGGAATTCTCCATATGTATTGGTTTGTGGTAAGGAGGCTAGATTTCTTTTGTCTGTAGAGCTTCCAGCACTTGATATAATGCATCAGTTGGAAATGTTTGAGGAGCAAGACCCATTGGCAGTTAGGTATGCTCAGCTCATGGAGCTAGAGGAGACAAGAAACAAAGCTATGAAGTCCTTGGAGTAGCATCAACTCCAAACAAAGAGAATCTTTGATAAAAAGGAAACTCCCAAAGTATTCAGAGAAGGTGATGTTGTACTCAAATGGGATGAGTTGAAAAGCAGGCTAGGAAAGCACACTAAGTTTGATAACTTTTGGCGTGGCTCGTTTGTTATCATAGAGTGCAAGAAGCATAATACATTCTAGTTATCAAAGATGGATGGAAAATTTTTGCCTATCTCATTCAATGGGATACACCTCAAATGTTGCTTTCAGGTTTCATCTATATCACATATGCTAGTTTAGGAGTTTTTGTTGTCAATAAGTGATGTTGCACCTTAGTTTAGTTGTCTTCAAATTCCACCAGGCATGCCAAAACTAATTATCCCTCTAGGTGTGCCAAAACTATTATCTATCATAGTTGCACCCTAACTAAGTTGAAAAATTTAACAAGTTAAGCTGCAGGACTTAGCACTCTAGAGAAAACATTCAATCACTCTTAGGTTGTGAGTCACCTAAAACTTGGAGTGAATCTCCATATGAGGTTGGCTCCTAGTTGGTTATCACCTAAAACTACCAATTTTTGCAAAGGAAAAGGGAAAAGGAAGGCTTGAAATGAAAACTACAAAACACTATTTGTACAGTGATACACCAAACTAACTATGAGACATGTAAACATAGATTGATCACATAGTTCAATTAATAGCTAAGAAAAAGTTGAACACAACTCTCCTTTTTTGTATATTACTCACATAAGTACTTTATAAGAATATGTTGATACAAATTTTTAGAAGGAAAATAATATCCCACAACTAGAAACTTTAAATTTAACACACAATTTATAACCTATAATAATATACTATCTTGCAACAAGGTGCTTTCAGTGAGACAGAAAATACTTGGAAAAAGCAGATTTCACAAGTAATTCGATCAATCACCATAAAAGATGCACACAAGAAAGCAAGTAAAGAGAAGGAAAAATTCTCAATGTTATTAATATCCAAGGTACTCACTATTTTTCATGTCAAAATGAGTTTCAAAGCATGTTGAAATCTGATAAAGGACTAAAAAAATAACTAACTAAATAACTAACTCCTGAAATTGCATTATCTGAACTAACTCACAAAATGAGTCAAAATGAGAATATATCCACAACCCCAAGCAGTTTCACCAAAATAGGAACTAACAACTAACTTGGGTCGGATCCCACAAAAAAGCCTAAAACCAAGCCACTAGATTCCCTCCAAAATGGATTTCAAAGTATGGGAAAAGTGGGTTTGACCATGCCAAGCATCTAGGCATGAAAAACCACTCCTAGATTCCCTCCATATGCTCCAACAAAATGAATAAAATCTCCTACATGCATGGGCACATGTTTTCCAACTACAAATAACCTCCCCTAGATGCTTGCAAATCATAAATTCAAGCATATTTCTCATCTCCCTTCATCATGTGTTGAAAGTTCAAGCATTTTATTTTGCATTCTTAAATAGCATTTTAAATTAAGTGATTTATAACTATCACTTAATCAAAACACTTTACATTTAAAAATCAAATGCAAAAATAAAGGAAAAAGAAAATGAGTCTTAAAGGTCTTATATACCACATAGATGAAAAAATTACAAGGTATAAGACTAAGTCTTAGCCCACAACTCAATTGTTTTCATTTCTTTAAAACAAAAGTAAAAATGCCACCAATGCATTGGCATGCATTAACTATTAGGGTAAAACCCTAAAAGACAAAATATGCAAAATATGCAAGGCATTTTCATCTTGCTTTCTATCGAGCCTTCTGGAAAAGACATAGGCACCACCATGAGGATTTCATCAAAGCTTCTATAGACACCATTATGGTGGTATTGAGCTTGTTTCCTGGTAGATTCTTCAATAGATAATGGTTTCTACAGCTGGGTAAGCATTCCCAGAAGGATTTTGTGTTTTTCACTTTTCTTCTGTAGATCAAAAATGTTGGAAACCAAGCCACTTTGGCATAGAAAAATGAATAAAATCTTTGCATTCTTCATTTCCTATGATCTCTTTTGCTTATATCAAGAAGATTTCTTGCCTTTTATGGAAGAATCAGAAGATTTGACAAAAAATCCTAGGCCGAAAGTTTTTTGCTTGTATGTACTTGAGGGGTTTAACCTCTCTCTTTGAATTCTAGGTGTTCTTGTTACATACTCTGTGTCTTTTTGGGTAATATTGGAAGAAACCCGTGCCTCTTTACCTTTCTTTTTTTTTATTCTTTATTTTATCATGGCCATAGTTCGGCCTCTGAGAAAAATGGAATTTTTTCTTCTCCATTTCAAACTTTTACTTTCCTTCTATAGATTATTCTTCACTTTTGTAAAAGTATGGAGATTAAAATAAAACCCCAAGCCGTGGTTTCATTCCATTTTCTAAATCTAAAGCATTTACCCTCCAGTTTTTTAAAAAAAATGAGACTTGACTCTGGGGTTATCTCAAAGAAAACCCATGCCTCTATTTCATTTCTATGCATATTCCATCCATGGATTGGCTTCACTTGTTTTCCATTTCATTTGATTCAAAACCCTTCCTGGGTCAATGGTTTACTGTAGCTCTCCATTCTCTGTTCTTTCATTTACTGTTCTAGGTTTTCATTTTTTCTACATTCACCATGCTGAGAGTTCAGCTCTCTAAATTCATTTTATATTCTCATATTTTGTGACTCAAGAACTTAGAGGGTTTACCCCCCACTGTAGCCATGAACAGAGAAACTCATAGTGAGGGTTCATGGCTATAGTGGGGGGTAAACCCTCTAAGTTCCTGAGTCACAAAATATGAGAATATAAAATGCATTTATAGAGTTGAACTCTCAACATGGTGAATGTAGAAAAAATGAAAACCTAGAACAGTAAATGAAAGAACAGAGAATGGAGAGCTACAGTAAACCATTGACCCAGGAAGGGTTTTGAATCAAATGAAATGGAAAACAAGTGAATCCAAGCCATGGTTGGAATATGCACAGAAGTGAAATAGAGGCGTGGGTTTTCTCTGAGATTACCTCAGAGGTGAGTCTCATTTTTTTTTTAAATTGGAGGTAAATGCTTTAGATTCAAAAAATGGAATGAAACTGCAGCTTAAGGTTTTCTTTTAATCTCCAAACTTTTACAAAAGTGAAGAATAATCTATAGAAGGAAAGTAAAAGTTCAAAATGTAGAAAACAAAAATTTAGTTTTTCTCAAAGGTCGAACTATGGCCATGATAAGATAAAGAATCTCACAGAAAAGCAAGGTAAAGAGGCGTGGGTTTCTTCCAATATTACCCAAAAAGACATAGACTATGTAACAAGAACACCCAAAATTCAAAGAGAGAGCTTGGTCTATAGAGGTTAAAACCCTTGAGTACATACAAGAAGTAAACCCACGGCCTGGGATTTTGGTCAAATCTTCTGATTCTTCCATAAAAAGGAAAGCAGTCTTCATGGTATAAGCAAAAGAGATCACAAGAAATGAAGAATGCGAAGAGTTTATTCATTTTTCTATGCCAAAATGGCTCAGTTTCCAACATTTTTTATCTACAGAAGAAAAGTGAAAAACACAAAATGCTTCTAGGAATCCTTACCCAACTATAGAAACCATTTTATGTTGAAGAATCTTCCAGGAAACAAGCTCAAGACCACCATAATGGTGTCTACAGAAGCTCTAATGAAACCCTCGAGGCAACGCCTATGTTTTTTCTAGAAGGCTTGACAGAAAGCAAGATGAAAATTCCTTGCATTTTTTGCATATTTTGTCTTTTAGGGTTTTACCCTAATAGTTAATGCATGTTGATGCCTTGGTGGCATTTTTACTTTTTTTTTAAACAATGAAAACAATTGAGCCATGGGCTAAGACTTAGTCTTATTCCTTGTAATGTTTTCATCTATGTGGTATATAAGTCCTTTAAGACCTTTTTTTTTCCTTTTTTTTTTGCATTTGATTTTTAAATGTAAAGTGTTTTGATTAAGTGATAGTTATAAATCACTTAATTTAAAATGCTATTTAAGAATGCAAAATAAAATGCTTGAAAGCTTTCAACACATGATGAAGGGAGGTGAGAAATATGCTTGAATTTATGATTTAAAAGCATCTAGGGGAGGTTATTTGCAGTTGGAAAAAATGTTCCCATGCATGTAGGAGCTTTTATTCATTTTGTTGGAGCATATGGAGGGAATCTATGAGTGGTTTTGCATGCCCAAATGCTTGGCATGGTCAAACCCACTTTTCCCATACTTTGAAATCCATTTTGGAGGGAATATAGTGGCTTGGTTTTAGGATTTTTTGTGGGATCCGACCCAAGATAGTTGTTAGTTCCTATTTTGGTGGAACTTCTTGGGGTTGTGGATATATTCTCATTATGACTCATTTTGTGAGTTAATTCAGATAATGCAATTTCTGGAGTTAGTTAGTTTTGCAGTCCTTTGTCAAATTTTAGCATGCTTTGTAACTCGTTTTGACATGAAAAATAGTGAGTACCTTGGATATTAATAGCATTGAGCGTTTTTCCTTCTCTTTACTTGCTTTCTTGTGTGCATCTTTTATGGTGATTGATCGAATTACTTGTGAAATCTACTTTTTCCTAGTATTTTTGGTCTCACTGAAAGCACCTTGTTGCAAGATAGTATATTATTATAGGTTATAAGTTGTGTGTTAAATGTAAAGTTTCTAGTTGTGGGATATTCTTTTCCTTTTAGGAATTTGTATCAACATCTTTTTATAAAGTACTTATGTAAGCAATATACAAAAAAAATGAGTTATGTGAGCTTTTTTTTAGCTATTAATTGAACTGTGTGATCAAGTTGTGTTTACATGTATCATAGTCAATTTGGTGTATCACCATAGAAATAGTGTTTTCTAGTTTTCATTTTAAGCCTTCCTTTCTCTTTTCCTCTACAAAAAATTAGTAGTTTTAGGTGATAACTAGCTAGGAGCTAGCCTCATCTAGAGATTCACTCCAAGTTTTACGTGACCCATAGCCTAGGAGTGATTCAATGTTTTTTCTAGAGTGCTAAGTCCTACAGCTTAACTTGTTAAATCTTGCAACTTAGTTAGGGTACAACTCTGGTAGATAACAGTCCCAACTTTTCATTCTTGTTGTATCCTCATCCCTTGATTAGTTATAAACCTTTATTGTCATCTTCCATGGGAAGAACGGGCATGGGTCAATTGTCCTGATAGAGAAATTTAGATACATCTTCCTCATTGACATCTTTGTTCAAGTCCCCCCACTTGGTGAATGTGGTAGATGCAAGCTTTAACGTTTCATTCACTTTGTTGATAGGTGTGGGTTTTCCATGAGATTTGCGGGAAAGAGGTAACTCGCACAACACAAAAGTTTCCTTCTTTAGATTGTAATCTCCACAACCATTGTCCTTGATTACTGCCTTGATATCAGGTATAGTCTGCACAATGGGTGTTTTGGATTCTGAGGTGGATGCAAGAGAAGATGGGTAAACAAATAAGGATGAGGATGTAGGGCCTTCATCATTCTTTGATATCTAGGGGACCTTGTAGAACTTAGCCTCAAGGTTCTTGCAATAGTAGAAAGGCTCGGGATCTCCATGGATAGTAACTTTTTTTCCTCAAAAGGAAACTTGACACATTGGTGGTAGGTGGAAGCTCCAACTTGCATGACATGAATCCATGGTCAACCAAGCAATATGTTGTAGGGGAGATCAAGGTCTGGTACCTGGCATGTAGTCTCAGCAATGACAAGTCTCACTTAGATAGGTAGAGTGATGATGCCTTGTGACACTCTTTCTTGATCGTCATATGCCTTTATGGTTGTACTCTTTGTTTTCTCAATAGAATCCTCTAAACATCCCAACTTCTTGACCTACTGAAAGGTGCAAATGTTTAGACCAACACCTGCATTTACTAAAACTCTTTTACCCTTATTCTTATTAATAATGAACTCAAGATGTAAGGAACAATTGTGAGATGGTTGTGTTGGTAAGTCTTGTTCCCAGAAGGTGAGAAGATAAGGGGTAGTGATATGCCCTACCATTTCTTGAAACTAATCTCTATGAATATTCTCAGAGATGGAGGACGCGAAAAAATCCTTTTCTAATATCTCCCTATGTGCAAGGGATAGCCTCAATAGTTCCAAGATAGAGATTTGTGTGGGGGTTTTCTTTAGCTAATCTAGGAGACTGTAGTTACTAGGGTTGGATGTTGGCAATGTTGGTTGTACCCTAGGTTGAGATGAAGCTCCTTGGATGGTGACCTTGCCATATCGTGTGGTGACTCCACACTTCGCGCTAGATCCTTTTATGGCAATGACTGAACTACTAAATTATCACAAGAGCCAACCACATTAGAATAGACATGTTGCATGTTATTGTAAGTCTTCCCTTTTCCATTGTCATTCCTTTTGTTGTGATCTGGCATAGGGTTCTTGTATATCTTGAGGTCTTGGTTATCGATTGGTACCTCAACAAATATGTCTCCATTTTCGATAAGATCTTGGATAACATTCTTCAATTTCATGTAGTTTGATGTTTTGTGTCCTTTGATTTTGTGAAAGTCACAAAGATCCTTTTTGTTTTACCAAGGTGGTTTATCTTGTGGTTCTTGGTAGTTTTGGAAATTTGGAAGCATAATCAAGTTTGACTCTACCAATTTCTACATGATATATTCAATAGGTTTTTCCAACAATTTGTATTTGCATTTTGGGTAGTTATTCCTATTGGGGGTTTGTCTTTGTTGAGCTTCAATGTTATTGACCTAATTATTTTGTGGTGGTGATGGTGTTTGTTGTATAGTTTATGCGATGGTTGGTTGGTCGGTGTTTGGCCTAGGAGCACTTATGACCACTTTAGCATCTACCATACCATCATTTTTCATGTTCTTATTCTTAGCCCAGACATGGGGCTTGTCATTTGAACTAGTTAATGGGCAATTGTCTCTATATGCTTGTGTGTTTCCCTATGAGATTAGGGCTCTCTCAATGCTGAGGGCCCTAGGGACAAGCTCATCATAAGTGGTGATACATTGCATCTTTAAGTGGAAGGATAGATCTAGATCAACATTTTCTATGATAATCCCCACTTGTTGTTCGTCGAGAATGGGCCACTTGCTCTTACTAGATCTTTGTCTCCATCTTTGTAAGAAATTGGTGAAGGATTCTCCTTTTTTTTTCTTGAGTGTGTATAACTCTTCTAAGCTTACATCCATTTCAATATTGAAGGAGAATTGATCTATGAATCTATCAATGATTTCTTGGAACGTTTTGATGCTTAGAGGTAACTATGAAAACCAATCAATGGATGGGCCTATCAAAATTCATGGAAAGAGGTGCATCAAGTAGGAATCATTGTAGGAAACCTCCATACACATGATTTTAAATTCTTTGATTCGATCCACATGATTTCCTCTCCCTTTGTTTTATCAAATTTAGGGACCTCAAAACTGGGAGGGAAAGCTACCATTGTGATGTTTTTATCGAATGGGTATGGACACAAGTTTTTTTGTGTATGGGGCTCCTTCATTTTTCTAATTTGAATGTCTTGCATTTGTTGCATTAGCACCTTGAGTTATGATGCCATTTTTTCTTGCGAGTTTGGTGGAGGAGCATAGGTTGTGTATTGGGGGATGGTGGATGAATTGTAGGTGGGATTTTGATATGATGAGGTGTTGTATGGTGTGTATGGTCAAGGTTGTTGTGGCACCATGGAATGTAAGGGGTTTGTGAGGATGTAAAGGGTGTTTTGGAATGGTGGTGGAAGATTGAGGTGGGGCACCAAATGTTGGTTTCCAAGTGGGTTTTTGGGGAAGGTTGGTGTTTTCAGTACCTAAAAGTGTGTTTCCTTCTAAAGGGAGAGTGTGACCAAAATCGGTGGCAAGCCTAGTTGCAAGACTACCTGAATTAATGTTTGACTTGGCACAAAGGATCGAGTTGGTTGATTTGTATATTGTGTTACCCATTGTGTCAAGTTTTATGCAAGAAAAGTTGGAGCCACCTTTTCTAAGGTTTGATGTTCTTGTTCGTACTTAAGGAGTTCTTCCTTAGTAAGCCCAAGTGGGTTGTTTGTGACATCTTCTACCTCATATGGTCCAAATGGATTTTGGAATTTTTGTGAAGTGGTAGAATGGCTCCTTGGATCAAATTCTTGTGGGTTTGGATCACTTGTGGTGGATGTATTTTTGGCTTGTTCCATGATTCTCTTGTTTTGTGATCTTGTTGTAACCATAAATTGTGGTTCACCTATGGGAATGGAATGTTGAGATTTATAATGTTGAAACTCTCTAGTTGACTCAAATTTTGGAAAAATGGGCCCTCTAGGTTGTTTTGAACCAATGGTGGAAGTGGATGATGAAAAGGGTGAATGATATGGGGGATGAACTTTCTAAAATTTTGGACAAAACTTTTACACAAAGAGATTTGATGTTTTGATGAAAGGTATTAATGAAATTGTAAATCCTTAAGGTAGACTTGTGATCTTTGAGATAAACTTGTCCACAAAATGTGATAACCAACTCAACTAAGTGCATGGAAAAGGATCCATTTCACACACAATATAGATAAGTTAGGGGATTGGTTTGACGATTGTCTAAGTCTAAGGAGTGTTGGTGTGTCTAAAAGTTTATAAATTTTGGTGAAGTGAAAAGTGAAATATGATAAAGGGTGGATGAAATGTTTGACACAAAATGTTAACCTAAAATTAACCTTTTTTTTTCAAGACCAAGGTAGTGAGAAACATGCTATACCTCTAAAGTGATAAAACCCTAAGAACTCAATGATTTTGGTGAAGTAAAATTTAATGATTTTCAAAATAGAACCCATGATTTTGACAATAGAACTCAATGATTTGTACCATGGAACTCAATGATTTTGGTAAAATGGAACTTGGAGTCAATGTTTTGTAATACTTTCCTTGTCTCA
Source organism: Sequoia sempervirens (assembly GCA_007258455.2). Taxonomy (NCBI): domain Eukaryota; kingdom Viridiplantae; phylum Streptophyta; class Pinopsida; order Cupressales; family Cupressaceae; genus Sequoia; species Sequoia sempervirens. The sequence continues at coordinate 17,852,790 of VDFB02000009.1, forward strand.
ATGTTGCTTGTGTTTTGGGAGTCAATGACTTGAACATAAATCAATGTGGGGTGTTGATTTGATTTAATCTTTGCTTAGGTGAGATTGTTTCATTACCACATCAAGAAGTTCTTAATTAATGTTCAAACTAAAATGTCCATGTCAAAAGCATCCTTTATTTCACAAAGTCCATTATGTTAAAATCATGAAGCTAATGCCATAGTTCCATAGGTTAACTTTGGAAAGTGTGGATTTAGATATAAGCCAAAATACTTAGAAGCCTCTATGAATAGAATCCTTAGGACAAGCATCAATATTAGGACTTTTCAAAAGGTATCCATTCTTAAAGTTTGAAAACTTGTTGATGTATGTTTAAAATGTTTTGGAACGAAGAAATGTATTAAACTGACTCACAAGCAATAACATCCCTAGCTCAAGTGGGTACATATTTCTTGGTAGGCTTACCATAATCCCCCTAAGAGATGATTAATCCAGGAAGATGGAATGGACAAATAGGCTATTTCAAGGAAATGTACCATCTTGACACACCAAGAAAAAGAGTCCCTTCCCTATTTGCTTTATTGCCTCAACCAAAAATTGAACATGGTAAGTAACTTCTTGGAACGGTGCTATTCCAATGCACTACTTCAAAATATGCTTCAGAAATGAACTTGGTTGGCCACTATTAAACAAGGGTTCTTAATCAGTGTTTTAGGATAACCTGGTGTCTATACATGTAGTGATTCACTCATTTAAGAGGTCTCCTAGCCCTTAGAAAGATCTAAGGGTTTTTACGCATCTCATTGATACTAAGGGATACTTTCATCGGCATAGAACATCCACACTAGGTGGTTAATGACTTCTGTCACACTAATTATTTATATAGCAAACCAAAATGAAAGTTGTATGAACCCCAATCCTAATACCTACAAAACAACATGAACAAACACATTAGAAGATGAAATGCAAGCAAGAACAAGGATTCCCCATGAAATCCATTAGCATAGTTTAAAAATAAGAAAGAAGAATGAAGAACACAATGAAATAGATTAAAATCCTATCAAAACAAGCAAACTCTTGATCCCATGGGGGAATTGGTGCCAATTTGATGTGAAAATTGGCCTTTTCCCAACTCCTATGATGCAAGATTGATGTGTGATGAAGAGTGATCCACTTTGTTGATGCTTGATGAGTGCTCCAATAGAAAAATCTACATAACCTAGCTATGAACTCAATGATAATAGATGAAAATTGCTAATGATTTGAGCATAGTAAGTTTACTCAAATTGTGGATGATCAAATGAGGAGATTAGCCTCTTATTTATAGAATGCTAAGATGGATGAATGTTCAAAATAGAGAAATGTGGGACTAATAATTATCCAATGGAAAAGTGCCACTTGTCAACATGTGAATGGATGGAGGATGGGCAAGTTTTGAGGATTGTGCCAATAAATGCATATGTTTGAATTTTGAAATTGTTGAAATGACATGCAAGAGGGAAGGAAGAATGCATTGAATGCCACTTGGCTCAAGGCAAAGGACATGTAAGAGAGAGTAAATGCCTTGTTGGAAGGACTCATCCCACTTAGATTTTGAATTCAAACTTGGGGAATATTCCTTAAAAGATGCCTTGTTGAAGGAAAATAGAGATTTAATAAATCAAATAAGTCTATTTTCATGTGCAAGTGGTAAAAGCTAGAGGATGGGACATGAGAGGATATTAAATTAATCAAAGTTAATTAATTTAATGAAGGGGTTAAATGATGTGACCTATTTGACTTAAATTTGTGGATTTATTTAAATCAAATATAAGAAGAATGTGATAAGGGATTAATTAAATAAAGATTTTGATTTATTTAATTAAAAGAGATGATGTTAGATTAAACTAAATAAAGTTTTAATTTATTTAATTTAATAGATAGACTTAAGAGATTTAATCAAATAAAATTAATTATTTAATTAAATAGGATAATTAGATTAAAATGGTTAATTTAATTATCGAGAAAAGGTGACTTAATTAGATAACCGATTTATTTAATTAAGAGAGGAATATTGATGATTTTAATTAGATAAAGGTATTTGATTAAATGGTTAAACCGAAGGATGATTTAGGACAAAACGATGTTAGTGGTGAGGATCAGATGTCCAATGTCAATCAGTACATTTTACATGTCTACATTTTGCCCCTCTTTGAAGCAATGCACTTGTTGTGTTGGTTCAAAGAATAAATGATCTCGATCAAAGCCAAAAAAAAATCATTTTCAAAATCTTGCCCCATTGCTGCCCAGCGAGAGAAAACATACCAATATATTGCCCCTCGAGAGATTAGATGAAAATTTTGATTTTTGGGTAATCTCGCGAAAAAAGAGGACAAGGTGCCCGACAAGTCCAAAAAGGCTCCAGGAGGCCAAAAACGTGTCTAAATGCAATAAAATGATGTAAAACAGGCCTCAACTAAACAGAAATAGGTTCAAGGGTCCAAAACCCTAGCAGGATAGCCAATCAGAGTGAAAAAACCCTAATTTTCAAGCTTAAAAAGGCTCTCAGGGGCCACTTTCAATTCATTTTCACACACAACCCTCTAGTAACTTTGAGATTTGAGCTCTAACCTCCTAACGATATGGCGCAATGACAGCTCCCGATGCACATTTTCGACCGAGTCCGGACATACCAACGACCACCCGGCATTGGGGCACCGGTAAGTGATCCTCACATAAGCTTTATTTCTCATTTTTCACGTCCATTTATTGCTTTTAAAGTTAGTTATTCTGCAGCAGCGCTATATAGCGCCGCTCAAAAATCAAACTACGTCGCTCGGTGTCAAATTGCGCCGCAGCGGTGGAGTTTGGAGATTGAAAACAAATTTCAAACTCTGACACTCACACCCCCACCAACGGGGTCATTTCAAAGTGCGACGCGACGGTAGTCCATCAAACAGGAATCTTCTCAAACTGTGCCACTCAGCAGAAAACTACACAGCGGTGGTGCGCTTTCAACATTTTGTGCCCCAATGTCGCAATTTGATAAAAAAATCAAACTGCGATGCCTTCACGGATAGCGACGCTAGAGTGATTTTTTGGACACCCAGAATGATTTTTTTTCAAAGATTTTAACATGGTGACCTTCCTGATGCAGGACACGGTGAGGGAGCTCTATTCCTGAGAGCACAGGTCACGGGAGATCCTTGGTTACTTGCAAGACCTCAGTGACAGAGAGTGGGATCGATTACGAAACATGGGACTGTGGCACATCGCATACACAGCGCCTGTGCACACCCATCTTGGGATGGTGTCAGCGCTTGTCGAGAGATGGCATAGCGAGACCTCATCTTTCCACCTTCCTACCGGCAAGACCACCATCACCTTGGAGGACGTGTGGCTCATCCTGAGATTGTCGATTCATGGTAGGCGCATTATTTTTTATATGGATGTTAGGCGGGATGATTGCCACATAGTCCTCACTACAAAGGATGTTATCTTTTGTGAGGGTCAGATTGAGCTTGAGCATCATAGGTCTCTGGCCTCTCCCTTCCGCTTAGTTGTTGCAGCTATCATTTCAGGTCTCGTTGCCCTAGATCGGCGAGATTGGTACTTCAGTCCTGGTTGGGGACTTTGTTAGGAGTCCATGGTGATGCGTGACAGGCCTACTCATTTTGCTTGGGGACCTGTTCTTCTTGCTTCACTTTACATATATTTACACGAGTATGTCTACCTCAATGGCAGAGCACTTGAGTTGGGTGTTACACTTCTCCACGTATGGGTGTGGGAGCACATCGTTGTTCTTCAGTCGTGAGTCGTTGCAGTACCGATGGGGCCTGACCATACCCTCATGTGGCGTTACAGAGGTGGTGTGTCCTTCACACACAGAGGCAAGCATGGGATTCCCTACTGGAGGAGAGTCCTAGATGAGATGCAAGATTTTACATGGCACCCATACCTTGGTCGGCTCAGATGGGCCAACGATGCAGAGCAGATTTTCTTTGCCCATCAGGACCCCTTTATGCAGGGGCGAGAGCATACCATGGTGGAGAGATACTTGCCCGGGGGCATTCAGCGCCAGTTCGATGAGCCACAGGACCGTCAAATGATGATTATGTGGTCGTATTTTCCCGCACTATGTCATCGTCTTCATAGCGTCGATACATTCCTACTTCCAAGTTCATTGATAGCCTTAGACAGTTGGTGGACCAGATATGGGTTTACGATCAGGGGCTTGTGAATCTAGGCATCACACAGGTGTATAGAGACTGGTTCCGACCTCCCCTACAGTTGACAGTTCTAGGAGCAGTCCCCACTTGGTGGAGGATGAGGGGTAGAGGGGGAGGATGAGGAATGAGATGGTGTATAGCAGGACTAACCGGCCAGGGTTCCACCTCAGGCAGGTCAGGCTGATGTTCAGATGCAGGACCAACAGCAGGTGCTAGCTAGGCAGCAAGAGTAGGCAGGTGCACCACCACGAGCTGAGGGTGAGGATCAGCCTCACGTGTAGCCCGCACAGGCACAGCTAGTAGGGCAGTTGGATCCTAGAGACACACTGATAGCATAGTTGCAGGGTCAGGTTCAGACCTTGGCAGGGGAGAGGGATCAGGCCAGGACCGAGAGAGACCAGGCCAGGGCTGAGAGAGACCAGGCCATTTTGCAGAGGTAGGCCGCAAAGCTACAGGCGGTCGTAGAGATGGGCTGGCAACAGCAGTTGGAGAGCATGGCAACCTCCTCCTCTCAGAGCATAGTGTCCATTCGGTCTTACAGGGAGGTCATCCGGGAGGTGGATTATTACCGCATGCATTATCATCAGACCGTGCCTAGAGCAGAGTGGGCCCCAGACTACTCGCAACGGACCAGCCACAGACCAGCAGAGGGTCATGGTGATAGGGGCGAGAGTAGTAGACAGGATGGGTAGACCTTGTTTTGATCGAGATGATACTTTTTGTTCCTTATGGGCTCCTTTTTGATAGCTTGATGGGCCTTTTTGTACTTATTGACACACATGTACAGTGATCCGATTATTTTGTACTATGACAGTTACTCGATGATGATATATATGAGATGATGATTTTGATATGATGTGATGTGATGTGTATCATTTATTTATGCATTTATGGATGGTTCTATTTCTATATGCTATGCAATGATGTTATGGTGTGATGTGATGTAATATATGGATGCATTTCTTTCTTTCTGATGTATGCATTATGAATAGATCTTATATTATGCTATTTATTTATGATATGCAGATGGATTTATATGATATGTGATGTGAATGGATGATGATGTATGTCTATATGATGATCTATTTATGTTTATGACAATGATATGTGATATGAAATGTAATATGCAAAATGATATGGTGATGATCTATGGTGTATACGTGAAATGATATGTGAACCATGCTTATATAAAATGATTATGGATGGATGTATGCTTTGCATGTAATGGATTTTTTATGTTCTTATTTATGCTTATAATGATGTGGAATTATTTATGCAAGGAAATGTAAAAAATGATTGCGATGTTATTTATGGCGTGTTCTATATATTGATATGGATGATTAATGGACGATATAATGTGGTGTAAATGCAATGGTCGTGTTCTATATGATATGTATTGATGATGCAAATGAGATGGTTTTAAGATGCTTAGAATAACAAATATATTATCCTAAACATGTTAAATGTATGTGATGCATTTACTGTGATGTGATGTAATATATGAAATGATATGTTAATGCAAAGTGGTATGGTGATGTTTTATGCAAAATGAATGTAATGTGGGAGATGACTTTATGATGTTATATGATGTGAATATGCAATGGATTATCTATAATGCTCATGTACCTATTATGTATGATTATGCAGTTGGTGGTATTGTGAAATGATTATGAAATGTTTATGCAATGATTTATGTGATGAATGTGATGGAAAAAAGTGGATGTAATGTAATGAGAAAGGGATGTGTTTATCTATGGAAAATTCTTATAATGACATGTTTATATGATGATGGAAATGCAATGCATGTGTCTTCTATATGATATGTTTATGCAATATGCTAATCATTTGTGGATGTAGGATCGATGACGATGATGATGATAATGATGATGATTAACTGTCATAATACCTTGTTAGTGTGATGAGCAAGAAGGAATGAAAGAGAAGAAGTCATTTCAACAAGACACAAGATGACGAATATGCAAATGATGATGGTTACTTGCCGAGGAGTTGGGATTTTCAAAGGGCCAATTTTCTTATGTTTGATAACACATGTGGTACGATGCATCAAGGTATAGAGAACTAGGATGGCATTGTACCTAATGTGATGGACTTTGACTTGACAATCAGATAGGAGTACTCTTGTTCACACTTGACATACGAAAACCTTGTTAGGATGCATTTTAGAAGTTTTAAACATCTTGGACCAAAACATAGAAAGGTATAACCTATCAATGCAATAGTCAACAAGTTGCCCAAAACCTCCTCCATACATACCTATCAGAGCAAGTATTCACCAAGGTTATATTACAAGAACGTCCAACAAGCACATCAGATAAAAAGATAATGATCATTGCCCCATTCCTATTTCTCTAAATCCTTTGTTCGGATATCATCGAGAGGTCCTTGGAATGAGCGCAATAAGATAAGTCAAAAGGACAAAGATAAAGTAAACAAATAAGTTGATGTTCTTCAATAACGCTAACCAAAAGGGGATGTGTTTTTAAGGATAGGGACCGAAACTATTTCCAAAAGATAATGCCCATTGTAGGAAGGATACATCCTAGGACATGTTAGTGGATGGTGGCACATCATTTCGTTTATCCAAAGTGTTCTTTCAAATGATTGATATGGGACCGATTGGATGATAGGTTATCGACACAAAGAGTTGACCAACTTGCTTACATATTGACTTAGACCTGAGACTTGATGCTTTGAGTTTTCACTTTTCAACTACTAGACTTGTTTCTGATTGTTTCACCAAAGGTTGAGGATGACAATTGTTTATTATGAGTGATGTTATTGCGGGTGCAAGCAAGATGAGACAGATGGATTTTTTCAAATATTTGGATGTTTTTGGAGTTTTGCAATGTTTTGAGGCTATTTTTTGGTATTTTTGATATTTTGCAAATGTTTTGATTTTCCAATTTTTTGAATGTTTTTGGGGTTTTCTGAGATTTTGACCAAGAGACTAACCTAAGGACCTATCCTAGGGGCCTTGGGGGCTGATCAACAAATTATCCTTTCCTACGTTATACACGCAGAGACCATGTAGTTCGACTGATGACTTGATCGATTTACAGATGAAGATACACATGATGAAATGTCAGTTTATTATGACAGACTCCTAAAGGACTGGCCTAAGTGTCTCAGGGGATGATCAAAGATCAACCTTGCCTACGTTCAAGGCTCAGAGACCCATAGTTTGACAAGATGACTTTGTTTTTAACTTTTTGAATGACTTTTGACCTGTTTTGGGGATTTTGATATGTTTTGAATGTTTTTTTGGTTTTCTTGGTTTTTTAGGATGTTTCTGGATTTTCTAATTTTTCTGATGTTTTTTGATTTTTTGATTTTTAGGACTTCAAAAATATACACGAATTTGATCCGATCAGAACCTACCCCCACCATGATGCAATAGACTACTCCAATAAAGGCTGGACAAACTAACCTTGAGGATGGGTCGAGTAGTACTAGGAGGGATCATGATACGAACACAGGACCAAGCTATGATGCGGATGCAGATGGGTGAGCGATGGTTGGTGATCCGAATGCGATGGATGATGGAAAACATAATGGATGGATGGTGCAGAACAAGTCGTACAAGATCCTGGTGGATGGAAAGTGCTTATTTACACAAGGTGCATGTTTGCTAGGTTTTCACCAAGGTACTTGTCCAAAGTCCCACCGAAGTGGTTTTCACTAGAGGAAGATTTATTTTTTTACTATTTTTTTTATGCTTTTTTTATTTTTTTTTATTTTTTATTTTTTTTATTTTTGTTTTTGTTGTCACCAAGACGCCTGTTTGCCAAGTTTTCGCTAAAGTAACCATTTTTTAGGACATTTTCTTATTTTTATTTATTTATTGGTTCTATACCTTGAAAGATTAGGCATAAATTTTTTTGAGATGAGAGCTATTCATGGGCTCTTGCAGAGGTTCCCCTTCAGGTGTTGATAACTGATATGCCCCTGACTTATAACTTGTTGTGATAACGAATGGTCCCAACCAATTGGGTTCAAATTTTCCTTTGTTGCTTGAGTTTGGGATATTCTTTTGATTCTCCTTTAGTACCAGTTCTCTGACTTGGAAAGTCCTACTTCTGATTTTCTTATTATAGCTCCTTTTGAGTCTATTCCGATAGACTTGCAAATGATTTAAAGCATCTATACATCACTCATCCAATAGCTCCAGCTCATTCAATCTTGATACTCGATACTCTTCATCTGTGATGATATTTTGCAGTGATATTCATAGTGACAGGAGCTCGATCTCAATGGGGAGTACTACTTCTGATCTCTAGACTAGGGAGAAAGGGGTGGCACCGGTGGGTGTGCGGATGCTAGTTCGGTAGGCCCAAGGGCGAGATTGAGCTGCAAATGCCAGTCATGACCTGCATTATTGACTATTTTCTTGAGGATTTTCAAAATGGTTTTGTTTGTGGCTTCTACTTGGCCATTGCCTTGGGGATAGTATGGGGTGGAGAAGTGATGTTGGATTTTGAATTTTTCACATAAGTTGCAGACATCCTAATTTTTGAATGGTGTCCCATTATCTGAGATAATGGCTTGTGGGACACCGTAGCGGCAAATTAGATAGTTCAGGATGAACTTTGATATCTGCTTTCAGGTTATATATGTCATGGGTATGGCTTCCACCCACTTAGCAAAGTACTTTGTGGCAGTTCTGATGAACATGTGGCCATTAGATGAAGTGGACATGATTTTTCCAATGAGATTGAGTCCCCACTGTGAAAAGGGCCATGGTGTGATGATGGGATGAAGTCCTTGAGCTAGAGCATGGATGAGGTCCCCATGTTGCTGACATTGTAGACACCTTTTGACGTAGTCATGTGCCTCTCTTTCCATTGTAGGCCAATAATACCCCATCCTCAGTAGTTTCTTGGCTATGGTCATTCCATTCGAGTGTGAACCACAAATACCATTATGTACTTCAGTTAGAGCGGTCAATGCCTCCTCAACGTTTAAGTAGCATAGTAAGGTTCCTTCTATGCTCCTACAATATAGGGTATCTCCTAGGATAATGAATCAGGATGCCTTTTTGATAAAGGTTCATTTTAAAGTTGAGGGTAAGTCAGCAGGTATGACACCTATTTGAAGGTATATATAAGTGTCGCGGTACCAAGGATCACCAAGACCAACGATTTCAAACACAAATTTTGATTTTGGTACCTTGAATGCTGGCACGAGAAGCTGCTCTAATAGGAATTCATATTTTGGAACGTTGTGGGGGATGTCCAGTAAGGATCCAATTGTTGCCATGGCATCTGCTACTCTATTGTTGGCTCTGGGAATCTACTCAAATGTAATCTCGATGAAGGATTCTTTGAGAGTCTCCACCAGTTTCTTGTATGGAGTGAGCTTGTCATCTTTAGTTTGGTATTCATCATTCACTTGGTTTATTATCAATTGAGAGTCTTTGTATACTCTAAGAGCTATAATGTTCCACTACACTGCTATTCTGAGACCTATGGTTAGAGCCTCGTATTTTGCAATGTTATTGGTGCAGGGAAACGTCAGTTTGTAGGACCTTGGTATGCAGTCCCCTTGTGGGGTGATAAAGAAGACACCGGCTCCTGATCCGTGTTGCATGTATGAGCCATCAAATTAAAGTTTCTAGTGGTCGGCTATGTTGAGATTAAAAATAGATTCGTCTGGAAACTCTGAGATGAGAGGATTCTCTGAATAGATTGGTGCTTCTGCAAGTTGATCTGCAATGACTTGGCCTTTGATTACTTTTTACTCCACATGTTCAATGTCATATTCTGATAGTATCATCACCCATTTGGCCATTCTTCCAGTGAGCATTGCTTTTGATAGTAAGTACTTGAGAGGGTTGATTTTGGCAATGAGTTTTATTTTGTGTGCCAACATGTAATGTCTGAATTTTTGTGATGCAAACACTACTGTTAATCATGATTTCTCTATGAATGAGTAGTTTAGATCATGCCCAACCATTGTTCTATTGATGTAATAGATGGCCCTTTCTATTCCATTTTCATCATGCTAAGCTAGGAGAGCTCCAAAGGTTGTTGTTGTTGATATGTAGAGAATTAATGGTTTTCTTAGGATTGGTGGAATTAGGACGGGTGGTGTAAGTAGATATTCTTTGATTTTATTGAAGGCTTCTTCACACTTGTTATCCCATTTGTATGCTACTCCCTTGTGAAGTAGGTGAGAATATGGATTCTCCTTATTTGCCAGCTATGCTATGAACCTGTGAATGGATTGAAGCCTGCCTTGGAGACCTCTCAATTGCTTTAATGTTTTGGGTGCCTCCATCTCAAGGATTTCTTTTACTTTTGCTGGATCTACCTCAATACCTCTCATTGATACTATATATCCTAGAAATTTTCCTGATTGTACGTCGAAGACACACTTCTTTGGGTTTAATCAAACCTTGTACTCTTCTAGCTTGTCAAACATGGCACTTAGGGTTGCTATGTGATCCTTTCTCCTTCTAGACTTGGCTAGAATTCCATCAACATAATCTTCAATAGTTTTGTGAATCATGTCATGGAAGATTAATGTCATGGCCCTTTGGTATGTTGCTCCTACATTTTTTAAGCCAAATGGCATCATATTCTAGTAGTAAGTCCCCCATGGACAAGTGAAGGTCATTTTGTGTTGGTCTTCTTTAGCAATCATTATCTGGTTATAACCTAAGAAACCATCCATCAAAGAAAGCATTTCATGTCATGTCGTCATGTCTACGATCATGTCAATATTGGGCAACGGGAAATCATCTTTCGGACATGCTTTGTTCAAGTCTCTGAAGTCTATGCAGATTCTGATGCCCCCATCGGGTTTTGAGATGGGCACCAAGTTTGACACCCATTCTGGATAATCTATCGGTCGAATGAATCCTGCATCTAATAGCTTTTTTAATTCCATTTTGACTAGCAGGGCGATCTGAGGGTGCATTTTTCTAAGCTTTTGTTTAATAGGCTTTGCTTCTAGGTATACTACTAAGTGGTGAACCATGATTTCTGGATCAAGCCCTGGCATAGCATAGCTCCATGCGAATTTTATCTATCTCTCCCTTAGGAAGGCTGCTAGGAGCTCTTGTTCCTCTGAAAGTAATGATTTTGCATAGAATGTGATGTGCAGAGTTTCCTTTGTTCCTAGATTGACCGGATTGCATTTTTCTATCAGGACTGCTAATTTTTCTTGATGAAGAGCTCTGAAAGGAATATTGAATCCCCCATCCTCAGGTGCCTCAGAGAGGTTTTCACTATTGGATGTGTCCTTTCTTTTTACTTTTTTCTGGTCGGAGAGTGCCACAGTGTGGTTTTCACTCAAGAATTTAGATATTATTCTCAACTTTTCACTTTTTTGATTGAGAGGTTCAATCATTTCCCCATAATAGGCATGTGTATTTAGCTCCATTGTGAACCCTGCTTTGTGATCCCCATATAGAATTTTATTCTGTAGTCACATGAATTCTGAGAGCACCTCATCGTTTTCGAATGTATCAAGAATTGGTGATCCTCGTTGGTCGTAGTCGATGAGTTGGTTGTTTACTAGGCGGATTTCATGATTTTGATGGTTTGATTCAAAGGATAAGGTGCTAATCATGAAAAGAGTGGTATCCTAAAATAGCCTAGGTAAGTTGGTCATGAGATCCTCGTCATCACTACTACTACAAACGTCGGTTATGTAAAATGTGAAGTTATCTATGACGTGACCTATAGATACTGGTAAGCGCAGTTCAGCTGCAGTTTGCTGAGGAAGATTTTTGACCTTTCTAACTTGAGGACCTTGGCCACGTATGGTTATACCTAGAGGGGTACATACGGGGCCAAGACTTCCCATTCATGTCTCCAGAATGATAGGTATTATAAGCCCATTTTCATTTTTCCCAAGTATTTGATTTCTGTCATAGCCCATTATGAGCATCATTTGCAGACCCTTGCTTCTGTCATCCATTGGTAAATCAGCTATTGGTCTTTCATCTTGGTATAGCATATGAGATGGATCTGCCTCGATAACCTCTTGGCCAAGATCTCCCCAACTTGTAAAGTTGGGATAGTCTTCAGGAGACGTTTGAGATGTGGAGGCTTCATTTACTTGCGGACGTCCCCGTGATCTAGGAGATTGTGGTATCTCTCCTACCACAAAATCATTTTTAGGGATCATGTAGTTTCCACAACCGTTATCTTGGATGATGACCCTAATTTCAGAAATGGTGGGAATGGTGGGAGTGGTAGATGTCTCTGTCACAAAAGTGGATGTGAGAGTGGCTGGATCAATGTATGGTGTAGATGGGCCCTCATCATTTTTAGGTACTTGTGGTACTTTATAGTACTTTCCCTCGAGGATTTTTTAGTAGGAGAATGGTTCGGGATCTCCATGGATGGTGACTTCTTGTCCCTCATATGTGAATTTGACACATTGATGGAAAGTTGATGCTATCGTTTGCATTGCGTGAATTCATGGACGTCCTAGGAGGATGTTATACGGCAAGTCAAGGTCCAGGACCTAACAAGTGGTTTCCATGATGGTTGGCCCTACCTGAATAGGGATTTTGATTGTGCCCTGGGACACTATTTCTTAATCATCATATGCTATTATTGTGATACCCTTTCCTTTTTCGATAGAATCCTTTGAGATTTTTAATTGTTTGATGAGCATGAGAGAACAAATATTCAAGCCCGCTCCTCCATCCACCAAGACCCCTTTGACTTTTCTTTTCTGTACTAGGAATTCTAAGTGGAGTGCATGGTTATGAGATGGTTGGGCAGGAAAATCTTGGTCGGAGAATGTGAGGAGATTTGGCGTAATGATATTTTCGACCATAGCTTGGAATTGTTATGCATCAAGATCTACGGGGATAGTGGATGAAGCTAATGCTTCCTCAAGGATTTTCTTATGGGCAGATGAGATTTTTATTAGCTCCATGATGGATATTTGCATTGGCGTTCTTTTGAGCTAATTAAGGACGTTATATCCATTGGGGACAAATCTAGGTGTAGGGACTCTATTTGGTTGGGATGATCATGCGATGCTAACTTTGTCGCCTCTTGTGGTGACTCCACAATTAGCATGGGATCCTTTGATAGTAATGGTAGTGCAGTAGTCATCCAAGGATGCAATGACATGGTCATATACATGATTTACATTCTTGAAGGTTTCTTTCCCCTTATCCGTGTTATTATTCCTTTTATTGCCATGGTTAGGCATCAGATTCGTGTATATCTTAAGGTTTTGGTTTCCTGTTGGTTGTTCCACGTTTATAATTCTTTGATCGATGAGATCTTGAACTATGTTTTTTAACCTCATACAACTATTTGTGGTATGCTCTTTGATTTTATGGAAGTCACAGAGTTGATTCTCATTATACCAAGGAGGTTTCACATCAGGTTCTTGGTAATTCTCATAGGTGGGCACCTTGATGAGTTTTTCGTTTATCAACTTCTTCATGATGACTTCAAGTGGTTCCCCAAGAGCGGTGTACTTTCACTTGCAGTAATTCTTGTTCTGTGGGGGTGGTCTCCTTTGGTCATTGACATTGTGAATTGCTTGATTATTGTTTGGTTGTTGTGTTGCTTGATGATTTTTTTGGTGTTGGATTTGGATTTGTGGTGCGGGTGTATTTTGGCGAGGGGCACTAATGACCACTTTGGCGTCGACAACACCATCATTGGTAACATTTTTATTCCTTGCCCATGTGCAAGGTTTGTCATTGTAACTGGTGGGTGGGCAGTTTTTTTTTGTTCGGGGTATGAAGTTGATCCTGCAGGTTGTGTCATAAGGGCTCATTCAATGCTAAGCGCCTTGGAGATCAACTCGTCATACGTGGTAATCCCTTGTACCTTGAGATGAAATGCCAAGAGGCCATCAAGCTTGGATATGATGGTGCAAACTTGTTGTTCCTCAGGCATGGTTCATTTGCTCTGATTGGCCTTGGATCGCCATCGTTGTAGGAATGAAGTGAATGATTCATTCTTACCTTGTTTCAAAGCTGAGAGTTCTAGATTGACATCCATGGCGATGTTGCATGCGTAGTTTTTGATGAATACATCTATAATTTCTTGGAATGTTTTGATGCCTATAGGTAGGCGAGAGAACCACTCCATAGCATGGCCAACCAAACTCCTAGGAAATAGCCGCATCAGATAGGTATCATCATATGCAACTTCCATGCAATGAAACTGGAATTCCCTGATGTGATCTTCAAGGTTTCCTATCCCACAATATTTTCCAAACTTTGCGATCTCAAATACCTTAGGGAATGGTTTCATCACAAGGCTCCTATCAAATGGATAGGGACACAAGTTACTTGGTGTTTTTGTGGTTCGCCCTAGTTGAAGATCGAGCACTTGTTGCGAGAGAAACCTGATTTGTGTCGTTACATCATTTTGTGAATCAAGGGGTGGGATGAAGGTGTTCTGGGGTGTTTCGATTGTGGGTTGTATGGGTGGGTTGTTTGGTGTGTTGTTTGATGGTATTTTCACATTTTGTCGAGCCAGGTATGCTTGCACTTGCTGCTATATAAACAACACTTGTTGTTGTTCTTGTTGTTTTTGTGCTAAGATTGCATGTTGTTGAGCCTGTTGTTGGGCTACCAATTGGGCTACTTCTTGTTGCTCTTGATATTGTTTTATTGCTTGCTGATATGCTTGTAATTGTGTTGCTTGTTTTTGTGCAATAAATTGTGCTTGTGCTTGTGCTTGTTGTGCTTGATATTGGGCATGCGCCTGAGCTTGAGCTTGTGTTTGTGCTGCTTATGCTTGGACTTGTGCTTGTGTCACTTGTTGTTGCAATAGAATTTGGGCTTGATCATCCTTTTGTGCTTGTAATGCGGCTTGGGCTGCTTGAGCAGCTTGTGCAGCTTGAGCGACTTCTTGTTGTTGTTGTTGCAATAGGGCTTGGGCTTGTGCGGCCTGTTGTGCTTGTTGTGCAATTTGGGCAGCTTGAGCATCTTGCATTGCTTGTGCGGCTTGTTGGGTAGCTAGTTTTGCGGCTTGTTGAGTAGCTATTTGTGCGACTTTTTGCTTTTGTACTTGTAGGAATGCCTTTTGATAAGTAGCTTATTGAGCGGCTTGCAATGCCATGTTGTATTGGTTTGATAAATTGGAGTTTGGTGGTTGTGGGGGTGGTGGTGGATTCAAAATGGTGCTTGTGGTGGTGGTGAGCGGTGATGTTGTGTTAGTGGTTTGAGTGGTGGATGGTGCAATCGATGTGGTTGGTCCTTGAGAGCCCATGCTTTGAGATGTTAGGGGGGTGGTTGATGATGTCGTGATTGCTTGTGTAGTTGTCATCTGTTGTTGTGATATCGATGGCAAGTTTTGAGAGTTTTGCATGATGGTTTGATTGGTGTTTGGAATGTTGGTTTGATTGATATTTGGTAAAGGTGGAAGCCCCAAGCCAAGTAAAGGTGTGGATAATGGTGGTAATGGTGGAAGAGGTGAAAATGTGAGGGGCGTGATCTCTTGAGAAAATGATGTGGTGTCAAAAATGCCCCCAGGTCCAAACATGTCACCTTCTCCTTGTGAAGTTATGAGGAGAGAGGTTTGGCGTGTTGTGCGAAAGGATGATGATGATGGATCATTAGGATTATGGAAAGTGAGAGGGGCATACCTATGTAATGGATTTCAGGGTATGTTTTGTTCCAAAATCGTGTTTGCATCCAAGTCTTGATTATTAACAAGGGGGTGTGTTTGAATAGCATTAAGAAATGCATTTCCCTTATTGACATTAGGTTGACTTGGAGCAAAAGATGTTGTGATTTGCGGAATGTTTTGAGTGATGCTTTGGGATGGGGGTGTAGATGAGATGGGGAGTGTGGATGAAATTAGAGGGATGACCTCCAAAGATGGTTCCACTATATAGCTCACATCGAAATCAGAAGGTAATTTGGCCCCTTGTTTTGCTAGTTCAAGCATGTATAGTGAAGGGTTAAGCCTCATCATGATGTTGATGATCTTATGGTTCTCCAGATTTTGGAGTATTTCAGTTATTTCTTCATGCGACATCCCAAAGATAAGATCTTCTTCTTGAATTTCCTCTTGTGGATTTTGTGATGATGAGTTAGTCAAAGGATCGCTTGATTCGACGGGATTTATTTGGGCATTCCTTTGGCTTAGGTCACTTGAAGCGGGTGTTTCTTTGTCAGCTTCCATGTTATTCTTGTATTGAGATCTAGTTTGAACCATAAAACAAGGATCAATTTTCAAGAATCTGGGAGATGAATCTCTAGCTCTTTGGATTGATCTTATTTTAAGCACAAAAGAGAATTCTTGAGGATCAAAGGTGATATGATGATGCAAGAGATGGATGATGTGGATGTTTGATCTTTTAATAAATCTTGAGGGGAATGCTAAACTTTTAGGACTTTTGGATATGTTTTGGATTTTGATTTTTGGATTGTCCTTGACTTGATTTTTTCTGGTTTGCTTAGACCCTAAGATGTTGGATGATTATCTAAGGGGTATATTTACTCAAAGGATGATAATTTGAATATGTGTAGGGATAAAGATGCATCTACCCACACCTATTCAAACAAGATGATAATTTAACCAAGCATATGAAGAAGGATGCATCTACATATACCTAGCTAAATAAGATGGTTTGATAATTTTGAATAAGCATATGCAAAAGTATTCATCTACACATACCTAGCCAAAGATGATTTGATAAAGATTTCAAGGATTTTGTCTCAAGGATTTGATGACTTTGATTTTTGCCAAAAATCCTAGCACGAAGGATAATTTCAAGATTTCTCAAAAGATGATGGTGAGATGATTTTCGGTTTGATGTTTGAAGGATGGATGAAAAATATTTTTGATTTTGATCCTAAGATGTACCTGAAAAGACACTTTGTTTACCTAGACCTCGGTATTGAAGAACATGCAATGCTTCTAAGGACCTCTATAACTAAGAAGTGGTTCAAATTGAGCGTACATTTCTAGATTGTTTAAAGGGATGAGCCTCTATAACCTTGTGAACTTTTTGTTTATCTTCATGTGTTGCTTTTGATTGCACTTTCTATTGTATCTCTTGATGATCTTTCGAGTGTGACTCCTAAATTTTGAACTTTGACTCAAGGACTTTTGTTTTGGGATTTTGACTTTCTTGGAAATCATGAGGTTTCAACACATGTGAGAGTCAATTTTGTTATCTTTGCTTCATGACTTTATTTTACCACAAACACTTCTTTTGATTAGTTTTTCCAAACTAGATGTCCAATGTCTTTAATTTCTTCAAATCTCACAAAGTATGTTATGTGGAAATTTGATGAATTCAAGGCAAGGGTTACCTATTGTTGATCTTTACTAGGTAAATTGAGATGTAAGTTCAAGTGTTTAGAAACCTCTAAGGATGCAAATCCCAAGGGCAAGCAATAACACATGAATTTGGTCAATTGTATTTACCTCCTAAAGGGTTTGAAATTTGAATGATGATGTTAAGTGTTTGTTTCCCAATGTTTTCGAACAAGCAAAGCGTTTTGACTCATAAGCAATATAACATCCTAGCTCAATTGGTACGTTTTTCTTGGTGGGCTTGCCTCATGCACTTCATAGTAGAAGAGATGATTTTAAATGCAATCAAGGAAAGAGTATAAAGATATGTTAAGAATGAAGTCTTAACCTTTATACTTTAACCAAGATCGGACATGGCAAGTAACTTCTTGGAATCTAAGTTCCAATGCACCACTTTGATAAACTCGTTGGATGTACTAGTTGGCTACTACAAACAAGGTTCTTAATGATGGGACATTGGGGACATGGCACCTTGCAAGCATCCAACAAGCCACTAAAGGCTTTAATCAATCCTACTAGGGGCTCTTATACATTTTACAGTAGTACCCCATTCTAAAATACACTGTATGGCTAAGGCCTACATACCATGAGGACTTGACAGTTTAGTATTATCCATTTATATACCGGCCCAAATGAAAAACTGGTTGGAGTCACCTTCGAGTTCTCCTTGCGGATGTGTCGCTTAGACATGCCCCTCTAAAGGTAAAAAATAGCAAGCAAGCACATCCATAGTTCAATCAACCTTCGTTTAGAAACAAAGGGAGAACCCACGCGATATAGCCAACTCACACTCACAAGTTTTGTTCAATTTTATTTCCCAAAAAATGAAGTGTGGAGGTGACTATTTTATCTCAACCTAAGATAATAAAAAAAAGTCTTTTTGATTCTCAAGATCGCTATAAAGCATGAGAGAAGCACATACATCCTTTTCGATGATGTTAGTTTAAGTAAGCAATCACAAAAACAAAGTTGCACATGTTCATTTTAACCTTTCAAAGCACTTGTGAGTTCATTTTAAAAACACCAAAGTAAGTATGACGAATTTCCTTGTTCAATTTTTAATCCCAAAACAAAATTTAGTAGATTTGAATCCTAATATTCATTTTAAGATTTTTGTATCAAAAATTGAAAAGTTCTTTTTAAAGCCCAAATGAAATTAGTGGATCCTAAGCATAAAAGATGACGAATTTTCCTTAAGAGGAGTAATGAATTCTCCAATAGTGTTAAACAAACACTAAAGTGTTTAAAAACACTTGTTTTTGTGAAATGACATCATCATGCTTCTCTTCCTCTTCGTCTTTGATCAATTCAACCTACAAGAAAAAATCAGTTATAATCTGCAAAACAGAGGTCAAAAAGATAGAAGAAGCAGAAATTGAAAAAAAGCATGTGCTGTAAATTAAATTTCACTTCATACTCCCCTCCAGCGGTGCAATCTGTGAAGGTGTCACAGTTTGATTTCTCCAACAATGTTGTATAGTGTTGCTTGCCAGTCAGCGTCACTCTGCAATCAGGCCAGTGAGCTTGAATACGTCGCCCTTTTTCCTAGCAGTGCAATTTGATTTTTTTGAAAATTCTCACGGGTTAAACAGGTCCAGCGGCGCAATTTAGAATTTAAATCTCTAGATGGGAAGACTGAAGTGTCAGAGTTTAGTTGCCAGTGGTACTATATAGGGACGTTGGAGAACTAGCGTTGTTGAACAACGACGTTGAGCCTGTAAACAAAGAAAAATGTGTAATTTTGATAATAAAAAAAACATGATTGAAAGGTGAGATTGCCCTCCTTCTAGCGCCAAATGTATCAACCCCAATCCTAATACCTACAAAACAACATGAACAAACACATTAGAAGATGAAATGCAAGCAAGAACAAGGATTCCCCATGAATCCATTAGCATAGTTTAAAAATAAGAAAGAAGAATGAAGAACACAATGAAATAGATTAAAATCCTATCAAAACAAGCAAACTCTTAATCCCATGGGGGAATTGGTGCCAATTTGATGTGAAAATTGGCCCTTTCCCAACTCCTATGATGCAAGATTGATGTGTGATGAAGAGTGATCCACTTTGTTGATGCTTAATGAGTGCTCCAATAGAAAAATCTGCATAACCTAGCTATGAACTCAATGATAATAGATGAAAATTGCTAATGATTTGAGCATAGTAAGTTTACTCAAATTGTGGATGATCAAATGAGGAGATTAGCCTCTTATTTATAGAATGCTAAGATGGATGAATGTTCAAAATAGAGCAATGTGGGACTAAGAATTAGCCAATGGAAAAGTGCCACTTGTCAACTTGTGAATGGATGGAGGATGTGCAAGTTTTGAGGATTGTGCCAATAAATGCATATATTTGAATTTTGAAATTGTTGAAATGACATGCAAGAGGGAAGGAAGAATGCATTGAATGCCACTTGACTCAAGGCAAAGGACATGTAAGAGAGAGTAAATGCCTTGTTGGAAGGACTCATCCCACTTGGATTTTGAATTTAAACTTGGGGAATATTCCTTAAAAGATGCCTTGTTGAAGGAAAATAGAGATTTAATAAATCAAATAAGTCTATTTTCATGTGCAAGTGGTAAAAGCTAGAGGATGGGACATGAGAGGATATTAAATTAATCAAAGTTAATTAATTTAATGAAGGGGTTAAATGATGTGACCTATCTGACTTAAATTTGTGGATTTATTTAAATCAAATATGAGAAGAATGTGATAAGGGATTAATTAAATAAAGATTTTGATTTATTTAATTAAAAGAGATGATGTTAGATTAAACTAAATAAGGTTTTAATTTATTTTATTTAATAGATAGACTTAAGATATTTAATCAAATAAAATTAATTATTTAATTAAATAGGATAATTAGATCAAAATGGTTAATTTATTGAGAAAATGTGACTTAATTAGAAAATCAGTTTATTTAATTAAGAGAGGAATATTGATGATTTTAATCAGATAAAGGTATTTGATTAAATGGTTAGACCAAAGGATGATTCAAGATGAAACGATGTTAGCGGTGAGGATCAAATGTCCAATGTCAATCAATACATTTTACATGTCTACAAAAGTATTGCTTGGGTTGTTCCCTCTCGCAAATTGGGAGGCAGATCCTCTAAAGGTAAAACAATATGTGAACTCAAGATGTTTTTCATCACCCAAGATCACCAAAAGGCGTGAGGGGAGAGGATACTCACTATAAGTATACACAAGCAAAGAAAGTATACTTGAGTGTTTCTCTTCACCCAAGATCACACAAAGTGCAAGGGGAGTGGATACACACTACAAGTATACACAAGCAAAGCAAGCACTCATTCATTTTAACCTTGAAAAGCACAATGAGTTTATTTTAAGCACCAAATGGAAGTGTTTGATTGTCTTGTTCAATTTTAAACCAATATTGCAAAATAAGGATATGTGGGTCCAATTTTAACCAACTTTGAAAGTTAATTTTAAACTGAATGGATGTCTAGTTGGTCCTAAAACATAAAGAAAAGTAGCATATAATGGGTTATAATTGTTCCATTTAAGTGTAAAAACACTTGTTACAATGTATGGACGAACGATAGTATGCTCCTTCACTTCAAATGTTTTCAAATCTACAACACCAGTTAGCCTCAAAAATAAAAGCCAAATGTCAATGACATATTAGAGAGCACATGAAATCAAAAATTTAAAGCACATATCAAAATTAGCTCTTTGTTTTGTTTACCAGTGAAAAGCATCACTAAAATCAATTATTTCGTTGATTATATCAAATGTGTCACCATATCATAAGTGTGTCACTCTGGTGAAAATCACGTGCATTGCTCTGCAGTAAAATAGTAACATCAATTGCATCGCTAAAATGCACACATTGCTATAATGAAAACCATGATGTTAATAAAAAACACTTTAGTGTCGCTATATTAAATATGCAGTGATGAAATTAAAATGTGTCACTTAATTAATTATGCATTGTTGAATTTAAACCAAACTATGTTGCTATACAGTGACGCATATTAAGTGTGTTGATGAATCTATCAAGAGTGTCGTTATATTTGCAAACACAAAAACACAGGAATCTAAAGAGAAATTCATCAAATTCAGTTAGTATAGCCTTCCTTGTAGCACCAAAATGTGACCATAATCATAGTACTAAATATGCTAGATTTAAATGAATTTAAAGCCTATTTAATCCCCTAAGTCATGATCCCAATAAGATATTTGAAATTTCAAAGACTAAGAACCCATTAAACTAACATGAAGAACATGGAAAAATAATAGAAACCTACTTTAAGACCTTAAACCTTATCTTATTGGGGGAGTGGCATCGCATTGATGTGGAATGACGACCCTTTCCTAATCCCTTGGATAATATGAGCTTGTTCCAATTGATTTTATTGAAGAAAATCAATGAAACTGATGAGATATGTGTGAAACATGATATAAAACTAGTTTAACATGAAGTAGATGTGTTCTAAATGCTATGATGCTTGACAAAATAGATGCAATCTATGCTAAATGTAAACAAAGCTCAAAGATGAAAGTCATTTAAAGAAAACTATGCTAAAATAGATGCAAACTAAGTTAACATGGAAGCTATTAATGGATGCTTAAGCTAAATATGGATAAATACTAAACTAAAATGCTAAAAGTGCTCAATATATGCAAGTGAGTATGAATTTCAACAGCATAACTTTTCTATCAAAAGATGGATCCATTTCTCTCCAAATAGTGATGTATTTATAGGAGAGAAAATGAAGAATCAAGGGCTTAGATTGATTTGATCAATCACATTTGGTAAATAATGAATGAAGGGTGAAACATGGATCAAGGATTCTCATCAATGGATGAGAATCAAAAATCACATGGATCAAGAAAAGATCAAGGGATAAGAATGATTCAAACAAACACACTTTGTAACAACTTTCAAAGTTTTTTACAAAGTTTGTTTGAAAGAAATCATTCCTTTTTTGGAGCCAAATAGGAGAATATTCCTTTGGAATATTCCCTATCCCTATACAAGTGGATTTGGAGGGGAAATTAGCAATTTAGTAATTAAAACTAAATTTGAATTTGCAAGATGAGGAATGTAAGGATATTCATTAAATTATTGATTTATTTAATGAAAGGGGATGAGTGACATTTAATTAAATGATTTAGATTTAATAATTAAATGAGAAGAGATAAAAGGAGGGGTTTAAATTAAATAATTTGCATTATTTAATCAAACTTAGATGAAATGTTAGTGTGAGAGGGTAGGAATTAACCTAATTAGATTAATTAGATCAATAGATGAAAATGAAGCATTTAATTAAATAACTAGGTTAATTTAATCAAATGGGTGAAAAGAGGATAAATTTTAGGATGAAACGATGTTAGTAAATTGGATTCAAGTGTGTAATACCATTCAGGACATTTTTGAGTGTCTACACCATACAAAAGAGACTTATAATTGCAAAAGGAATAAGGAAGATGGGCTTCTTGAGACTATCTAGTGTGTCATGTATAAAAATGAAGAAGAAACAACATACCACTTAATGCTAAATTTCCAATAGGCTAATGAATTCTAGAATTTTTTGTAAAAGAAATTAGTTGGCACAATCCCTAGGCATGAGATTTACTAAATATTTTAAATTCATGGTGTTCCCTCCACAACATGGCTATATTCTCTAACATTTGGAAAATTTGTCCTTCAATCACCATATAGTAGATATCAAAGGAAATGAATAGGAGAATATTCAAAGAAAAATAAATTTCAATTGGAGCGGGTGCAAAAAGATGGGGGGGCCAATTTGTGGCCAAATTTTTAAATTTGAAAACTCATAACGTGAGCATGTTATAACGTACTCATGTTATGGCTTGGTGTGCCAAGCCTAAGGCTCGGCCACAACGAGCCTATAACGTGAGCGTTTTATGAGGTATTAAAAGCAAAAAAAGAAAAGAATTTGAAATCATTTTCATTGTGACTATGTTTTTTTTTCCCATGGCCAAAACCCTTCATTTTTGTGCTTGTGTTATGGGAGGAGCCATATAGCAATTTTTTTCATCAAATTGTTGTTTTTTCATCGCCAGGATGCCGCCACGTCAATGAGAAGGTCTGAGAGTTAAGGATTGTTTTTTTTGTTGTTGTGAATTTGTTAGTTTTAGGTTATTTTTTATATTTATTTTTTGAATTTGTAGGAGATGTTATTGAACCTACAAACCCTCCTCAAAATCCTCAACAAGCACAACAACAACAAGGAGAACAAAATCCTCAACAAACATAGAAAAAAAACATCAACAAAATCCTCAAATTGAACAACCACAACAACAATCTCCTCCACCAATCTCTCAACATCCTCCTGGCACTCAACAAAACTTAATGAGTGAAATTGAAGACAATAAAAAAACAAATTGAGGAGTTATTCACAAGGTTGAACGATCAAAATAGTTCAACCATGGAAAGAATCACCCTTGCAACTTCACTCAAATAAATCTTAAAACATGTAGATTCAATTAGAAAACAATTAACTATTGGCAAGATAGGAGGCAGGTGGCTAGGGATTATTACCAGGATAAATTATCATATAAAGATGTAAAAGATCTCAAAATTACAAAATTAGATTTGTGCTCATTATTCACTGACTTGCACACAAATGCAAATCTTACCCTCAATTCGAAGAGGCTTCCTATCCATTGGTGCCACCACTAACAAATTAGGACCTTTTCTTGGGATAGATGGTACATGGTGATTACCCACCATGCAACAATTGTGAATTCCCACAATATTTCCTAAGGAAACTATACTGTGATGTCATCTTGAACGAAATCCTGAATTATTTTGATATGAGGGACTTCTAGGGGAGAGGTGGAGGGTCAGGTCAAGATAGACTTGGTGCACATCAGGATCCTAGGCAGCAAGTGAGATGACCTCTCGTTAGGCCACCTCATGAGCTCATCGTTATCCCTTCCATCACAAAGGAGAGTGTTGAAGTAGAGACTTTGCAGGCCATCGTCTCTTTGACCTAGAGTGTCATCCAGCATGCCAACCCTATACTACAACGCCATCCAAGGGATTCATCGAGTGGTTGGCTTTGATCCCATTTGTGTCAAGCTTGTTGGGTAACTTGTTCATATGACCCCACCGACACTCAGGAGGCTGCTACGCAGGATACGTTTGCAGCTATGGAGATGGTGAGGAGTTGAAATTTTGAATGAGGCCTATGGAATTGATTCTTAGGTAAATGTTAGCATGTTCATTGAATTTAATTTATTAAATTTCAATTTTGAAATGCAAAATTAACTAATTTAGTTTTATGATTTTAATAAAATTTCAGGGTCACAATGTTGATATTGGATACACCGGCCCTACACCCGCTTATTTCTCCACTACATCTACCGTTGAGGTATGTAACTAGAGTAAACAATTATAAATTTATTACATGTTAATAGCATTGTTTTATGAAAGGTATTCTAATATGTGATTTTTGATTTTGAATAGGCTAATATTGGAGGTTTCGAGGGAACACCTCCTAGTGCTAGTGGATTTAGACAAACCTACACACAGGTAATAGAATAAAGAGTTTAACTAATGAATTGTACCTAATAGATTTGTGTAGTTTATATTCATATCATTGATTATGTTGCATTGCACATCTTTCAAACTCAATCCATTACTTCACATTCCATAACTAATAACTAGATGTTGATAGATGACAAAATTTCAACTATAATATATTTGTTTAGAAATTCAACATAAGCAGTGATGCAATTACTTCACATAGCATAAGTAATAAGTACGAGCAACTTCCAATTGCATTTTCTTGTCATGGCATTCCATGAGACCACTTTTGATAGACTTCTTTTCAAACAGTTCACTGCCTTGTCTATGCTATGGATGCTTGGAAGAAATATATGAAAGAATAATAGTAAGAAATAGCATAGACAAAGCAATGAGTTGTTTGAAAAAATGTCTCAAAGAATGCAATCTCATGGTGATGTCCATCACCAGGAGACCTAATTTCTTTGAGGCACCCTTTCAAACAACTCATCGCCTTTTCTATGCTACCACATTTTCCATACATGTCTACCAAAGCATTTTATCAAATAGTTCATTTCCTCACTGCTATGGCTAAAAGCTTAAAAAAGGTGCTTTCCAACGAACTATGGATGCTTGGAAAAAATCTATCAAAGCATAATAGTGAGAAATAGCATAGACAAGGTAGTGAGTAGCTTGAAAAAATGCCTCGAAGAAATACGGCTTCAAACAGCTCACCACCTTTTCTATGCGACCACATTTTCCATACATGTGTACCAAAGCATTTTATTAAACTACTCACTTCCTTGCTGCTATGGCTAAAAGCCTAAAATAGGTGTTTTCCAACAAACTATGGATGCTTGGAAAAAATCTATCAAAGCATAATAGTAAGTGTTATGTGGTCTCACAACACGCCCCAAGACTGAAAATACTTAGGGACCCAAGTGAAAATATGACTTCTATGGTAGGAGCTAACAAATTGGATGATCACTGGAAGCGAAAAGAAGAAAATGAAATCTTTAGTTTAGAGAAGAGAACTTCATATAGTAAGTGTTTCATGCACTGGAAATCGGGTACCAGAAACACTTGAACGGAAAAAATGCAATGTAAAGTCATAATGAGCGGCTTTGGTAAATTGGACTCCAGTAAATTGGAGTTTCAGTATAATCGAGGTTCGAGAAAGTAAGTGGGTAAAGCTAAAACTGGGTATCGGGTACCAGGTTGAAACATAAAGTGAAATGCTAAGTTTAAAATTTTTAATGATCCTTGGTAGTCCGATATACATGCAAGGATTTGTGATATGTTTTTGGAAGTAATTTTTTGTGGATTTCTGGGTTAATATTTGAATATTGGTTTTATTTACATGAAATATAAGGAAATCTTTGTTTTAAAAGGGATTTAATATTGGAATTTTGTGATTTCTAGGAGATATTGATTGTGATGCAAAGCTTGCATATGGACGGTCAGGAAAATTTGAATCACGGATAAATTTACATTCTGGTCAAGTCAAACATTATGGAAATAATGATGAGAGGATTGTGCGATTAATTGGGGTATCTAGGATTCTAGTATTCCTTTTACTTAGTGGCAGATAGTAACCACTCCTGAGAAATCTCGTCTTCAGAATAAGAACCTAATCCTAGTCGGAAAGGTGTAGGAACAAGATAATGAACACATCAATTGGAAACCCCTACACATTATTATGATTCAAGTTATTTTCCTGGCAAAGATTCCAAATGAAAAGAGAAACCCGAAGAGATTCAATGAATAATTGGATTTGACTTCCATTGACTTCAATTGCTATTCTCCTATTGGTCACAATATTCCACGTGCCTTGATGAGATTGGTCCTTCAGATTCCCTCTCATGTAAATATCTTATCCTATCTGAGCCCCGTGTTCTATAAAGGGCCAGAGGATGTTCTTTTTTATTTTAAGTTCAGAATTTTTGGATGTCGAAGGAGCAAAAACTTTCTTGAGTTTTGCTCTTTTTCCCTATTTTCTGAACCATTCTGGCGTGAAACTTTGTATGCATGTAGACATTAATTGATATCAGAGTTTTATGGATAGCTACCTATCTAAGTATTTTTTGTAGCTGGTTTTGTAAGTTCAGTTGAACAAGACTATATGTTGTGCCGTTTAAGGGTGCATATAGAACCTATTCAGTGTCCATAAACGAAACCCTTTCTCTTTAAAAGCTTGCATTGTTTTATACATAGATGTGAAGCAATTTGGTGAAGTATAAAGTGGTTTTCTCTATTTCAATTGATTCTTTGGGGCATCCATGGAGAATAACCGGGAGAAATTTTATCTTTTGTTTTAGATTAGAAATTTTATGTTTTGTTTTAGATTAGATGCTTATATTTTGGAAAATGTTTAAAAAAAAAAAAAGGAATATACAAATGGATGGAAATTGTTTCATTGAAAATCTTTATTTTCCATGAAATTGTTGAATGCTTAATGCTAAATCTACTTAAGTGATAGCAAGGAAGTTGTTGGAAGTATTTTCAAAATTTGTACATTAAACTTGACATTTCTAGGAATGTTGAATTTACGTTTATCAAGTTGGAAAACTGATTTTGAATGTTCAAAGAAATATTGCAATAAATATACATGCTTAATTCTTAAGTATGCCCTTATAAAAATTAACAGCAAAATTGTCACATCATTACTCGTGAGCTATGTTTAGTGCAATCAAGACCTGGTCTACAGAGACATGGTATTAAACAGAATTCAATCTTTGTTTTGTGAATGCAGAATCTTCTCTTAGGTTGTCTTTGTTTCATATCTTTCAAGAAAGGTAGACTTTTTGTGGTTTTGTCTGTGGAGAATCTATACTAGTTACTTAATGCGAGTGAAATCATTGTCAACAATAAGCAATATCATAGTCAAGGCAGTGAGTACTATGAAAAAAATTCTTGAAGAAATGTGGCCTCATGGTGATGGAATGTCATTCCATCACCATAAGACCACATTTCTTTGAGGAATTTTTTCATACAACTCACTACTTGAAGAATAGAAACCAACCCATTAGCCAAAATTCCCTTCCAAATTCTTTTCAAGGTCCCCATCCTCAATTTACCAATCCATAGAACCTTCCACCTTTTATTCCACTTGTTCATGTCACCACCCCTCCCTCTTCATTTCATGATCGCCCTCCATCTCATAACCAAGACCACACTATACCATCCACCCCATCCCAGCATAATACCATAGAGAAGGCAATGAACTATTTGAAAAAATGCCTCAAAGATATGCAATCTTATGGTGATGAAATGCCATGAAAAATTTGTTTGTAATGGCATTCCATCACCATGATACCCCATTTATTTGAGGAATTTTTTCAAATAGTTCACTGCCTTCTCTATGTCACCAAAGTTATCGTACATGTCTACGAAAGCATTTTATCAAATGGTTCACTGCCTTGCTACTATGGGTAAAATCCTAAAAACATGTGCTTTCGAACAAGATATGGATAGGGAAATAGTAAGCATGATAGTCAAAAATATATAGTTTAATAAGTACTCAAAATTTTGTTCATTATCTCATACATTATAAGCCATGACGTGGATCGCTATTGTAGTTTTGTGGTTGAATAATTTGTTGCTTTATTTTTAGATGTTGCAAGCGAATACACCTTTGAATATTCATAAGGCAATGGAGATCGGTGTTTCATCTACTATAGACTCCTCGATGGCTCTAACAAGGGAGGTATGAGGAAAATTACTAAATTTCAATTTACATTCATTGCTATAGATGTTAGTTAGTGAAAATCAAACCATTATTGATTTGTAATTTAATTTATATTTGGATGGTTTATACAAGGCTTCAGCACACCTTAGCATGCGCATTTGAATATTTCCCTCGTGGAGAGTGATCATCAAATGGTAGTAAGTGATTATTTTGTTAAATATATCATTTTTTATAATGTAATTTCTATATATTAATGTCTTTACTTCTTATTGTAACAGGCAAGACTTGACCAAGAACTAAACCCTAGGAGGAGCACCAAGATCACTCCTCGACCGTAGCATAAATGAGTAACAAATGTATTGCCATCTGATTGACAAGCAAAGGGCAAGAGTTTATTTTGAGAGCATGGAGAGCAATGACTTTTGATTCCAAAGCCCTTTGTTGTATGCATATATGGCACTTTTGTACACATTTTGTATTGGATATATTTGACATTGTATGCCTATATGGCATTCTCATAAGCCTATATGGCTATTTTATACATATATTTTATACTTATATTGACATATATTGATGTATTCCTATATGGCTATTTGGTTAATACAAAAAAAATTTATTGATGGTGTCCATATTTGCATTATAAATCCATGGTTCAATAGATATGAGTTACATGTATTCAAGTGTATACTTTACAACTTGCATGTATACTTTGTGACTTATGTGTATTCCAATGTACGATTTGTGACTTACGTGTTTTCATGTGTATACCTTGTATTCATGCATATACTTTGTATTAACTTGTGTATACTATGTATTCTTGTGTATAATTCAAGGCTTATGTGTTTTTGAGTACTTGTGTTTCCCTTATTCACATGTACATGCTTGAATTATTCACGTGTATACTTATTAATAATTGGTTAGCCCTAGCATTTATCATTGTTGTCCTTCATGGTTTGTCTTGAATATTAATTGATTGATACTAAACAACTTTATTAGTCAATGTTAAACAACTTCAATATTTCTAGGAATAGTAGTAGAGTTACAAATTCCAAAATTGCATAAATTGAAAAGAAAAGATTAACTATAAATAAATGCACTGATTATTAACTTGATAATTGATTAAGAATGAGTGTAAAATATATCAAGAGACAGGCCTTCTAGAATGACAACATCCAACTAGAAAATAGGCAAAGCATTCTCAATACTTTGAAAGTAATAATCCACCCAAAATTGCAATGGGAGATAAGGCTTATTTAAGATCCTTGATCAATGTATTTCCTAATGCTCCCTTGTTCTTACATATCTCAATTTAGTTTAATCCAAAGAGTTCCATGAAATACTTTATCTAAAAGCAAAACACACATTTTCAATTGGTATTCCATGAAATGTTTCATTTAAAAAGATTCCAATATATTTAATCTTTTGATTGGAACAACTCAATTAAACAAAGGATACATAATCTTCACAACACTTGCAAAGCATAATATTCATAGTAGATGAGTAGTTAACTTCTTGACACATTATCATACAAACATTTATCTTGAATAGTCTTTAAACATTTTTTACAGCATAATCCTCATAGTGCAGAATCAACTGTTATGTTCTTAATCCATCACCATATAAACACGTCAAAAGATGTATATGTCAACTTTTTGCAATATTATTTCTTGTATAGGAAATGGACTTGGGAGAAAGCAAGTTATAATTCATAATACAAATAAGAAATGGACTCAATAGTGGAAACATTATTTATCACACCAAATAATAAATGTATGTGAGAGCATCACTTATTTATCTTAGGCTCCAATCTTCAAGCATAGCAAATCATTTCAAATGAAAATGACAAAATGCTTCACAACCAAAGTTGTTAATTGAGGAAAAATAAAATGTTTCCAAGTTCTACCATTGTACGGATTTACAATTGGTTATATATTGTTGTAAGGGCAAGGAGGATAATTAAAAAACATTTTGTGCTTGCTAGACTTGAGGATGATCATATGCTTTTTGTGTGGAAAACTCAAACTTCTCAACCGTCATGTGTATGTTTATCTTTTCAATTGTTTTGCATGCCATCATAAGGGATCAAGTCAGTTGAATTTAGCTCGGAGCAATTTTGTGTGTTTGGATGTGAAAGAGGACCATACCTAATGTAAACATACCTATCGGTACGTGTTGAAGTAGTTTGTTTAGTCACACAAGTCCCAAAACGAAAGTTGCACCACTTTGCAACTTTACATTGCTTGCATTTGACACCACAGGAAAATGACTAAGATAAAATAAATAAATAAATAAATCAAGAAAGGTTATTGTAAAGGGGCCCAACACAATCTTGTAGACTCAGACAGAGAGTTTGTAAGCATCATGGTTTCGGAGTAATAGCTTGTCAAAGATTGTTGCCCTTTTGCACTTTAGACCCTTAAGGGATTGAGCTGGTTGAAAGTAGCTCAGAGAAATTCCGCGTGTTTGGGTGTGAAAGAGGACCATGCCTAGCATAAATGTACCCATCCAAACACATTGGAACAGTCTATTTGGTCACACAAGTTACAGAATGAAAGTTGCACCACTTTGCAACTTTCAACTACTTGCATTTGACAACTTTTTCCCCAAGTGAAAATTCACCACCACGGGAAAAAAATTCAAGATAGAAAAAACTGAGAGAGGTTATTGTAGAGGGGTCCAACATGATTCCATAGGCTTAGACGAGAATTTTATAAGCCTCACGGTGTCTAAGTAACAACCCATTGAAGATTGAAACTATTTTGCACTTTGGACTCTTAAGGGATTCTAACGGTTGAATGTAGCTTGAAGTGATTCAATGTGTTCGGGTGTGAAAGAGGACTATTCCTAGTGTAAACGTACCCAACTAAATGCATTGGAATAGTTTGTTTGGTCACACGAGTTGCAGAACGAAAGTTTTACCACTTTGCAACATTCAACTACTTGCATTTGACAACTTTTTCCCCAACTGAAAATTCAAAACCACAAGAAAATGCCTTTGAGATAGAAAAATCCAAGGTTATTGTAGAGGTTCCCAATGCAACCCCATAAGATCAAACAAGAATTTTCTAAGCATCACGGTATTCAAGTAAGAACATGTTGAAGTTTGTAGTCATTTTGCACTTTGGACTCTTAAGGAACTCTACCGGTTGAATGTAGCTCAGAGCAATTCAGCGTGTTTTGGTGTGAAAGAGGACCATTCCTAGTGTAAAAATACCTACTTGAATGCATTGGAATAGTTCATTTGGTCACATGAATTATAGAACGAAGGTTGCACCACTTTGCAACTTTCAACTACTTGTATTTGACAACTTTTTCACCAAGCAAAAATTCGCCACCACGGGAAAACGTCTCTGAGATAGTGAAAACTGAGAGAGGTTATTGTAGATAGGCCCAACATAATCCCATAGGATTAGACGAGAAGTTTCTAAACATCACGGTATCCGAGTAACAACATATTGTAGTTTGCAACCATTTTACGCTTTAGACTCTAAAGGGATTCTATAGGTTGAATGTAGCTCAGAGCGATTCAACATGTTTGGGTGTGAAAGATGACCATTCATAGCATAAACATACCCACTCAGATGCATTGGAATAGTTTATTTGGTCACACAAGTTGCAAAATGAAATTTGCACCACTTTGCAACTTTCAACTACTTGCATTTGATAACTTTTTTCCTAAGTGAAAATTTGCCACCACGAGAAAATGCCTATGAGATAGCAAAAACCGAGAGAGGTTATTATAGAGGGGTCCAAAATGATATCATATGATTAAATGAGAAGTTTCTAAGTGTCACAGTGTCTAAGTAACAACCTGTCAAAGATTACAGCCAATTTGCACTTTAGACTCTTAAGGGATTATGTCAGTTGAATGTACCTTGGAGTGATTCTGCATGTTTGGGTGTGAAAGAGGACCATGCCTAGTGTCAACCTACCCATCCAAAAAATTTGGAATAGTCTGTTTGGTCACATGAGTTGCAGAACGAAAATTGTACCACTTTGCAACTTTGTACTACTTGCATTTGACACTTTTTCCATCAAGTGAAAATTGGACACCACGAGAAAACCACTCCAAAATAACAAAAAATGAGAAAATTTATTGTAGAGGGGCCCACCTCAATCTTGTAGGATCAGGCACAAAGTTCTTAAGTGCCATGGTTTCTAAGTAATAGCCCATCAAAGATTGTTTCCCTTTTGCACTTTGGACCCTTAAGGGATCGAGCTGGCTGACCATAGCTCAGAGTGATTCCATGTGTTTGGGTGAAAAAGATGACCATTCCTAGTGTAAATGTACCCATCTTAATGTGTTGGAATAGTTCATTTGGCCACATGAGTTGCAGAAAGAAAGTTGCATCACTTTGCAACTTTACACTACTTGCATTTGACAATTTTTTCATCAAGTGAAAATAGGACACCATGAGAAAACGACTCTGAGATAACAAAAACTGAGAGAAGCTATTGTATATGGGCCCAACATGATCTCATAAGCTCAAATGAAGAGTTCATAAGCAACATAGTTTCTGAGTAATAGCCCATCAAAGATTGCTACCCTTTTGCACTTTGGACTCTTAAGGGATCGATCTAATTGAACATAGCTCGGAGTGATTCTGTGTGTTTGGGTGTGAAAAAAGACCATTCCTAGCATAAACGTACCCATTACAATGTGTTGGAACAGTCTGTTTGGTTACACGAGTTGCAAAATGAAAGTTGCACCACTTTGCAACTTTACATTGCTTGCAATTGACACTTTTTCCATCAAGTTGAAATTGGACACAACAAAAAAATGACTATGAGATAACAAAAACCGAGAGAGGTTATTGTAGAGGTCCCTGCATAATTTCGATGCCTCAGACATAATGCTTGTAACTAACACGGTATCCAAGTAACAAGCTGTCAAATATTGTTGCCCTTTTGCAATTTGGACTATTATGGGATTACGTTGCTTGAATTACAAATGTTTGAGGGCAGCAATAAATTTCAATATTTGAGTAAATCTTATTACAAGTGTTTATTTCAATAGACTGTATGCTATATTGATATTGATATATAATCATTAGGTTGACTTGTTTTAATAAATGAAGTTTTTATAATAAGTTAGTCAATTGGTGTTAGTTATAATAGAGAGAGAATAAAGAAGAAAAATAATGATTAGTAACCATCAATGGTTATTACACTCACTAGATTAATAATATGATATTTATAATAAAATAAGATTTATTTGGTTGTCCTAATTGTTTTGTTTGTACTACAATCGTCTAATATGCTTCATACATTGTTCTAAAACCCAAGTGCTTGTACTTGTAGGCACAATGCCTTAGGTACTCTGTTCTCATAGATCTTTTACAATGTCACTCATACATTTGATATTCTCTTATAATTTCTACATCAGAGGTGCTCATGATGAGGTTAACTTCAAATGAATAACTTGAGATTCCCTTGCTAAGCTTCACACACTCTTTTATAATGGCTTCAAATTAGAATTGAGATTTGTCAAGATCATCAAAATAAGGATGTTGCATTGCTTTTTTGGCTGAGATTTTCTTTGATGGCTCATAAATCAGCATTTTTTGCAAGGAGAGACCAATCAATTTTTAGTAGTTTACTTACAAATATGCAAAGTAAAAGGAGAAAAAGAAAGAGCATCCAAAATGGAAATGAAATAAAAATAGATGGAAGGCACTTATAGACAACAAATCCACACCATTTGGTTCCAACTTGGGAACATCAAGGAATAAATCTTGATGCTTCCATTGAGCATAGGCATGCCAGTCTCTCAACTTAGACATTCATGGTCATACATTTTCATTGGGAGTTCCAAGATACCTATTGCACACAAAACCTCTCATGAATAGAATAACTTGAAATTCAAGATACTCTTATAATGTCTACATCATAGGTGTTCATGATAAGGCTAACTTCAAATGAATAGCTTGAAATTCCCTCACCAAACTTTCCACACACTTTTATAATGGCTTAAAATCATAATTGAGATTTGTGAAGATCATCAAAATAAGGATGTTGCATTGCTTTTTTGGCTGAGATTATCTTGGATGACTCATAAATCAACAATTTCTGCAAGGGTACGCCAATCAATTTTTAGAAGGTTACTTACAAATAGGAAAATTAAAAGAAGATGATAGCATTGTCATACAAATTAATGTGCATACAAGTATAAATTAATAAGAACCAATGTACATACTTACAAATTAATCCAACAAACCATCTAGATTTGCTCTACTCTTTATTGTGTCAAATATTGTCTCATGGTCAAACTCACGAACCTTCCACAAGGTCTTGTTCAAAAGTCTACCCCCATATTTGGTCAAACAAACATTGGATGCCACGACAAAGTTTGAGTAATGAAGAATCTTACAATGTGTTTCAAAGACCTAAAACAACCAATATTTAACACTCTTATGTGGGTACCTTCTAAGTTGTGTTCTAGTAACAACAATTGACCTATAGGGTATTCGATGTTTTCTCCATCTATAACTGGGGCCTCTAAATTATTTTTGGCCTCAACACAATGATGAAAGTAATAGTTTGTTCCCTCTTCATTGTTTTCATCTGCAATAAGTGCATAAACATGCCTTGCATTGATATGTGCAAAAAATCTCTTAAAATTAGTCAACATTACGAATACACTAAAAAGTAAGATAACAATAGGAATTTCAAAAACTAAGCAAGTAGATATATTACCTAGTTGAACCAGATCTGATATGTCGTCAAAGTTGACCAATGAATCCATTTTCGTTAGTTCCAATGTCGTTGGAGGGCGATACGTGTGAAGTGGGATAAAATAACTTGTCAACCATTTCTCAACCCACTCCTTTGACTCACAATCATTCCAGGCTTGCATTGTACATGAAGAACAAAAGCATGCCATCTTCTGTGTATTAATACTCCATGAACCTGCATTTGAGCTAAGGAAAGAGTGTGGCTCACTCGATCATGTTAGTGTACAAAAATCCTCATATGGTGCAATGTTAGTATCATCCATCAGCCAAAAAAATCTACGAACTAAAGACATACCTTCATTACTTGGACCCATCGAAGAATTACACCACTCGACGATTGATTTTTTAGTTTTCAACTTTTCATTATCTTTATACTTTAACTCTTCTCATGCTAATGCTTTTTTCACACATGCTCTTGCACCATCATGCTCCCCATTTCCATGTCTGGCCTCACAAAAGTTTCACATATGTTGAACACCTGTAATGACATGCATCTTGTTCAACCAATAGAACATTAGCAAGTTTTTAAACTGTACTACACAGTTATCTGACCATATTATATGTCAATTGTATGTTATGCCCCTTTGAGCCAAATCACTATAGAACATCTAGAAGCAACCTTGCATGAACTCTAGATAATGTGTGCGATCATCACTAATATAAAAGTGATACTCCCTCAATACCTTCCTTTGGTCCTTTGTACTATCAGGTGCATGAATGAATGTTATGTGCACAAATATCGAAAACTATGTGGAGTTGTCATATTGTGACTACGCCTCACATTATGGCCATAGAGTGTATTTCTCTACAAATTCAACCACTGATACTATGTTGCTAATTAGAAAGGTGTCCTTACATAGCTTGAATTGTGTGTCCAGTCATCAGGCTCTATGGGTATCCCTTGCATACTCATACACTATTTTGTCACGAAACAATGGACATAAACTGATACACTAGAATTTTTTGAATAACCAAATCACACCTTTTTGCTTGATTTCCATATTTTGTAACGTATGCCACTATTTTATACTTCCTGAACTCTACTAGTTTTTGTCCCACCTCATCTTTGTTTTCCACATGTTGACATACTGGCATACGCTGCAAGCCACCACAACGCTCACATGAACCATCCAAGCATGTTGTCTTGTAGAATATTTGACCATCCTCTATTTCACATAAATTTTTTGATAAGAACTCTCTTGAAGATGTTGGTGGGGAGCTTCTATACCACAATATTGCAAAACATTGTTAGTATACAAATCTAAACATATAGAGCGATAAACATCATAATGGTTAGAGAATTAAATATGTAGTCTACAACAACAAGTAGTGTGTGTGTGTGTGTGTGTGATTTATCTTGACACAAAAAGGTTTAATAATTTCAAAATATATTTGAAAAGTAATAATTTGAGGATAATCCTGTTGAAATTTATGAAAAAATTAGGTTTGAGTCATATCCAAAAATGTTTTGGATGTGGCTCACAATTCGGACTACTGATTATCCTTCTTACTACATCCCTTTGATTCAGAGATGGCCTTGTGTTATTCTTCCAATACTCTTCAATTAGTGTTCTCAATGCTTCAACAACTTTTCTATCTTTTCGTGGTAGACTCCTCGAGAATTCTCATAATTCATTTGAATCGGCGCCATCAATTCTTTGCCACCTTTGAAAGGCTCTTGATAAAGGTTTTCTATTAATTCTCAATTGTTGAATACTTATCGAAGTAGATGTAATGACAGATCGGGTGACATTACTATCCTTTGAGCGTGAAGTCTTACCCACATTCTCATAAGCATCCATTAGATTCTTCACAATAACGTTTTCACTTGAAGCATTTGATGTTCTCAACCTAGGAGTCTTTATGATGTTTCTATACTTTATACCTTGCATCATTTCAACCAATAGTTGACATCTTGCGGTCTCATTTAGCATTTCAAAGAAGAATTTCCAAATCTTATCAGCATATCTTCTACAAGTGTGTGTTGGAATCTTACCTTCCATGTGTTGCAAAATATCCTCATCAATATTAATCAAATACTTTGGCTTTCTACGCAAAATTTTAGGTGGTGTTATACTAAGTACATACATCTCAACATTAGGAATTTCATCAATATTTAATTGAGGTGGTCTAGATTGTGTACCTTTGATCGAGGGTGGGGTAGAAGACATACCTTGAGGTTCACATGGGGATGATGGTGTACCTTCTTCATCAAATCCGAGTGATGATGTACTCTCAACTTGAGATGGGGTGGATGGTGTCCAACCATATTCACTTGTGGTAGATGGTATCCTTCCATATTCACTTGTGGTAGATGGTGTCCCTCCATATTCACATGTGCTTAATGATACCCCTTTGTATAATTCACTTGTGGTAGAGGGTGTGTCTCCAACTACAATATCTAAATCTGTCTTACCATGATACTTTTGCATTCATGCCCTTTGTGTTGTCAATGCCTTTTCTCTTTTTGATGGTTGAGGTTCCTCTTCAATTGGCTTGTTTTTGTCAATCGTATCCAAATTTTTTTAATGATATGCCCTCAACTATTCTCTCTCCTTTGTTTTTTTGGTTTCATACTCTTCATCTATTAGTTTATTCCTTGTTTGTTTCCTCAACATAGCAGATAATTTTACCTATAGCATGGTAATGAGATGAATATCAGTTCCTAAAAAAAAAATCCATACAAATGAATGAAATATATGTCATTCAAAGCTTCATACAAAATACTTACAATCATCCTATAGAAGAGTATTTATAGCATAGACAAAGGTCACATGAATTTTTTTGATGGAATGCCTTAAAGAATGTGGTAATGTGGCATGCCATGATTGAAAGATAGGCTCAAAATGGAAGCATGGACAAGGCATGTGAATTCAAATGCCTTGGAAAGCTAGTGGTGCATTGGAAAGCTAGTGAACTCACTAGCCTGCCAATGCGATAGGGTTGACAAGGTAGGGGCAATGTATGCCTCATAGAAATGGGGTCTCACGGTGATTAGAATGCTAGTGAGTGAGCTAGCTTGCCAATGCTCCACTATTTTTCCAATGCGGTAGGGTTGAGAAGGTAGGGGCAGCATATGCCTCATAGAGATGGGGTCTTACAGTGATATATAGCCATGAGACACCATTTCTATGAGGCATATGCTACCCCTACCTTGTCAACCCTACCACATTGGTAGGCTAGTGAGTGAGCTCACTAGCGTGCCAATGTGGTAGGGTTGACAAGGTAGGGGCATCATATGCCTTATAGAAATGGGGTCTCATGGTGATTGGAAAGCTAGTGAGTGAGATAGCTTTCCAATGCTCCACTAGCCTGCCAATGCAGTAGGGTTGACAAGGTAGGGGTAGTGTATGCCTCATATTAATGGGTCTCACAGTGATGTATTACAGTAGGGTTGACAAGGTAGAGAAAGTTTATTCCTCATAGAAATGGGGTCTCATGGTGATATAGGTGTAGAACCCTAATCCTAGACTTGCACAAACATAGCAAGCAAACACAATATTAGATCAAATGCAAGTAAGAACCAATATTCCCCATGAAATTCATCTACAATGCTAAAATAGGAAAGAAATTGAAGAAAAAAGCAAATAAAGTAATTGAAATCCTATTTAAACATGCAAAATCTCAATCCTATGGGGGAATTGGTGCCAATTTGATGTGGAAATTGGCCCTTTCCCAACTCCTATGTAAGCTTGATGAAGATTTGTGGATGATTGAAGCTCCTTGATGAAATTTTGGCATAACCTTGCTATGAAACCATGAAAATGATGAACACTTGATATGAAATGGATAAAATTAGCTCTCAATGTGAAGAGAGTAACTTTTCTCTAAGTTGTGGAACCCAAATGAGAAGAAAAGCCTTCTATTTATTGAAAGACAAGATGAAGGAATGAGCAAAATGGAGCAATTTGGGATCATTCAACATCCAATGGGAAAGTGCCACTTGTCAAGATGTGAATGGAGGAAGCTTGAACACATTTTGATGAATGTGCACAATAAATGATATTAGGTGGAATTTCAAATTTGTGAAATGACTTGTTGGAGGGAGAAAAGAATGAATTAAATGCCACTTGGATCAATGGACAAGGACATGAAAGAGGGTTAAATACTTTGTTGGAAGGACAAACCCACTTGGAGAGATTTTCAAACTTGGAGGAATATTCCCCTAAAGATGCCATGTTGAAAGAAAATAGAGATTTAATAAATCATTCAAATGCATTTTCATGTGCAAGTGGCAAAATATAGAGGATTTAGGTGATTAAAATTAAATTAATTAGGATTTAATTAATTTAAAAGAAGATTAGATGATGTGAAAATTTGATTTATATTTCTGGGTTGATTTAAATCAAAGTTGAGAGGAATGTGATTTAGATTTAATTAAATAAAGAACTTTGATTTATTTAATTAAAGAGGGTTAATGTTAGATTTAATTAAACAAGGTTTAATTTATTTAGTTTAATAGGATTACTTTAGAGATTTAATCAAATAAAATGAATTATTTAATTAAATAGAGACTAGAGGGTTAATTAAATAACATTGATTTATTTAATTAACAAGAAGTGATGACTTAATTAGATAAACTAGTTTATCCGATTAGGAAATGAAAGGTGATGAAAAGATAAGAATATGCTTTAGGATGAAACAATGTTAGTAAATCAAGATCAAGTGTGTTGGTATATTTTCCATGTCTACAATAGGGTTGACAAGGTAGGGGCAGTGTATGCCTCATAAAAATGGGGTCTCACGGTGATGTGTCTGTGAGACCCCATTTCTATGAGATATACACTGCCCCTACCTTGTCAACCTTATATCACCATGAGACCCCATTTCTATGAGGCATACATTGTCCCTACCTTGTCAACCCTACCGCATTGGCAGGCTAGTGAGTGAGCTAGCTTGCCAATGCGGTAGGGTTGAGAAGGTAGGGGCAACGTATGCCTCATAAAAATGGGGTTCACGTTGACAAGGGGGGAAGCATATTCCTCATAGAAATGGAGTCTCACAGTCCATGAGACTCCATTTCTATGAGGAATATGCTGTCCCTACCTTGTCAACCCTACCGCATTGGCAGGCTAGTGAGTGAGCTAGCTTATCACCATGAGACCCCATTTCTATGAGGCATACACTGCCCCTACCTACCCTACCACATTGGCAGGCTAGTGAGTGAGCTAGCTTATCATCGTGAGACCCCATTTCTATGAGGCATACACTGCCCCTACCTTGTCAACCCTACTGCATTGGCAGGCTAGTGAGTGAGCTCACTATCTTGCCAAGCTCACTAGCTTGTCAATGCTACCACATTTTGCATGCATTTATATGAAAACATTATTGTCAAACAATTCAAATGCCTTTTCCATGCTTCCATTTTGAGCCATGATTGTAAGATAGGTTGCACCTTTCCCCATGTTGCTAACTTAGCCTTGAATAAAGAGTCTTGAAACAGTGGAGATAAGGGTTAGAATCCCTTGTAGGTAGACTAATCAAGGAAATATTTAAAATATATCACAACATAAGTGATGAGGTAGGTTTAGTGATGAGGTAAATTTAGAAATAGAGATGAAAACCAAAATAGATTCAAAGATATATCAATGTGGGAGGAGTATATTCCAATTTTTTAGAGACGTGTATAAAAATTTGGTAGCATAGACAAGGAAATCAGGTGCTTGGTATAACTGTTTGACAAAATACCTCAATGAGATATGACCTCATGGACTATAATGATTGCAAGATATGCAAAAAATAGAATTATTGAAAACACTTTAGAAAATTTCAAGCATATGCAAATTGTAGGTGTAAAACCAAATTCAACTACATTTTCCAACATCCCCCATGCTTATACCAAAATGAAAGCTTTGGAGAGTGGTATTCACATCCATAATAAAGGATTGAGAAATGATGTTTTATTTTACTTCCTTATAACTTATGTCATATATATGTGTATACAAAATGTGGAAGCATACACAAGGTAAGTCAATTGTTAAATAACAAAATGCCTCAAAGAGATGTGGTTTAAAAATGTAATTGGAAAGTGTAAAGAATTATGTAATTTAAAATGTGCATTGACAAGCTAAGGTTATAATGGCAAACAAACAATGATCAACATGGAATGTGCAAAATAACAAAAATGAAAGCAAGCCATAATAGAATGAAAGAAAATGTGTAAATAATTCACATACCTAAAAAATCAGAGTTCAATGGAGGAGTTCTACCCAATTATGTAGCCTTTGCTTCTTCTTTCTTCAAACTCCTCAACAATTTGACTTTTTCAAAAGCTTGTTCCCCTCCAAACTTTAATTGTATACTACTTTTGAATAGAATTCAGAGGAATTGATATTATATGCCTTGCAATGTGAAAACTCTACTATTTCATGCAAAGGTGGTGGAAAGATCATGAAAATGGTGGTGAAACGTTAAAAACATGTATGCACACTTCACAACATCATCAAAAAGCTTTTTTTTTGTCAAAGAATGTGCAGAACCAGGAGAATATGCAAAATGTGGGCCTTGAGATCACGCGTATATTGATTTTTTTACCATTTTTAGAGCAATCCAAAACATGCTCGCATGATGTCTTGCTAAAAGAATGACCATATCTCTACTACTTCAAAATGCGCTCGTGTTATGAGAAAGTTGATTTTTTTATAGGTTTCTTTTCTCTTTCTTTATCTCTACCCTCTATCCTCAACCCACAACCCTTAATCCCTCTACCCTTAAACCCTCAACTCTCTACCATCAACCCTAAACCCTAAACCCTCTACCCTCAAACCCTAAACCCTCTACTCTCAACCCTAAACCCTTAAACCTTCGACCCTCTATCCTCAACCCTCAAACACTAAACCCTCAACCCTCAACCTTGATACCCTCTACCCTACACATTGGACCCTCAACCCTAATCCATCAACCATATGTAGGTCCTAAACCCTAAACCATCAACCCTATAGGTCCTCAACCCTATACCCTCAATTCTCAATCCTCTACCCTATACATTGGATCCTCAACCCTCATATATCTTTGTCCCTCCCTTCTCTTCTCTCCTTCTCTCCCTCCCTCTCTCTCTCAAGTCTCTCCCTCCTACCCCGTATCCCTCTCTCAAGACTCTCTCTCTCACTCACTCATTTTATCTCTCTCCCCTCTACCCTCTACCCCTTAACCCTTATACCCTCTATCCTCTACCATTTATCTCTCTCCCACTCCCTCCCTCTCTCTCTCTCTCTCAAGTCTCTCCCTCTCTCAAGTCCCTCACTCACTCACTCCTTCTATCTCTC
>VDFB02000009.1:17898519-18106594 GCA_007258455.2 Sequoia sempervirens
TACATACATATATACATAAATATATACATACATACATACATGCATGCATAATACATATGTACATACAATCCTACATACATACAAGAATACATGTACATGTGTAGATACAATCTTACATACATATAAGCATACATATAATATGCATGTATTGATACATACATATATACATACATACAAGCATACATTCACACATACAAGCATGCATGCATACATACATACATACATACATGACATACAAGCATACATGTATATACAAACATACAAATATATAAAAGTACATTCAATAGAGTAGCATTTAACATAAAGCAAGACATAATGTGAGCATGTTATACCATGCCCACGTTATGTCTTGCTAGACATGTCCCTCACAAATGCAAAAAACCATGTCAAAACTAAAATATAATGCGAACACGTTATAATGTGCATGTGTTATATCTTGCTTTAGGAATCCAAAAGTCTTAGGCTTGGTATTTTCCTTGGAATACCAACCCAAAGCCTTAGAGGGCATTCCCAACAACTAGAAACATGTTTTTGCAAATTCTACAATATTTCACATAATTGGGTTTGTGCTCACCGTCAGGATTGCATGTGGTTCAATGTCAAACAAATCAAACACCTGTGTAATGTTAGGTTCTCTCTTAGCTATCCAACGATGTAATTTTTTTCACTTTTTGACAATGTTAAGCCTTTCATCTATAATTTATTTTATTTGTGTGTCTCTTTTTTGGAAAAAAGTAGTGTTTGGTGTTTTTTTTGTTATAAATTAACCGTTCATCAAAATTTCAAATAAATTACATTTTTAGAAATTAGACTCCATTATACAAATTTAAAAAAAAAAATCAATTAGTTTCCAAAATTTGTAGGGGTAGCACAACCAAAATTTCATTTTTCAGGAAGTGTCCACTTAGAAAATTAGTAAAAAATCAAATATTCATTAAAAAATTATTAGAAAAATCATGCATCAACTACATACTATTAGCTAATTTCTCATCAAAGCGATTTTAAAAATAATAAAAAAAAGTTCACCATGCTAGGGACGTACAAGAGTTGCTATGTTATGTTTTTCTAACAAAAACAACACCAATTTTTCATGCATACCTCTTTTCAACCCCTTAATCTCAACCATTTTAAAAATAAATTAGTAGTTTAGAAAGTAGACTCGGAGCACTTCGATCCTTATTTTTGTTCCATCTCAAAATTTTGAGTGTAACTATCCTCAATTTAACATACAAGGTCAGTATTTTCTGATTTTAGAAAGAAAAGAAAAAAAGAAAAAGTGGCCACTTAAACCCCCTTTTTGGCCCCCCATCTTTTTGCACTTACCCATTGAATATTTTAAAATAAAACTAGAAAGTATAATTAAAGAAATGGTTAATAACAATTCCAAGAATTAAAGCATGAAACATATGACTTTCACCTCATGGAATAATGATTTGATGAAGAAATAGTCATGCTTGAGAGCATCCTATTCATGGGGATAATCAAGTTCACCCCTCACAAAATCCAAGGAAAGAAAATAAGATGGATGACCCCTCTAATAGGATGGAACAAACTAAACTTTGATGAGGCATCTAGGG
Organism: Sequoia sempervirens; assembly: GCA_007258455.2. Taxonomy (NCBI): domain Eukaryota; kingdom Viridiplantae; phylum Streptophyta; class Pinopsida; order Cupressales; family Cupressaceae; genus Sequoia; species Sequoia sempervirens. The sequence continues at coordinate 17,900,097 of VDFB02000009.1, forward strand.
GAAACTTAGGTATCTTTGGAGCTAGTCTTATTTTGAGAGATCATGAAGTATATTTGGTTGGTTCCATCTTGAATGGCTTGGGGAATGGAAAACATAATGGAGCTAAGGCCATGACACTCCTAATAGAATTAAAAACAAGCTCACTTTGGTATAAAAAATTATAGATAGAAGGAGACTCCTAAATCATTATTAATGTAATAATGAAAAATGGGGCTTAGAACTAAAAAAAATAGATTTCCTATCCAAATTTGGCCTACACTTTTAAACATGTTTATAGAGAGGGGAAATCATGCAAATGTGTTGGTTAACTATATAATTAACCATGACATGAGGCATATTGTTGACAATGATCTAGTTTATTGGATGTTTCATCTCCTCTTTTTAATTTAATAATGATCCATTACCTCCATAACTACAAGATTTTATCCACAACAGTGCATAATGATTAAAATGCATGTAAATTAAATCCTTTGTCCTCGAGTGAATACAAGGATGATGATTATAAATTATGGTTTGTGATGAATCAAATGTTTTTAATGAACCCCCTTTTAATTCTCTAAATAATGCCTACAAGTGGAAGAATGATGGAGTGGGACTACATGCCAAAAAACAACAATTATCTTTCATTAGAGAGATTTTTGATCCAAGGTTAAAGAAAATATTCAATGTGAGAGAGGTTATTATGGTGCATATGATTTGAATGGTGTTGGGTGACTTATTCCTCTCAACTAAGTTCCACAAGTACCACATTAATACTAATATTACATTAATGTTTGTGGGTGTCTTTTTGGAGGTTGGGGAATCAATTGATATGACGAGGCTAGTTTGCACAACTTTGATCAAGCCTTGTTGGTGTCTAAGCCTTAACAAAATGTTATAATCAATGGTCCCTGGGAATAATTTTCCAACTGGTAATGGGTTGTGGCCCAATTTCCATTCCTCTATAGCTTTTCCTTGGGTTCCTTTAATCATTTTTGCTTGAGGTTTTGATGATGGATAGCACAAAAACTAGGAAAGATGAGGCATTGCACTTATGAAATTTTCCATAGGAGTCTTGCCTTTTGCTAGTTTTGATTGGTCATCTTCTCTAGAGGGTACTTTGGACATTGAGGGTGATGGGGATGAAGGCACAAGGCCAATGGGATAATGTGGATATGGTTAATACTTATTTTTGCAAATTTTAAAATGTAAGGAAAACTATCAAATATAGATGATAGGAAAAATAATAGATTTATGTATAGAAAGTGTAATGGCACATAGCCATAAACTACTGAATATACAAATGGACTATGTCTTTGAAGTTTTTGTTATAGGTCTTTAGACATTTTGGTCATAGGCCTTCCATTAAAGGACCAACCCATTATCAATGTAATTTCTTCAAGTTAATATATGGGTATGGCCTCAAAGGCTACTTTTATCTAGCAAAAACAAAAAAACTTATTTTTTCTCAAAAAAAAATACCACAATAAATAAATAAAATAAGTAATATTATGCGCTAAAATTAGCCAATACTATTCTTATATTAATAAATAAATAAACTAATCTTTTTCCACACATTTGGACCATAGGCTGAAACACTTCATCCCCAAAACTTGGTTCGCCTTCTTTAATCTATTGCATAACACATATTGCTACACAAAACTTTAGTAGTATTTGTTAGTTACAACGTACACACAAACAAAATTAACATTTAATAATTATTTATTCCAATCACATGTATATATAGCATACAACCACAATAGAAAATAATTACACCATTTTTCCACATAACATTAATGAATAAAGTTAATAAAACATCATGAAATAATAACACTAACACATCATAAAAATATCTAAAAATAGATCAAGGGATGTTACATTCTCTTCTTCCATTTTTATGCTCCAACCTTTCACACTAAATAAACATTTCACACCAGATAATTTATTAACATAAAAGTTAATAATAACAATCTTAATCTAAAAATAATAATAAACCACCAAAGTAAAAAACATAACCCCCTTTGAAATTCAGATTTCAATCAACATGAAAAGAATCCTAGTTCATCAAATTGTTCAATTAATCAAGTCACCTATATGCCTACCAAGGCAATCTAGAGAATGAAATGAGCAACAATATAAAAGCTCTTCCTACTTAAACAAAAATATACTCCAAGCTATATAACTTAAGACAGCCACGCTAATTTCAAATGTAGAGGTAAATAGTATTTTCAAGGGATGGCTTGGGAAATAGGATACAGGGCTCCATGGCAGGGAAGACTCGAGCAACTATGTCTCGAGGAGGACTCCTCCCACAACTGTTACAACACTCATGCTTCTATGCTCACGGAGCAATCCATTACCCATCAGCCCAACAAATTGACTTTAAGTGGGCTTGTTTTTCTCGTTGTAATGTATCACCTCTCCTCCCCACCAATTCCCATCTCTGGAAGTCCAAGCAACATTAATTTTGGTCTCCTGACTTCTTTCAGAGTTTTTGAACTTTTTTCTTATTGGGATCCAAATTTCTTTGGCATTCATCTCTTTAACCTAGCTACCGTCCATCTCAACTCTTTCTCGCAACATTACTTCACTGGTAATTTCTTTGTAACTCCTCCTCAATAAGAGATTTTCCAATTCAGGCCCTTAATTAACAACAACCGGTTTGTCTCCAAATCCATACTTCATTAAATCTTTTAGCTTCTATTACACCACTCTGATTCGGATGTTGATCTATAAGAAGCCCCTACTATTTACCAAATGTCACCTCTGGTAACACTCAGGTCACTTTCATTGGGTCCTCTTAGTAACCATACACCCCCCATCGACTTAGTCTGTCTTGGCCACTTCTATATTGCCTCTGATCTGCCGATCAATCGTAAGGGGTATGTATCGTGTCAAAAGTGTGATCTTGTAGTTGGTATCAAAGATACAATCAAGCCAACTAGATCATTATTCAAATACCCTGCGTAGTGAAGTGTCATCGTACTTGCAGACATCACTGTAGACACCAACCAGTTTGTTTGTGTAGATGGGTTTTGTATATGGAGGTGATCCACAGTAATTGTATTCAAAAAAGTGTTACCAAGTATCACAAAACAATCCGCATTAAGGTTTAGTCTCTCGAGAGTTAAAAAATAATTGTAAGGCTGAACCAACATCGTTGGTTTCCATCTGGTTTTGAAAGAGACTGTATATCTGTAATGAACTAGTTCTTCCACATATTCACAGTAGATGTAGATTACGCTTGCAATTTTTCAATTACAAACTCTCATATTGCAACCATTAAAGACTTGAGTGAACAAAATGAGAAGATCAAATGTAGATTGTGCTTTCAATTTTTCAATTACAAATTTTCATATTGCAATCATTAAAGACTAGAGTGCACAAAATCATAAGATCAAATGTAGATTATGTTTTCAAATTTTCGATTACGAACTCTCATATTGTAATCATTAACGACTTGAGTGCACAAAATCATAAGATCAAATGTAGATTGTGCTTCCAATTTTTTGATTACAAACTCTCATATTGCAACCATTAAAAACTTGGGTGCATAAAATCATAAGATAAATGAGCGCATTTAGACACCTCAAATGTAGATCACACTTGCAGTTTTTCGATTACAAACTCTCATATTGCAACCATTAAAGACTTGAGTGCACAAAATTAGAAGATAAATGAGGGCATTCACACAAATGTAGATTGTGCTTGCAAATTTTCAATTACAAACTCTCACATTGCAACCATTAAAGACTAGAGTGCACAAAATCATAAGATAAATGAGGGCATTCACACACCTCAAATGTAGTTTGGGCTTGCAATTTTTCAATTACAAACTCTCATATTGATTGATGATTTGTCAACCTTTCTTTTCATAATTGTTAGATGAGAGATTGACATAAACAATTATGAATGAGTTGGACAAATAAAAGAGAGAAAAAAGTATGATATATGGAAAGGCATCTCTTTGGCCTATATTTTTGTACCAAATACCCAACATAAAGTAAGTCACTTGGCTGAAAGAGTTTAATTAATCTATTTAGCAAACTTGACTTTGATATCAAAATGTAAGCCTACTTTTCTTCATAGTATAAAATTGGATAGATTTAAACATAGAGTTAAATTTGGTACGATAGTCAATTTGTTAATGTTATTATTTAAGTTTGAATATTATACTAGCGTACATATATTAAATATTAATATATATAAAATACGGGGTGGCTTTAGAATAGTGGTTTACAATTTATAAGAGGAAGGAAATTTTGCTTTTTTCCTTTTCACCATATTCCATGGGTTCGGTCGAACCAAATGGTTCGACCAAACCTCATACGGGGTTCGACTGAACCCATATAACCTAAATTAAAAAAACCATATTTAAATGGGTTTGGTCGAACATAGGTTCGATCGAACCCCTTAAATATGACAAAAACCAAAAATTCTTTCATTTTCAACTGTCACTTTTACTTTCTAATTTTACCAGTCACTTTCCCTACGTGCAATGAACAAAGAGCGTGACGGCGACCAAACAGAGTTTTTCTTTCCGGTGAAAGCAAATTTAAGTTCGTCTCTCCAAAGTTCATCATTCTGGTTTGCATATCGAGCACTATTGAGCACTAGGTATTTAAAATGTGATTTTTTTAGAGTTCAAAATGCATCTATTTGTTTAATTTTGAAACCCTAAATTCAATTTTTTTCAAATCTGTTGAATTCAAATTGCATTTGTTTGAAAGTTTTTAAAGCGTTTTCAACATACAATAAATTGCTTCCCCATTTTGCATACATTTTTGTCTTGTGTAAATGAAATATGCCTTCCCATTTCAACAATCAAAGCTATGGATAAATAGATTTAATTTTAGTTACAAGAAAATTGTATAAATTATAAATTATAACATGTATTCATCTCAATTTATGTGGTATTCATGTAAACATGTATGGAAAGTAAATATTTAGACATCAAAAAACATGAAAAAGTGGTTTGCTATCTTGTGCACAACACATCCTTTTTCTTTTGAGAAAATTATCTATCACTTTGTAAAATCCTTGCTATGTTGAGATTATTTAATTTTTTCCCTCCATATTTGTAGTCCTTTTTATTTCTAGAAATATAATTTATGACATTTTTTCTTAATAAACAACATATGAATAAATTTTACATGGTTGTAAATTTTACACATGGTTGTATGCAATCTCATATATATAGTACGTATGGTTGTGATTACAATGTTTATATTGTGTTTAGATTTGGTTTTATATTATCCTTCCAAAAAAAGTTTGATGTTTATAATATTTTGATTTACCTTTGGATTTTGTAGACACTAAATCTCACATACACTCATATCCATACCATGGTCCCCACCCGAACACCTAACATCCACTTATTAACAAAATTCATGATACCTTAATTCCTACACTTTATCAAAATCAAATTAATTTTTCTTTTCAGACCTAAAACGATCAAGGCCTAAACTAATTAAAATATTTATTGTAAAAATTTCCATAGTAAAGTACAAAATAGAGAAGGGCATGTCAACCCACAAATCATGAAGGTGTAGGGACAAAACCAAGAGACCCATCAAATAGGATTGTAGCAATCATATATAGACAAAATTGATTAAGAAAACCTACCATAAATGAAAAAAAACCTAAAAAGAAGACATATATTACATATTTTTTGAGTGCCCATATATTACATATATATAGCAAAAACTAGCAGAGGGTGAGGGACATGAGTGAGGAGAAACAACATTTCCTTATGTGCCTCCATTGTTTCTCCATACAATAGAGCACCCAATTCTATTTTATGTCCATTGATTGTATTTTCCACTAAAGATTCATCCCATTCTTGCAAGGTTCATTTCAAAGAAATTCAAACACAAAGGAAACTAGAGTTTTCCTTTAAAACTTTGTGTCTAAGCAAACACCCAACAAAATATTTTTCATTATGTAAGTCATCATCCTGAATGGCATTGTTTAGGGAATGGTCCAAAAAGAACTTATAAAACATAATCCACTACAAACTAAGCAACTAAACCATAATTTTGAAGAAGATCCATAGCATTAAACAAAAATAAAGACACTACCTAAGAGAGAGACATTAACTAGAGAGTTTCATATAGAATTTGGTCACCTACGGTCACCCAAATTACTAACTCCACACGCCAACAATCAATCTTGAAAATTTTCTTCAGCATTTTGAAAAAAAAGTCCCAAACTCTAAATGTACTCCCTTTTTGGGATGGGATGAATGCTCTCCTATTGATCAAATCGGCCTCCATTGTTACTCGAGTAGAATAAATTAACCAAATATTTAAATGAATCATTCTCTCACAAATATTGAAATAAATTAAAATAAATCCAAGTAAATCTATTATTCCTAGATAATTCAATGAAAATTATGATAAATTAGTTTATATATCAATCAAATTATTTAACATATTTAATCAAATTAGATAAAAATTGAAAATAATTCAATCAATTCATTGATCAAAATAATTAAGAAATTTCATTAAATAAATAAATTAGTTAATTAGGTAATAATAGTAGCCACATTTTAATTGGGTTAAACTCATGATACATGATCAAATCCTAGCAATTTATCCATCATATAAAAAATCTATAAATTGAGATCAAATCCATCATTTTATCGTCTCAATTTTGAGCAAGTATATTTTATCTAGTTGGGCAATAAATGTTTTATCATTTGCAAGATATATCCATTTGTCAATATGTATTTCATTATAATTTTAGTTCATTTTTTGTGTAATTCATCTTTTCACTCTATTAGAGGTGATTTTTTAATTCAATTTGAAGTCTACATTTATTTTCCTCAATGTCTCATTTATTTAAATTCAATGCTTACAAATTGACATGCTTGGTGGGATGCAAACCCACAAATGCTCGGTTACATTTTATATTTTATACTATTAAAGTATTTGATTTATGCTTTATTTGTTATTTAATCTATGTTGATCACATTTTTCTATAGAAAAATTTGATTCTTGCGTTAAGAAAAGAGAATTTCATTATTTTTAATGTTTTTGTTGGAATAATGTTTGAGATTCACGAGCTTATTTTCTAAGGAGTTGAGTGGTTGGTCTATTTCTCTCTAATTTAGTTCCCAATACAAGAAATACAAGAAATATAACTATATATCATGCACATCATCAACATACACCTAAAATATCACGCCCATCATCAACACAACTACAAGAAATGATCCATACCTATGAGCATCCAAATACAAGAAATATAGCTATATATCATGCACATCATCAACATACACATAAAATATCACACCCATCATCAACACAACTAATAGTTCCCATATCATATTATCTATGTTCTCATACAAATGTGTCTTCAAATACATCAAAGCACTACTTGAATTAGATGGCAAACAAAAACAAACACCTGGAACGAAGATACATATGACACAAGTACCAATAGTCTGAAAAAAATTGATCAACTGAGAATGGAAGATTCCTTCCAAGGCGAAACCTGTAATGCCCCGCCATGCAACCCTAGAGGAAGTTGCAATTCACTACTTAAATGCACCAATTTTTTTTTTTTTTTAAATTACAAATAACATGTAAGATGAATACACATTGCCAACAACCTCTAAGGCCACGAGACAAAGATTACTTTAGAACCCAAACAACAACAAACATTAATATAAACCGAAACATTAAACACTTAAGGAAATGAGACAACATACATTCCATACAAGATAACTTACAATGAAGGATAAGAAATACCAAAAGATTTCAATTAATAATATTTAAACAATAAGATTACAACACTCATTCCCCGAATGAGGTAATTCCAACAAAATGATTACATATTACAAATTTCACCTTGATAACAACTGAGGGGTAATAAAATACAATAAGAACTGAGAGAACAAGGCATGAGAAGAAACTGATTCCCACGAGCTCTCCAGCTAGAAATCACGAACACACGAACATGAAGAAGAACCAACGGAATAAGATGCACGCCACCCGACCACGGGGAATCCAAAAGGTTCCACTCCCTCCGTGCTAGGAGATAGTAACCAGGAATTCCTACCCAAGACCATCTACCACTAGACACGAGTCACACAAAGCTGAAACAAAATAAATACAAGACCTCATCACATGACTGAACGGTCATACGTACAACTCTAGGTACGACTCACACAACATTGACAAAGGTTACATTGCTTCCATACACAGAATAGATCAAGAGTGTCACAATATCAAATACAAACTGCTGACTTAGGAAGAGTGTCATCGCATAGCTCGCCAAGGGATATCCTCTGGGAATCTTCCTAGGCCCTGGCCCCCACTTCATGGGTTATCCTGGTAGCCTCAATCAAAATCTCGACACCAATGCTTACTCATGCAGAACCAAATATCTCTCGTGAAGACGAGATAGATGATCTTGCCATTCCAGGCCTTCCCGTCTCATCCCAAGTCTCGAACTAGCCCTTGGGCCCATGAGCGAGGCACAATTATCTTGTTTAATGTTTGATGCAACCTAAGCTTCTAAAAGTTTAATTTAGTTATCACTGAATTAACCAACTTGCAAAGGGTTATCCTAGCACCACTTTGTGCGCCGGTGCCCATTGCAAGCCACTCTCCTAGAAGACAACACACATGGTAATAACCACAAAAGGTATCCAGATAAATACAACCCCTCCATTCAAGGAGGTAACAAATCAAGAACTCACTCCAACACTGGAGGCAACAACATAACAAAACCACTCCATCCAAGGAGGCACATATTACAAAACCTTCTCCTATTCCCAAGGAGGCACAAATCATTCCCGTACATGAAAACCGGGCAAAACGACATGGTGTAACTATACACATTTTCCACAACACATCAAAAGTGACTCATGTACATCAACCCATACCAGTAAATGAACTCCTATCTGGAAGACTTTCAAAACATCCACACTAATTCCACAACATCAAAGACGAACAATTAACCATTGAGAACATTTCAGACAATGAAACGAGCTACTGTTCGGATTTCCTAAATCCAATCAAACACAACATTCATGACTTGCATTTATCCAATCGATTGAACCCATCTCTTTTCACGACATAGAAATATTCAAAGAACAAATCATTTACTCTAAATTACACAACCATATTCTAAATCCAGACATTTCAATAAATAACATCATTGAATCGAAATCAATCCAATTAATAACTCTACGTCTCACAATCATATAATGTAATTAAATCCACTTGTTTTATAAAGCATTTGGATTAAATAAATTACTCTTTATTTCGACCTAGCAATAAATCAACAACTCAATCTCATATGATTCATTAAATCATTCGTTACTTCTAAGTTTCTCATTTGTATTCTATATTTAGAATGTTTTGATAAGAAGACGTTTAGATCAAATAAATCAGTCTTTCTTTCAATTCGCATTAATAAATCAACTAAATCTTCAACTAAATCTCATCTCTACTTGAATACGAATACATTCCAACAAATAAACTTAATAGTGCATACTCGATGTATATCCTGTTATATACTAAATACTTAAATCACACTGTTGACATTTAAGAATCTATATCCATAATTTATATTTCGTTTCCCAATCTCATATCTTATTAAAAAAAATCAATCTTTAAAGTAAAAGCATTTGATTATTTAGAATCTATCTTTAAAAAAAAATATAACATTTGACTATTAAAGTTCAACGTTCAAAATAAATCCTTGAATATAAAATCTTCTTTTGCATTCTATTACGTAAACAACAGTCATCTTAGGATAATCTATATTTAAATCAATCCCTTTAATCTTCATTTGCCTCAATTCCCACAATAAACAAAATCAAATTATAATTAAGTCAAACATTTGATAAGTAAAGACATCTGACTAAAATATCCATGCATTAACTCTAAGTTCCACCACTATAATCAAACAATTTAATTATTAAAACATCTAATTAAAATAAATATTTCATTATCTCTTAGTTCCATAACTAAATTCCGTATTCAAACGTTTTTAATAAATAAGGTCATTCGATTGAATTAAGTCAATCATTAACTCTCTATTTACCAATTATCTTCATAATCGAGATATTTAAATAAATAAACACTTATTCAAGTCACTTAATCTATATTTCATTATAAGATAAATAATTTAATCAAATCCAAATCAATATTTTAATTAAAACATTTGATCGTTCGTCAATCACATTTCCTCTAGAATATCATTTTAAAATTTCTATTTACTATTTAACATTACTTAATATGTCAAATACAATATCATTTTATTTGCATATAAATAAATTATTTAAATATAAATTTTAAACTCCCATTTTACAATTCCATGATTTCCCGATTAAGACAAAATTTAAATAACATTGGTTAATTAAAAGAACCTCGTTTATTTCTATTGACGGTAAAATCAACTCCTTAAGAAAATTTATATTTTAATAAATCATCTCATAAATATATAATTATTCTTTAAATGTTTCGATTCAAAATCTCCAATTTACTATTCCATTTACCACTTAATGTGAAGAAGAAGAAAATATATTTAATATAATATATATACACATTATATGTATATTATATATTTTTAAAATCCATATTTAATATATTCATTAAATATATATTAATGTCCATATATGATCAAAATTTTAATAAATATAATATATATATATATATATATATATATATATTATAATAAATATATAATATATATATATATATATTATATACATTATAATAAATATAAATTATAAAATGAAATTTAATAAAACTTACATTTTTAATAAAACAAAATTTATATATTAAAATAAACTTTTAAGGCCAAAGGCCTTGGCTGCGTTGCAGCGCCCTCACACAGGGGCGCATGGTGGCTGGGGCAGCCCGCACACAACCAAATAAAATAAATTTTATTATATATTATTGATTTTTTTATAATTTCGTTTAAAGACGAAAATAAAACAAAATCAAAACCCTCCTCTGTAAATGACAGATTTACCAGAGGACACAGGAAAAATTTCAAAAATAACAGATTTTCCAAAACTAAAAAGCCATATAAGCATTATATGTATAAATATATATATGACTTAGCTTTTCATAATCACAGCTAGATTGGGCAAGTTTTCTTTGAAGAAATAACTGAGAATAAAAAGTTTAAATCATAATAATGTGATAAATTTTCTGGGTTTTCCCCAAATTTACCAAGAAATTAAAACCCTTCATTTGAATCCTCCTAAATTCTCTATTGCTAGTTTTAAATCGAATTTTCATGGTTTAAATGGAATTCAAACAATCTTTCAAGGGTTTACACACAGCCAGACAAAGATTTTTAACAATCTAAAACAAGTGTTTAAAGCAATTTCAAAATTAACAAAACAAGAATAAGGGGAACCTGATTTTTCTCCAGTCTTGAAGATTCAAATGGAGCTTCCAATTCCTCTTCAAATCCAGCTCAAGCCACCTTCAAACTCCTTCACAAATCCAAATCAAAACCACCCACCAGAAAAAAAAAATTCAAAAAAATGCAAGCTAAAACATTAATGAGAGCTCATTTTCTCCAAAATAGGGTTTTTTTTTCCAATTTGGTCAAAGAAACCCTAAAATTCCCACTCACAAAATATAATTAAAAAAAAACATGGGAATTTTTCTAATTTTTATTCACAATCCAATTTCGAATTTTTTTAAATTCAAAAGCCCATTTCTAATTTTAATTTCAAAACCCAAATTTGAGTTTTTAATTCAACCTTATGCATTTTCCAAATTTCGCATAAAACATAAGCATTTCTAAATTACCAATAAATAATTTCCTCAACAATATTTTTCAAAAGTGGAATTAAAACATATTGTCATTTAATTATTTATTTTAATTTAATCGTAACTATTCAGAGAAGATTTTAATTAAATCCTAACTATCCAATATAACTTCCATTTTCAATTTCATTTGAATCTAGATATACAATAACGCCAAAATCACTATTTCGTTTAATATATCACTATTAATCTAATTAATTAATAAACTAAATCTAGTTTATTAATTAATCAAATCAAACAATAACCCAATAATTATTTTATTAATTTCATCAAATAAATCAATAAAATAAATCACATTTCAACATTGCAACTAAACGCATTTAATCATTAATTAAACTACGCAAGTCATTTAATAAACTTTAAACTTGAAATTAAATAAACACTCAAGGGGAAACTGACCAAGTTAAAACGATTGACCCCGACGACAACCTGACAACACGCTATGACTAGGGTGACGATTTGGCTCGGAAAACCTAGCTACTATCTCCCAATCAATTACCGTTGGTAAATGGACACGCTCACACCTGTGAAACCAGGTGGAGTCGATGTCATGTACCTACAAACCTGCAACAAAGAACATGTCGAACGTGCAAAACATATATATGTATATAATCAAACACACCGTGAGGAAGGAATCTCGAAATTGTAGGGCGCTCGCCAGTGAGTGATACAATCCATCCCTTTCACCAATACAGTATCATTAACTGACACATCTAACATCAGAGATATGCTCAATAGCATAAACATCATTAAATCAAATATATTCTAAGTTACTCTAAATCATGTCATAAGGATAACATCAGAATAAGATCACATCACATCAACATATAACTTCACATCGTTTAATCAATCACGATCACAAATAATCAAGTTCCAAAGTCAAAGCATGTTCAGACACAATCGTCACATCATGATATAACATGCGCATCACTAAACAGTTCATGATCAAACAATCACTAAGTTCACAGTCACATCATAAGCATAATCAAACATACAAAGAACCTTGCCGATCCAAATATCCAAAACGGAGGGGTGTTACATCAAGGAAGCATTAGCACGAACAATATAATACCCCCACATAATGTTGATTGGGAGAGCTTGAAAGATCCACTGAAATGTTGTGTAACACCCTGTAGTGCATGAAGGAGAAGAAACAACATCTGAAAGTGCACAAGAAAGCACCTGCAATTGAAAAAGTGGTGTGAAAAACAAAGCACACGTGCATGAGGCTAGAATCATATGGATCCACTGTTGTGATGAAGGGACACTCACCGGACAAAGGTGTGATGGCAAAAACAAAGGCACTACAGAACCCCCCATGGCAACTTTATAATACAATGTGAGTACAAATATATGGCACAACCTTATGTGCATAATCCCCAAAATACATGTACAATAGTGTGGCACTTTATCTCAATGCGTTTACATATAAGATTGCTTACAAATGGTGCTAAAAATGCCCACAAAGGATAAAAGACTAGAAATACTTGAAGAACAACAAAAAATGAAGCAAACCACGCAAACGAGAAGTTCCCAAGAGCTAATATGTCCAGGTAATTCACTAGAGTGTGAAAAAACAGAAAATTAAATAAAATGTACCTAGAGTGAAATCTAAAAAAATTGCATGGATGGAATTGAAGAGCTCTGAAATACAGTTCCAATGCCCCTGAGATCGCAAAAAACAGAGAAATTAGTCAAAAGTTATGAGCTCAGGACTAAAAATAGCTCCTCTGACTTCAACTGACTATAGAATGTACTAATAGAAAAATGAAGTGATGAGACTCACACCACTAGAAAGTTGACAGAATCAACTTTCTGACAATATCTAGTTTACCAAAAAACAATATCGTATGCCCAAGTTACGACCTCTGGAAGAAAACAACTCTAAAGGGAGAAAAACACAGTACTGGATTAAATTTGACAGTCATATGATTGTCGCAACAAAAATTCGGGTCTAAATTTGACAGCTAAATGGCTGTCGCCACACATGCATAATTGAGCTTTTTTTTAAAAAATATTTTTTTATATAAAAAACAATAAAAAATTACAATTATATATTTTTTAAAAATATATATAAAAAAACTTTGATTTTTTTTTAAAAAAAATCTGGCCTTGACTTAATTAATATAATTAAATTAAAACCTTTACTCTAACAAAAAGCAACAAATCATGCGATGCCACATCAACAGACCATTAAAACATGACTTAGTGCACAACTATTGGTCTCACTTTTTTTTGGGCCTTTTTGGACACCTCGACAAAAAGCATGTTGATGAGGCATCGTATTTGATGATGTGGCCTTGAAACCTTAGTTATAAGCAAGTAACTTGCCAAGTAAGTTGCTGTAAAAACATTGGGAGAGATTTGAAATTTCCACGTAAGATTTTGAGAAATGCAAAGTTAGGGTGCTCAACTACCAAGATCTCTCCCCTAGCGAAAGGAGCATAAAGAAGACACAACATAGGGTGAGGCCCATGATGAAGTCAATGCCTAATAATGCCAATATCTCCACACTAGATAACAATGAATGATCAATGAGAAATGAAACTATAGATATGCCTTCTTTATGTATGTAAATGATGATGCAATGATTGTTCGAGATGTAAATGAATAGTTGTGAGAAGATTTATATACATCTAAATAGTCTAAAACTTTATTCTTTATACAGTACCCTAATATTTAAATTTAAATAATTCATATATGAATTAAAAAATAATAATTAATTAGATTCAACATAAAAATTATAATTACGCCGAAGGCGTATCATATTTAGAAATGGCCAACCTGATTTTCACTATCAACAGTTAGTAGTTAACTAGAAACACTGCAATGCAGTTCAATTAATCTGGTTCGTTGAATGTTTTTCCTAACCTTTCTATTTTTTCGATGTTTGAGCTCCGTTTCAAATTTTTAGTTTTGTTTACCTTTTTCACCGTTATTTACGCCGCCGTACACAAGTTGTTTTTGCCGAAGATTTTATGGAAGGATCCCCTAATGTTCAATAAAAATTTGTTTAAAAGCTGGGAAGAGTTGCCGCAGCCCTAGCTTGTGTTGCCCATGTAATAAAATTTAAATTTTAAATATTAAATTTAAAACATTAATAATATAAATAGTTAACACTTAGATTTAGAGGGAGATGGAGGAGGACGTGAAAGTTGCAGATCGGGAGAATGGCGCCAACCTGGAGGAAAATCCTGATGGTCTGGGCGGGCAGGCATTACCGCAGGCTGATAGAAAGGCAGGGAGGATTGTTATAAACCTCTCTGAAATCGTTTCAGAGGATGCAGATATCTTTGTGAAGAAAGCAGTTATTGGTCGGTTCCTTGGGAAGAGATTCACCAGGAAAGAGATAGGAAAATGGGTGGTGGATAACTGGAAATCCGATCCAATAATTAACTTTATGCCCAAAGGCTTTTTTGTAGCAGTCTTGGAGAATGAAGAAAAGCGGGAAGAAATAATAAACAAAGTGGATTGGAAATTTCAAAACTTTCATCTATATTTGCAACGCTGGGAAAGGAATTTCAATCCGCTGGACTGCAATCCTCAAGATGGGCCTAAATGGGTGAGATTGTATAATTTACCCTTTGAATACTGGTCTGGTACTTGCTTAACAAAGATTGGTGACACCTTGGGCATAACGTTGGAGGTTGACATGCGTAACAGTGAATCTTTGATCTTTGCGAGAATAAGGATCTTAGCAATTAAAGTAATCCCAGAGGAAATAACCTTGGTCTATGGAAATAATACATGGTCTCAATCAATGGAGATAGAAAGGCAAGCCTTTTACTGCTTAAACTGTAGGAGGAGAAACCATAATATTATAGATTGCAAAAGATTACCGAAAAAATCCAAAGAAGTCTAGAGACAAAAACAAAGCAAAAAGGTGGAAATAACCACGGTCACGGATGAGAAACCGTTTGAGGAAGAGATGAAATCAAAGGATTGGGCGTTAGTCGTGGCCAATCAAACGGAAGTGGCAGGCACAGGCCCTCTTGAACAACTTGAAGAAGGGGAAATTGCAATCCAGGAGGACGATCAGCCACTCCAACTAATAGAATATGTAGCAGGACGGGATAAAGATACTCATGAAACTGCTTCTTCACAAGTGGATGAGGATGGGGTAGATATCTTTGAAGAAAGGCATATTGTGCAGTCAATCAGAGCGGTCTCTGCAGGAAGGGTAGGCAGGAAGACCAACAAGCAGAAAAGGGAGGAAGAAGTTTTAAGAGGCAAACAACCATTGATTAAAACATACATGACACTTTCCAAGGGAGGAAAATCCTCCCTTGGAGGAAGATGAAGGTTACCATTTGGAACGTTAGGGGTCTAAACGCCCCTAACAAGAGGCGACTGGTGAGACGCCAGTTGGAAATTCAAAAAGCAAACATTTGGCTTCTTCAAGAGACAAAGTTGGAAGGTTCGGAAAAAGAACATTTTCTAAAATCTTGCAAAAAGTGGGAAGGTACTTTCATGGATGTGGTTGGGGCATCAGGGGGCCTAGGTGCTCTATGGAATCCTACCATGTTAGATGTTTCCTTGGAAGCTTCGAAACAACATTGGATGAAACTAAAGGTAAAAGTCCTCTCCACAGCCTTTGTTTTCTCAATTTTTAATGTTTATGGTCCAATAAAAAGTGAGGACAAATTGAAAGTATGGGAGGAATTAAGCCCGATGACCAGGCAAGAGAAATTGATTTTAGGCGGTGACTTTAACGCAATATTAGATCTGTGTGAAAAGAGCAGTGGGTGTAGGGTGGTTTCCCAGGCTCAAAAAGATTTTTTTAATTTTGTGGAAAATAACAATTTGATTGATATAAAAACTGTAAATGGTATCTATACCTGGACAAATAGGTGGAGGGGTTTTACCAACATCTCAAAAAGGTTGGACAGGTTTTTAATCTCGGAAGATTGGATGCATGAAAATGTTCCTCCAAGAGCAACGATCAGGGCAAACTTTATATCTGATCACTTCCCAGTGGAACTCTTCCTTTGCCTTGGCTCAAGACCGACCAAAGGTCAATTTAGGTTTGAGAAAATGTGGTTAAGGCATGAAGGTTTGTGGGATACAATAAAAGAGTGGTGGGTGGAACCGTTGCAAATTAAGGGTACCAAGATGTTCCTTTTTCAAAAGAAACTGTTAAAAATGAAAGAAAGACTGAAAAAATGGAATTTAAATGTCTTCAAAAATATTTTTGAGGAGAAATCAAGGCTGGAAGGTGAACTGGATGTATTAGGTGAAAAAATTCTAAAACATGGAATGAAGCTGGAGGAATTTGAGGAGGAGAAAAGGCTCATGGCGGAGTACAATGAGGTTCTGGCTCGTGAAGAGACATATTGGAAGTCCAAATCGCAGGAATCTTGGCTGGATGAAGGAGATTTAAATACTAGCTACTTTCATAATTCAACAAAGAATAGGCGCAGTTGGAATAGAATTGTGCAGGCGAAAGATGAGTTGGGGAACATTGTGGTTGAGGAAAAAGAAATTTAGCGGCTTGGAGTGGCCTACATTGAGGGCTTTCTAGGAGGTTTAAACTCGGCCGAGCCTGTAAATTTTAGTCTTTTGGACAATATTCAACAAAAAGTCTCAGTGGAGGACAATGTTGTACTCTCCGAGCATATAAAAATGGAGGAAGTAAGGTCAGCTTTGTTCGAAATGAAACCAGAAAAAGCTCCGGGGCCCGACGGTTTCAATGCCTTGTTTTACCAATTTTGTTGGGATTTTATGGGAGAAGAGATAATAGGGGTGGTGGAGGAGTCACGAAGGAAAAAGATTGTTTTGAAAGACTTCAACAATACTAATATCGCTCTCATCCCGAAGAAAGATAATTGTGAGGACTTCTCGGATTACAGGCCAATTTCATTATGCAATTCGATCTACAAGATAATAACCAAGGTAATGGCGAATAGATTGAAGAAAGTGCTGTCGAAAATCATTTCAAAGGAACAGAGCGGGTTCGTGCCTGGAAGGAACATAACCGATGGAGTAGTGATTGCTCAAGAGACGATCCATTCTCTGAAATCTTCAAGACATGGAGGAATGATAGTTAAACTTGACCTAAGTAAAGCCTACGATAGAGTGCAGTGGCGTTTTCTAATTAAAATCTTGGAGAAGTTGGGTTTTGAGGAGGACTGGTTAAAATGGACTTTCAATTGTATTTCCTCACCGCGCTACTCAATCTTAATTAATGGCAATCCATGTGGCTTCTTCCAGGGAGGTAGGGGCTTGAGGCAAGGGGATCCAGTGTCCCCATTCCTCTTTGTCATTCTTGTCGATGCGCTCAGCTGTTTAATCACAAGTCTTTGCAACCGAAAGATCTGGAGGGGCATCAAAATCACAAACTCCTTCCCCGAAATAACACATCAACTTTTTGCAGACGACACCCTTCTCTATGGCGAAGGATCTGCAAGGGAAGCTGGGGCAATGCGTCAGGCAATTGACCTATTTTGCAGGGAATCAGGGCAGCAGATGAATGGTGACAAGTCGAGCATTATGTTCATCAATGTTGGCAAAAGAATGCAAAAGAAGATTCAAACCACCCTTGGCTTTAACAAAGGCACTTTGCCATTAAAATACTTGGGGGTCCCGCTCTTCTCTGGCCCTTCTAAAACTGAGCTGTGGGAGGAAACGATTCAAAAGTGCAAAAACAAATTTGGAAACTGGTGTGGTCGCTGGCTTTCATTTGCAGGTAGGCTAACACTCCTGAAATCAGTCTTAGCAGCAATCCCGATTTACACTTTGGCCTGTATGGCCTTAACTAAGAAGGCAGAACAAAGGCTTGTGGGATTGCAAAGGAAAATGCTTTGGGAAGGAGCCCAAGAGCACCACAAAATACCTCTTATTAGTTGGGAAAAGGTGCAACGTTCGAAGGCAGTTGGGGGCGTTGGAGTGAAGAATTTGTCACTGCAGAACAAAGCGCTAGGCGCTAAAATGGTTTGGAACTTGTTTGCTCGGCTGAAAGCTCAATGGGGGAAACTGTTGAGAGCTAAATATCTTGACTCTCTAGAAGAGGAACGCATTCTAACTATTGCAAACCCACGTAGAGGCTCAACATTGTGGAATTTTTTGTTGGAAAGTAGGCCACTTATAACAGATCATTTGACATGGTCAATTGGCGATAGGAGGAAAGCCTCATTTTGGATTGACTCCTGGAATGGCTATGAGCCATTGGTCAATATTCCGGGGATGGTGAAAGCCTCTAGGCTGGCAACCGCAGCTCTGAGGGAGAAGCTCTGTGACTATGTTTTAATCCGTTTGGTAAATGGTAGGAAAGAATATGTTTGGAATGAATTTGCCATGTTGTCAGCAGAACAACGAAATGTCCTCGGGGAAACTCTCTATAATAGGCGTTTATCCTTTTCAAATGAACCAGATAAGATAAAATGGTGTGCGGCAAAATCTGGCTCTTTTTCAGTAAAAATTGGCTATGAGATTCTTGCTCGTGAAAGGTTGGAGTTGGGGTGGTCGAGCAAGCTGTGCTGGGGTAAATTTGTTTTGCCCAAAGCTGGAGCTTTTGCCTGGATAGCTCTTCATGGGCGAATCCTAACAGGTGAACGGTTAATTAGTTTGGGTTTACAGGGCCCTTATAGGTGTGTTTTGTGTAAAAACAACATGGAAACTACTAACCATCTTTTAGTAGAATGTCCATATGCACAAGTGTGTTGGAGTCATTTTTGCAGGAAGTTGAATTGGCAAGGTCCTCTCCAGAACAATGTAAAAGAGATCTTTTTATCTTGGCCGTATTTGGGTAAGGGCTCGGCTCTGGCAAGTCTGTGGTTGGAAGTGCTGACAATGGTTATTTGGCACTTGTGGCGTGAGAGGAACATGAGAATCTTCAATGGGAAAAGCTTGCATGCTGAGTCGGTAATCTCTAAAATAGAGAATGGGGTGTGCGAGCATTTCAATACTAAAGCGTCAAACAAAAAATTCAAGTTCTTTTCAGCCTGGGACGAAGCAATGCTAAAACAATGGCCCTTGTTAAAAGCACCGAAGGGATCTCTCATGAAAGATAACTCTCAAAGGAAAAATGCCAAATGGGAACTACCCCCGAGGGGCAGACTAAAGCTAAATTTTGATGGGGCCTCGAAGGGAAACCCGGGCCCCTCGGGGGCAGGCTATGTAGTGCGAAATTCGTCTGGTGGTTTAGTCTGGGCAGCGTCTCTAAAATTGCCAATCGGCACAAACAATGAAGCAGAGGCTGAAGGGTTGCTTGAAGGCCTAAAATTGTGTGTTGACAAGGGTCTGAAGGACATTGACATAGAAGGTGATTCAGAAATCATTGTGCGGGCTGCGGCCACTAGAAAGGCGCTGAATTGGAAAATTCAAAATTGGCTAAACCAAGTGGGGCCATTATTAGATCAAGTGGGCAACTTTTCTATCCGTCACATTTTTAGAGAATCTAATAGTTTGGCGGACTATCTGGCAAATTTTGGTGTTGATCAACCTGTGCTTGCAAAGGCTTCCAATGACATTGGGTTCTGGCCGCATGGTGTAGAGCTTTTGAACAAAGATTCAGATGGATGATCAGTTGCTTGCATAAGGGTGCCTATTTCTCTGACAAAGCAACTATATACAGATTTTCTTTGCAACTACTTTCTTCTTGTCTTCACAGACTTTCAACAAAGTGGGGGGAAGATGCATAGTGGGGCTCTGGAACATAAGGTGGTTTGTAGCTGCTAAATGATGAAGACATCTAGGAATCGTTGGTTGTATTGCTGGTGGTGTGCAGCAGATCTTGGGGAGCTTTTTCTGTAGGTTGTTCACGTGCTTGTTTGGGTTATTGCTGTTTTCTTTTGGCAAGGAGCAGGCCACAAGAAGGTGTTGGCAAAGGTCCCCGTGGAACGTGGGAGGTTAATGAAATTAATATAATTTTATGTCGGTGGCCCACGTCCACAGGATTTTTGTTTCTGGGTGAGTTTTCACAGAAATTCGCAGTGTTGGATGGTTGTAATTGTTTTTGATCTTTGAATAAGAATGAGTGCTACCCTCACTGGTAGCGATTCGCCTAAAAAAAAATTAAAAAAATAAATAGTTAACACTTAATTTTTAATATAAATATTAAAATTAGTTATTAAATTTTAATTAAAGTTTTTTTATTTTAAAAATTAAGTGTTAACTATTTATATTATTAATGTTTAAATAATTCATTAATAATAAAGTTTTAAAATTTTAATATTAACTATTCGAATTTTTTATTTAACTAAATTAGACTTATTTATTTCTTCTTGGTCCCGCATTTCTTTTTTGCAGGTTATAAGTGGTAATTTTTTTGTTGCACAGATATATATTTTTATTTCTCTCACATGTCCACATTTTTGTGAATGACTTTTTTATATAATTTTAAAATCTTTTGTATTGTGTTAAAATTAAAAGTAATCATAGTATAATGTCCATTACTTATTATTTATGAGTGCATTAAATTGTATAATTACATTTATTATTATTTTTATTTTATGTATATTATATTAATTTATTTATATATTATTTGTTCTAATTATATCTATATTATATTATATATTATTACAATAAATTAGTATTGAAAGGCAATAAATAAAATCAACAAATAATTTTCATTATGTTTATTTTTATAGTTATCGTGGGGCTTGCAACAAAATGCTTTAGCCAATCGAACTAGGCCCCCCACCCCCATTCAATATAAATCTAATATAATATTTAATTAATATAAAAAATATACTTTAATTATAATACATCTTACATTATATATACTATAATTACATTTATTATTATAAATATATATTATTATTATTATGATTATTATTATTATTATTATTTATTTTTTTTAACGAGGGGAATCGGGTGCCGACCCCCCATATAGCCCCCCACCACCGGTAAACTTTTTACCGTGACCGACAGTGCTTGCGGGACACACCAACCGGTACCACGGGAGCGCCGAAGAGTCAAACCCATGGTGGGCGCCCTGCTACAGGAAACACCTTAACCAACTGGGCTCGGACCGGCGCCCCTATTATTATTATTATTATTATATTCTGCAATATAATTATACAATTATTAGAAGTAATAAATCATATCTCATAGTTTAATTGATCTTTGAATAGATTAGGAGAAAAAAACCATGTGTGTTAATATGTTAAAGAATATGTGATTAATATAATAGTTAATATATAAAATAAAATAAAAATATATAATAATATTATTGTATAATTAAAATATAATAATAATAATATATAAACAATATCATTTTTAAAATGACTTACCAATTGATCTTATGTAGTACACAAATGTATGAAAAAAAAAAAACAATTTTTTCCTAATTCACCTTCCACACCTCTTCGGCGTACCCATTGCACACCAAGGTGCGATTGCTAGTTAATTTAAATTTAGGGAATAAAGATAAAAGCCCCTCATCAATCTTCATCCCAAATTAAGACTGTGAATGGTCTCAATCAAGGTCTGGGTCAAAGGTACGGAGCTCTAAAATCGAAAAACCCATATTCAATTTAAATATAACAATACCAATTCCTAATCATAAATTTACAAATTAAATACTACACTGTCATATTAAAGACAAAATATCAAAACAAGTACAACATAAATTCAGAAAAAACGCTTCACTTTTAATCTTAAAATAGATTAAATTTTTCGTAATAGATTCCATGCATTAATGTAATGTTTTCCTACATTTCCTTTTCGTAAATTAATTTTGTCGGCAGATAGATACAATCCTGATTCCGGGTGTCTTCACATTAATATTTGTACCTGCGAATACTGGCCAGTGTTTCCAGTGTTTTCCCTTTCCCTATACGGCCGGCGCGTCACTCATTTGAGGCAGCCCTTGCCCACGTCTACTCTTCCCACGTGACCGTGGGGCTGAAATGGATCCGCTTGTCTGAAGCAACGTCCCAACCTGAGGAAGGAGCGGAGCCAAAAGCAGCAGCAACAGAAGGAAGTCAACAAGAGACAGAAAGGGGAAGAAAGTGCGGGGAAATAAAATGCAGCAGCATCTTATGCAAATGCAGCCGATGATGGCAGCAGCCTACGCCTCTAACAACATTACTACTGATCACATTCAGAAGGTAATGAAAACTTCAAATAACCACAACCTTCATATTTTCACGCCCCTTCAAATGATTTTTACTCCTGAAACTCTCAGGATTAGCATGGGTATCAAGGCTTTAGTAGCCTATCTGTAGGGTTTCATTGCTTTAGGGTTTTACATGTTGAACTTGTTTCTTGTTAACATAGGACTGCAGTCGGATGGGCCCTATTTGGCTTCATTATTTTATTTAAGGAAAAAACATAAGGCCCATGTGGAGGAAGATGCCATGTGACTTAAAGTTTGATTTTCCTACTTTTAATTTTGGTCAGAAGCTCCCCTGTTTTCTGTATTCACGCTTCTCCAAGTTCGTACGTTTTCTCTAGTCACGCTTCTTCAAAGAGGGTGGGTGTATAGCCTGTTTGTGGACCGTCCAAGTAATAAGCTAGTCCAGCAGACTGTCAGATATGATGTTTCTAGATTAGCAGTTTCATTCTTATCAGTTTCCTTTTCTTTCTCCTGTAAATTGGTTAGAGCTCACACTCCTCTTTCTAACTTGATGTATGAGAGTGTGTATTGTTATGCATATAATACCATTTGGCCCAGAAACGACTTCCAAGGGGTGCTAATTCTTTCAAAATTCACCTGGAACTGGCATTTAGTCACGTCTGGGGTGGCTTGTGTTATCGCAGCCTCACTAACACAGAGACCATGCCCTACGAGGATTGAACTGGGGTTATCGTCATGGCATTAGCTCCTCCTTATCTAGATGGTAGCCCATAACACCCGGACTCGAGCCTTTATAAAATCACTGTCTTTCTTCTTTAAAAATAAGCAATTCTGGTTATTTGATATTTCAGTTGTTATGCCAATTTGATTTGCTTGGATTCAATATATTAAATTGGTCAGCTATATAAGCGTGCACAGATTGACATTCTACTTTCAAAGGTGCATTGTTTTTGTCAATCACTTATTTTTGTAATTATTTTTGGATTTTAATTATTGTTAAGTTTTCTCTACTCCTCTCTTTCTTCCCTATTAGAAAGCACAAGCAACCTTGCTGCTTGCCAAATGCAAAATGAACAAGAATATTAGAATAGTCAAATGTTGATTGCGGCAATATCAACTATCAAGTTGAAATAAGTTATTTTGTTTTATCTATATGCCCATGAGCTGTATGATCATTGTCTATCTGGAGCAGTTAAACCCAAACTTTTAAAATGTCCCACATATCTTCATCACCTCAATAAATTTGGGGTAGTTTGTGTCGTTTTTTGTGTAGGAAATCTAAAGTTTGCTTATATATCTGTACCCTTAAGAAAACTAAGAGCCTTGTAAGAATGCTAATTATACTAGTAACTAAATAGAAGATAAGCTAGCCGGATAGAGCATGCCCTCGATGCCTGAATCTATAGTTTTGTCTTATTTTTTGTTTGTTCTTTGTATTTTTAGATGCATTTTCAAGAAGTGTTGCCTAGGAGGCAATAAAAAAGATTTGTTTTCTCATTTATTCCTATGGATTATAAATTTACTCATCATTTTTCTGTAGATAGCAAAGCATCTGGCTCCTAGTCCTCTTTGAAGTGATAATATGTCTAATGCCCAAATCACAATTGATGATGGTGATTAATTTTAATGTTCCTCAGACCAAACTGGTCTGTAGAGCCCATAAAATTGTATAAAAAATATGATTTGCTCATATGCTTGCTGAAAATGTGATCTTAAAGTTGTATTTGTTGATGATACTATCTTTGAATTCTTACCAATTGAAATAGCCTGGAGAGGAAGTAATGAATTATACCCGAATTAAGAGAGTTTTCATAGTTTAACATTTCTTGATTACTTGGAAAAGATTTAAGGTTATCTTAATGCATACATATCATATCATTAGTATTCAGCTATGTTCCACGGTGTTTCGGGGATGGGGATGGGGGGATGGTAGGGGATGCGTTTCTGGGACGTTCCTAGGGGACCATTTTTAGGGGACGGTAGGGGATGGTGACATGCTAGATGTCCAATGTGCCATCTAAGTAGACCAAATCACAATTAACGAGAATGCCATCTAAGTAGACCACCACATGTTGGATGTCCAATATGCCTGCCACTTGTGGCCAAGAGGGTGAGTGTTTGCTCTTGGGCTTAGATAGAAGGATTTTGGCACCCTATTGCGATTTCTTTTCCAGCCTCTATGATGGTTGATTGTTGGAGAAATCACAAGTCATAAGAGTATGAATAAGAATAATAGGAGTTGTAACTCATGCTGCATTACCAATCTGATCATGAATTATTAAGGCCTCCATAATTTATTCATGGGAAGAAAAGCTGGAAGTTCAACGATTGAGGGGGAGAGATTCCTTGCTAAGTAGGAAAGACTCCTAGCACTCTCTTGAGGTTCCTAGAGCTGGAAGTACATGACTGAGGGGGAGAGATTCCTTGCTAAGCAGGAAAGACTCCTAGCATTCTCGAGGTTCCTTCTCTAATCTTTCCCAATGAAGGATTATTGAGGGGATAATAATTCAGACTCAGCATTGTGAATTACTTATCTAGATCAGCGCATATACATGTTAAATATTGTAATAGATGTAACAATACTAATAATCAATTGATTATGTTATATTATGGATCATTGGCTGACATTATTGCAGGGGTAAACTAGAGTCTAACAGAAGTTGTAATTCAAAGTATGTCTCCTACTTGGAAATTGCGATTTTAGGGCAGAATTCTAAGTATTCCAAATAGGGGACATTACAATTTGAGGATCTAATTTGCAATCAATGGAAACTCAAGGTAAAAAACAAAGTTTTAAATGTACATACACAAGATCTTTTTCCTTTTGCTACTTTTCCTATTGTGCTTCATTGAATAGATGAAGGCATAGTCACTCCAATTTTGTTCACATGTAAAGGCATAAGAGACTTGTTTATGTAAAATGAAAGTAAACAAATATTACCATTTTAAAATAAATTAATAATAAAATAAATTGAGTTTTACTATGTTACACTAAGTTTCCAGGATGAGGATAATAAGGGATGGGGGGAAACACTTTTGTGATGAATTTTTTGGGAGGCCTTTTAAGAGACGACTTTTTATAAAAAGGAAAAATATAAAAATATAGGAATTTCAAATATTCATATGATAACATTGACAAGGCATTCATCATATACATTATAGAACTTTAATACATAACATTAGAGTTGAATTGAGATTTCACATGAGAGTTAAGAAATGAATTAGCAAAATTCAATTTTACCTAAGTTATTTGTGTAACACTCTGTTATCTTGTGTATATGGTGGGGAAGAAAATATCTTTCCAAACATACATAGAAGGGAATATGGAATAAACAACTTCTATCAACATACGCATGGAATAAATAGAGAATATAGATTTAGATTAAGACACTGATATGGTTCCCTACTTGTGACTGGACCAGCAATAGCTGCATTTTTCTGTTCATTTTGTGAAGAAAATTCTTGCTTTTTCCAATCGCTCTTGAACATCTGATGTAGATTGAATGCCTGTCTGATGGCCCAGATAGTTTAAATTTTTCCATTAGGTGGATAGAAAGCATCAAATAGTACCTGACATGTCACCCTGGTTTTGAGGGAACTGAGACATTATTCTTTCAGGCTCTCGTCTCTGTTGGCATTTGATCCAGCTTTCCATTTAATGCTATTACTTATTTATGAAACTTTGTTATTGCTAGCAGTATTGTAATGCTGAATGGATTGGAGGTTTCTGTTCACAGTTTTGAATTGTTCCTGGTCTATAGTCTTTGGTTCATGTTACCATGAACAAAAAGTTAAAACTGACTTTTGCTCCTAGAATGGTGGCATATCTATTATCTATCTTGAGAAGTGCTTTCTCGGATCTTGAATACACTTGTGTTTGCTTTCTGGGGAGCTTGTTCAATTTTTTTGACTGAAGTCCATGGCCTCAGAAGGAGACTAATTCGTATTTCCATAATGAATGATGGTATAAGAAGACTAGTATCATTGTGAAGACTTTTTTAAGGAAAAAACATGTAATTTCTTTACAGTTTTATTTACTTTGTGAAGTTTGTGTATAGGCTGAGCCTTGTGGCTGATATGTATACATCAGCCAATCCTCTGCCCTTGCTACCGCCAACATTCTATGACTCAAATTTAGTGGCATAGGAATATTAAATATATGAACATTCATTGACTGTAATTTGTTATTACTGTGTTCTGGTATTCCAGTGTTAGTAAGATTAGAATTGTGTAAATTTATTTTTGATAAACACGTGTCAGGTGTCTAAACAATTTGGAAGTCTTTAGAGGGTAGAGAAAATAGGTTTATTTCTATTATATCTCAAAGAGAGATTCTTGTGTTTGCCTTTTAAAATTTTTTCTTAGGTTAAAAAATGAACTGTCTTATCTTTCTATTTTTAAGGATATGCATAGAGAGATATGTTAAGGTATATATAGAAGAAACAGTAGAGGAGAAGCTTTGAATTATGAAAATTTTGTTAAAAATCTTGGTTTCGTTGGGAGTTGTTGAAGTTGATAAAGTAAAATCTTTTGCTTGAAAAGGATATGTCCATCATGCTTACTTGGGTCTTAAAATCATTCCTGTTTGCTGTGACCTAGTTTGAATAGACAGTAGTTTTCTTCCAGAGTGTTCCTTGCTTATGGTGTGGTATTCTTTTCCATCGACCCTCAAATGAGAATATTACACATAAGTGTGAGCTCGTACTTCATCAAAGACAGCTCGATGGCAAAGTATGTCTTGACTTTGTTTTCTTTCTACTCTGTGACAGAATGACAAGTATTTATAGAACTCGTTGCTAGCTTTCAGCCTTTGTCTTCTGTTCAAATTTTCACCATTTACCTGGATTCAATCCTGTATTGGCCAATTCCCAAAACACATTTACATGGCATAAAAGACACTCTCAGAAATGTCATTGCAGTGTGCAACATTCCCAACTCATTCTCTCAGCACAGATCTGACAAGAACCCAAAGCAACAAAAAGATAATATTGTGTTTGACTTGGGGGTGCTTTTGTTTTCATATGTGAATTGGTGAACAGGTAAAACATGAACCAAGTGATTGTTAAGTCTTCTAACCACGAGAGAACACCCTAACAATGGAAAGGGGCTCAAACACATCAACAAACGCAACAGAAGTCACCTTTCTGGAGAGAAAAAGAGGGCTGACATCTGGAAGCAATTTGGCAGGTGCCCTTTTCAAACACATTTAGTGTGATTAAAAGCCAATGTGCTGTTGAAATGAACTTAAGGAGTATCTTCATTCAAGCAGTGATCTCCACATTTAAGATAAATCTCAAGTGCCGGAAACAATGTGGGTGCAGATTGAGAAAATTGATTTATCAGACGTGTCTTTCCTCTTGAAGTGTTGTCATTCCATGTGGATTATCTGTGGTGGCAGCAACAACTTTATGCCCACAGCTAATATGGATTTTTGAGCAGGGATATGAGAATTTGAGAATGATTTTGGGATTTTTCATGTTAATCTGGGTATGAATGTAAATACGCTCTCTATGCCATATTGCTACATCGTCTTACCCCTAATTTTAAGTTATGGAGCATTGAGGTCTTGCATCACACCATTCAAAAGCAACTTTATGAAGTAATAATAGATTTATAAGAGGTTTCAGATTTAACATCACCTTCTGGAGCTCATAAATCAAGGAGAAAATGAGCAATGGGAGAAATCCATGGTTACTTGAGAAATCTATAAAAACTAATCTCCCTTGCTAATTTCAAGTTCTTGAAAACAAACCATCAACTTTTGAGAAATTGACAGCATACAAAAGGCAAAGAAGGGGCACTGAGCAAATGGCCTCCAACACCAAGGATTCTGAAATACAGGGGCTGTCACAATAATCCTTGATGAAGAGTTCAAAGGTGAAGATTATTCCATTTGCCTGGTTGCTGAGGCCAGTTTGAATGCTAATACCAATCAATCTGAACATGCTCTTATGTCATGTCCCCGAAATTGTGACGTGTTAGATAGTGAAGTTATCCATTTGATATTACATAATTATAATTGTCCAAGACAATATTATAATTATGAATATTATTAAATAACATCATAAACATTATTATGATATAGTGGATATTAAATTATAAACATATATAATTATTGATAATTTAAATGATATAATAAATATTAAAAAAAATATATATATATAAATATAAAACACTATAATGATATTATACAATCAATGTATTACTGGTAATAATAAATTAAACGACGCATCTTATAGATAAGATCATAAGAGTAATGATAAAGGGTAATAATCAAATGGCAACCTGACAAATAATGAAGAGTTCGCTGCCGTTGAGGAGAGACACCATCTTTGACGCATACAAAGGGGTAGCAAATGGATTCTCAGCAGGATGGAAAAAAAATAAAATTTTGGTAGCCTGGGAAATGAAAACCTCCGCAACTCCAAACCTAGGGCCTGCAAGTTATTCAAGCATCCAACTCCCCATTCGGGAGAGTGACTACAATTGGCATTGCTGCTGTGGTACACACCTTCACGGGATAAGCTATCTACTCTATAATTCGTGAGCTCATATCTATAACTCAGCGATATAATATAATCTGATCGTTGGTTGGGGGTTTCCGTATGAAAAAGATGTGATTGGAGACACTTTGTTTGTAGCGCCTAATCCTTGTGTGTTAGACATTCTTCATCTTTGCAGGAGCCTGATATCTTAGCCCGATATTGCCCAAGCAGTCATCATAAATGATATCAAGGAGATACCAACTTCTGATTAGCAATCAAAGTCATCAGGCAGTATTGACTAAGCTCACGGAGAGTCTCTGGTATTCACACACTATCACAATAAATCATACATCTAGGAGTGGGTATTGGTTATATGCCATCTAGGATCTCATGCAAGGACACGGGGCGAACATCTTAAATCTTCTTGGCACCTCACTCATGGTGATATATCCACACAACTACGACAGCAGAGGATAGCAATCCATCGTTGGCTTCCAAGGAATTACATCAATCGTTGGCAGCATTGAGGGTGATCGGGTATACTAGAGAGCAAGCGCCCAAATCTAACTATATGTGTCATTCTAAGATTATCATTTGAACAGATATCACAGGCAGTTGTGGAGTCGGGGACTTATTCATGATACTATACGGCATCCTATAAACTATCATCCATCCAATCTCATCTACTTTTTCTCCTGTTCAATGTAGCCTGATTGGTAACCTTGTCACTCCTTGAAAGGTTTCTTCTATCACTGGGTTGTTCACCAGGTGTAGGTAACCCTCTTCTGTTCCTTCTCCTACCGAAACTTCTCCCAGCATCACCATTCCTTTGTCTGTAGACAGCAGAGCCACCCTATATCGTCCAACATTTGTTAGGTTTGGAGGTCAGGTAATGCTTACTGAAAAATCAGCAACCCTTGAAGATAATGTCTTTCCCACTTCCAGTCCTGCTGAAGACAATGGATCACATTCCATGAGGCAATCTACAAGACTAAAACCAAAGAGGCCGCTGTCCATATAGCTTTGGCCAAGATTAATGACTCTTAGTGGCATCCTCAAAGCTATCATGCTCCAAAATTCTCAAGAACACATCTTCCAACTCTTCAACTTTGCTTCTAAGCAACTTGTAGGCTTTTTAAGAAACCAAAAGGCAATCATTTGTTCCCTTCATAAGTAAGATGAAGGGCTGGCTATCCACAGGCCTTGCAACCAAAACTGGCTGTATAGGATGGAGGCCATAGAGAGAATCCTTCACACTGTTTTGACTGTGAAGAGAGGGAGCTGTACTTGCACAACATCTCGAGCAGTAATACACAACAAGAAGGCTCCAACTTCCAAAGAACTCGGCTGGAAAGGAGGTGCTTGCCAAATGGAACTCTGGAATGTGTGAGCTGATATTCTTGGTGAAGGAGCTACCAGATGGAATTGAAATACTGAAGGGCATACTCTGCCTCAGCTCAACACAAGAACGCCTCAATGCACCCTTATTAGGACTTTAAGATGAATACAAAACTTTCTTTTTGGTCAGCTATATATATTGGTTCAGAAATTAAATCTTTTTTGTAATCCAAATAAATCTCAAATATGCAGCTTTCTAGTTCTTGTAGATTGTTCTCAGCACACTATTGATAAATTGTCTCTCTCCTTTGTGGTTGGGAACTCTTCCTTATGGTGCTTTAAATTTTCCTTAATGAGGTGCATACATTTTAAGGATTCTTGTATCTTCAGACATTTATTGAAATATATACATATATATATTGGTGTGGAATTCATGCTTGTTATTCCTTATGGTTCAAGTAGTGATTGAAATGCTACCTTTGTGTCTGACAAATAAATAAATTGAAGAAGTAAACAATAGTCCCTAATGTTCAAGTACTGTTGAATACTTTTGCTGTTGCAGTACTTGGATGAGAACAAGCAGTTGATTCTAGCAATTATGGACAATCAAAATCTGGGAAAGCTTAATGAATGTGCACAGTAAGTTTTCATGCCTTTAATTGTTGTTATCCTTATTTCATTAAACTTAAGTTGCTTCTAGCTTTATTTTTGCTTTTTGGTTCATTTGTAAATATATAGGTGACATCAAATCTCAGGACATAATAGTTTTTGTAGAAAAATGCTCTGAATGATGTATGTACATATGTCTTGCCACTTACTGATATCCTTCCAGGATTTCAGAGAAAAGGAACTTTTTGTCTATAGGAAGGACTGGTTTATCAAGGTAACTGGCTGTATTCAAGTTTCTGTGAAAGTAGATAGAGTTGTAAATGAATGCTATATGCCCAAATTACATAATACAAGCTATGTGTAAACCTAAGAAATTTCCTTTCTCACTATAAGGATATTTTCTTGATATTTGTGTCAAACTGAAAACCTTTGTGAGAACTAAGAGGATTCTTTAGCTATAAAATTGAGTTTGGAATCATCAATTCAATCTGTATATTTATGCCTCTGTATTCATTAGCGGTCTACGGAAAAAATGGGATGAGAAACAGGCAATTATCAACTTCTCTTATGCTCAGCAATACAATATTAATTATAGTCAGTAAGCATTCTAGTAGATATTTTACAATAGCCTCTATATTATGTTATTTCCTATTGAGGACTTATCTTGGAAATCAGGAATATTTTTCCTTGGGCACAAATCTGAGGTCTTCTTGAAGTTCAAAGAATTCAAAGCTCTTGTTGAGAACTAGATTGAGAAGAAGATCAAGGTGTCGAGGACAAATAATGGTGGAGAATTCTGTTCAACGGAGTTTGATAGCTTTTGCAAGGAATATGGTATAGTGAGGCATGAGACAATTTTATATATCCCTTAGCAGAATGGAGTTACCAAGAGATTGAATAGGATGATGATGGAGAGAGATAGGGGCATGCTTAGTGGCATTGATTTGCAGCAAAAATTTGGGGTAGAAGTTGTGAGCATAACTTGTTACTTGATTAACAAGTCTTCTACTTAAGCTCTTGTGGACACAACCTCTAAGGAGATTTGGTTAGGAAAGAATCCTTCATTGTGGCATATTAAAGTTTACAATTGTGAGGCACATGTACATGTGCGTAAGAAGAGATCCAAATCGGAATCCAAAGTAGAGAAGTGTGTTTTCATTTTTAGGGGGATGCGTCTTCGACCCCCTGGGACGCATCTCCAGGATCATACATGTTTCTTATATCAGAAACAGTTATGGAGATGCCCTTGCTTGTAGGAAATGTCCTTGAATTTTCTTTAATCTCCACTGGAAAAAAAGGTTAAAAACCCTATGCCATATACCCAAAAAAACATAAAAATTAACAAAAAAACCCTATAAAGTATTGTGCGGAGTCGTTTTTCAGAATTTTGAGTAGATGTAATTTTCATTTCTAGTTTAGATGCTGTGTGGGAGCAAATGTGATTTTGGATTTTCATTCACCAATTTGAACATCGCATGGGAGCAAATGTGATTTTGGATTTTCATTCTCCAATCCAAACACCATGCAAGAGCAGATGTGGGAGCAATAGGATTTTGTTTGATATAGTTATTTTATTATCACATTATTTTGGATTTCCTATGTGCGACTAGAAACCAACAAGTAGGTGCAAACATTGAGCTAGGTAGGTTGAACTTCAAACTATGTTTACAGGCCATTGTTTATAGCCCAAGCCATTAGTTGAATTTATCATGTCATTATTGATGCAATTGTAAAATTGTAAATCATAAATAATAGATATTAAGTCAACATGCTTAAATGCATTTTAATTTTTTAAAGCCTCATTTAACTGGAAAATCCATCTCAAAATTACAATAGGAATATCGATCATCAAACTCAACAAAATTAAAAGATTGTTTGATTTAAATTTAAAATAGTCAAATTTACTGTTAGATTGTAAGTCTATTTTGATTTAATCTATTGTTTTTCAAATTAATAATTTATTTATTTTATTTAGAATGCCAGGTGGAGGAAAACAAGGTTTGTACCCATTGTGGAAATATTGTGAATGTGTTTTAGGGTCAAAGGGTGTAGTTGGTGTACAACGTCTATTTTTATGTTTTGATAAAATTGTTTATCCGACTATGTATTAATTGGTTGTCAGCTTCGGGTGGTTATAAGCGTTGGTTGGTTGACGGTTGTGTTCTTCTTGGCAACTGTTGGGTCCTTTAAATACATTGTGTATCGTCAAGGAGAGTAGTATGATCTAGTTGGATCGACTCTAATCCTTGGCTGACCATCTCTGGTCTTCTCATGTAATAATTTCATGTGCAAATAAAGATATATTTTATGCACGTATCTGGTATGCATTGTCATCTCTATTATTAATTGATGTATTTAATTTATTAGACATAGTAGAAGACATTTGGTGTCGTTGCCTTAAAGAAATTGGGTCAGATTTGAGAGATTCATGCCCTTAGACCCCAATAAAGGTGGGAAGAGACCACAACGTGGTCAAGATCAAGAGATTAGGCCATCTTTAAGGATCATCGAACAAAGAGAACGAAGGAGACGGTTGAAGGGTGAAGTTGAACAAGGTGAAGGGTTTCTGACTGGAAGCATGAGTCCACCCAAGAGTAAAAGTCGAAGCATAAGCAGAAGCCTTAGTTGGGAAGAAAGGAAAATTTTCACGACAGGAGAACACATGAAGGGTGAGTACATGAAGAGTGAGTGGGAAGAAATAGCACAACATCTACTGCTCCCTGATGAAGTGTGCACTGACCTCAGCGACCAAGTGGGAGAACTGTCCATACCGTCAATGTCAAACGAAGGGGAAGGCGAGGGAGAACCTATTGAGGGTTTGATAGAGACGTACGGAAACACCATACGCCAGATTACCATATGCCATAGTGAAGACCTGATACTTACGAAGGAACCGAATATTGGAAGATTGGAGCCTAGAGCGCTAGGACAAAGGGAGCATAGAAAGGACCTCGAAGGCAACTTGAGAGTGACAAACGTTGAAGAGGGACGAGTGAAGGATTTTCACATGTCTGTGAGTGCAGGGAAAGCGCCGAAACATAGAAATCAAGACTCTCCAATCAAGTTATTGTCACAAAGGGCACAACTGGGAAGCAAGATGGTGACTGCCCCAGCAAGTCCAAGTGTAGATAAGCAAAAACTTCCAAAATTCTAGGGAACGGGTTGGAGGATCTTGCGAGACATTGTAAGACATGCTAGACAATCTGGGTAGCAAATAGCCAGGATGACAAAACCTATTGGCTGAGGGCATTTCTAGCCTCAAGAGACATAGCCATAGATTGGTATATAGAATTGGACATAGCACACAAAGCTACATAGGATGCATTGAAAAGAGCATTCCAAGAGGAATTCAAACTCTTGAGAGACGATAACAAAATTATAGCAGAGATCTACAATACCAAATAGGGAAAGCATGAAAACCATCTGACAGATGGATTGAAGAAGAGGTGGTTTATTGAAGGGTTAATCCCTTCATTAAGGGAAAAAATGAAAGTCGTACCCCCCTCCTATGTCAATGCTTACAATCAGGCGATGGACATAGAAAGTGAAGAAACAATGTACTCGTGCAGTAAAAGAAAAATAGAGGAAGATGGAAGTTTGGATGACAATAGCAATGATGAATCAGGAACAATACAAGCACTTAGTAAGGACATGCACCAAATAATGAAAGAGTTGAAAGCAAAGAAAGTAGCCGCCAAGGAAAACAAAGAACTATGGTGTATGGAATGCAAGAACGAGGGCCACATTAAAATAAATTATCCCAAACAGCTATTTTGCGACATTTACTAGGTTATTGATCATTCAATAATTGAGTGCCCATGCAATTTGAAGACCAGGAGTACACAAGTACTTGTTATGTAGGGAGAGGAATCCACTCCATTGAAGCCATGTAATGCATCTCTAGGTGGTTATCGAAATTAAAGACGAGGATGGAGCCAAATATAATATAACCCCAAAGGACGCCCTATCATACAATGCCGACAATGTAGCGAATGGGGACACTTTGTGAGAGATTGCCAAAACAAGCAAGACAACACAATTATTGTGCAAATGATGTGGACTTGGAAACCCTGAAGACACCAGATGTCCGAAGCAAAAGGCTAGTGTCAACATGATTGATGTAAGGCATAATGAAGTATTGGCCATTACTCGTTCCCAAGCAAAGAAGGTTGTGTACCCAGGCTTTGTGAAGCAAGGGCCGAAGTGGAGAATTCTATGGATAATGAACGACGCCACTCAAATGCAAATGCAAGTATGGTAACATATTAATTACAATTTGAGAAAAATATTGCATGACAAGTACTTCAAGCTATTGTACTAGTTAAAGTAGTGGATTTATTACAAAGTATTCTTGAACTTCAAAATGCTATTGTATTGAGGGAGAATGAGATGGTGCATGCTATGACCCAATTGGAACCTGGTGAGAATGAAAAACCAATAAGTGAACCTTTGCTATCGAGCGACCAAGTGATTGACCCAATGTTATTGATAGTTAACACGACAAAGAAACTAGTGGTGGTGAATATGGAGATCCTTGGAAGGAATCTCACTAATACAATTGTTAATGGTGGGTTTGGCGTGAACATACTTCCAAAAGACACTTGGAGAAGTCTTGGCAAGCTGACCATTTGGCCACCAACTTTTCAATTGGTGGGTGCAAATCAACAAGGTATTAAGGTACTTGGAGTTTTAATGTGACAAAAGGTAATTATTGGAACTCAAGCATTTTTGTTGAGCTTTGTGGTCATTTTATTAAGTGAGAAAGCGCATGATGCATTGTTAGGTCAAGGTTGGCTAGTAGTAGCTAAAGTCGATCACTATTGGAAAAATAATACAATCTCCATTGAGAACAAGGGTCAGAAATATAGAATTGATTTTAAGAACCAAGCCGTGAGGAAGCAACTTCCTCCGATTCTTTAGATTCAGATTTTGAAGAAGAATGGATAGAGAAGCATGATTGAGGTCCCATAGATCTGAATGATTAAGGGATTCTAGAATTACAATCATGCTCAGAGGATGAAACATATTCTCTCCATGGCCTATTTCATTGGCAAATGAGGATTATGAGGTATTTCCGTCGACTTGTAATTTTCTCGAAGCTACAATTCTCAATGAAGAGAAAATGATGAAAGAATGCAAAATTACCACTAGTACAAATGTTTAACATGGAGCGTACAAGTATTGGTAAGGTGAAATCAACTTCATAGAAAATTTATAGAAAAAGAAAAAGAAAATTAGAAAATATAGAAATAGTGAGAAGGAAGAGGCAAAAATATTATTCGACACTTAGAAGGAGAAAATAATAAAAGTATTGATTACATGAAAAGCTTGATTACACAACTCTACTATATTAAATGGTTAGATTATAAAGTACAACCAAGTTTGCATAGCACGGTGACTATTTTTTGTTCACATAGTCTGAACATCATCTTGTCATGTCGTACAACAAAGACATCCCTTCATTTGGTGAGTTTTGCATTTGCTCTTTCTAATTGTACGACACTTACTCAACGAAGGGCGAGTTTTGCATTTTATTCTTCTTCGCATATGATGCCCATCCCTTGCTCCTCCATCCGTCTGGTTTACATCATACATCAATTCTACAATTCCTTCCCACTGAATGCCATTAGTCTTGTTTACATCGTACAACGCTAAGATTTCTTTCCACTATACGCCATCAACCCTGATCATAGTGTATGACACTAGCAAATTCCTCTATCGTACATTGGTCTTCAATCGGCTTGCATCGTATGACTCTAATATTTTCCCTTGTTGTACGACATTGGTTTTTAAGTAGTTTGGTCTGTATGGCATCAACACGCCCCTCCTCTGTACGACGTCAACCTGTACATCACCTTACGTCATACAAGATCCTTGGAACTCCCTCGCACGTTGACCACCTTGCATTGTACGTCAATACTATCATGATACAATGCCTCATTATGTTTTCACCATTGGTATGGATGCAACGCATGGTGAAGGGCATCTTTTCATAACGTACGACAAGTGTTTCATTTCATCGTACGACCAACATTTCTTCTCACCGTATGGCGACATCGTTTCCTGAATATCTTGCCCTTCAAAAGGCAATGTACATGCATTGTACAACAACTTCTTTGCATTGCCAGACAAACACAATTCCCAATCACATGGAAATTAACCATCGCACAACTTCCTTTCTTCCCTGGTTGACATCATACATTGGTTAAACCATAGCAAGAAAAATTGTTTGGGGAAAAATTGGCAAACCAAAAATATAAGATTTTTTTAAAAAATTAGGAAAAAAATTGGATTTAAAAAAAAACCATAAAAATTGTACAAAAGAGACAAACTATTTTTTTAAAAAAATTTTAAGGGCATTTCCATAGCATAGAGATATATAGAGAGCAAATAAAATAGAGAGTTTAACCTATGAATTGTAGAAAATAGGATTTTGTTGTTTATATTCATATTGTTGATTACGTTGCATTGCACAAAGCACACTTTATAGTGCATAAATAATAACTAGATGGTTACAGTTGATAAAATTTTAATTACAATATAGTTTATACAAAGTCAACCTATAAACTAAGTACAAAGTTCCAAAAAATCAAATGTAGCCAATGACTCTTGCTACTACAAATAGAGCTATGCTAGAGGGCTGTAAGTCTTGATGGTGAAGCTCCTGGTTCAACGCCTCTCCTAAGTCGTTCAACCTCATGACTATCCAAGTTGGCCTCTAGGATATATAATTCCTTAGGCTCAAGAAAGTCGTTAAAAAGACATTTTCCCTTTCTTGAGCAGATATCATAAATTACAAAACGGGAATCAATTGGTTTGTATTTGTGATTTAATAGTACTTGCAATTTCTAGAACAATGTCAAAGAGAACTATATGAAGAGCGTGAAAGGGGAATTATATGACAAAGGAAGCAATTGCAAATTTCAACTTAATAGGTTTTAGATTAGATAGTTCAAGATAGAGTAATAGAAAATACTTTTGAAACAAAATCTTATATCTCAAAAGACCATAATTGATATTGAAATGTTCTCATTGATAATTATTTTAGCAGATTTGTAAAAGAGTAAAGGGAGTGTTAAATATTTTTCCATTAGATAATAAAGACCTACAAGTACAAAAGAAGAGAGCAACTATTTGAGCCACAATTTTAGCTATTATTATTCAAGTAAATTTTCCTTGATTTTGCATATAAGTGGATGGAGTTAAAACCATTGATGGATTGAGTTGAGAATTTGAGAGATTATAGGTAAAAGTTTCAATGGGTAATGAAAGCACGGCGAACATTCCTTTTCAATGGGACAGTTGCTGCTAAAATCTATCTGGATCGTTAAAGAGAAAATATATGAGCCCTGCTTCGGGAGGGATTAAGATAAGCCCACAAGACTAGGGCATGACTTCTCTCAAGGCATGTATTAGTTTACCTGATACCTATTTAACATGCATGGAACGCTACACCATATATGTCTATAGCATTCATGTACTGCTATTGTACACCTTGTAGGCCTTTTGAACCTCCATGTATATGACGATCCTAAATGGAATGTAGTTCCCGAACAAGTGCAGGGCATGCATTTAAATAGTGAGTTTCACTAGTTAGCAAAACATTAAGCTTGTAGAATATATAGGAAATTTAAATATAACCAAGACAATCCTTCATTTTGATATAAAATACTGCTACAGTTCATTTTTTTTCAGCACTACAAGCTGTTTTTTTATCTTTTTGATAGAAACCATTTTGCTTTTGGTTCCACAATGTCTATATGCAATTATGTATATACTTATGCTTTCCACTTGATTATACATTTGTCATTACCCTAGCAGCTTGCCATTAAAACTTGATGGCTAGTGTCAAATTGAAGCTCCAAATTATCACACTTTGTTAGCATCTTAAAAGGGAGTTTGTCCCGACCTATCCTTGATAATCTAAACAATCACCTTGGTGTTATTGTTGACAATTGAAATGTTAAAATTCTTTTGAATAGTCAAGATCACAAAGATTCAAAGAAAATAAACCTCTTTAGGTTGATATCAAGCCAATAGAGTTTCGTTTCAGTTTAATCTAGCTTTCTATATTTACTTTTGGCAAATGCTCTTTATAAGGTTCAAATATGTTGAAAAAATAAGATAGAAGCCTTACTTATTATTTATGATTTTGTCTACTATTTCCCACTAAATTGTGTCTTTGGATTTATATACATGGAAAGCATTACTATGAGCCTAAGGCAAATGACAGTAGCGTGGAATATAGAGAAGAAGCAACACATCTCTTAACCATTCCATGTTAATGTCCTTAACATCAAACGTAAAAGCATTCCAAAGAGTGTGTCTCTATTTTAATGTCCTTAGCATCTATTAGAAATATACGTCCATTCTGTTAATTTTAGTGATCAGATTAACATGCACATAAATTA
Organism: Sequoia sempervirens; assembly: GCA_007258455.2. Classification (NCBI taxonomy): domain Eukaryota; kingdom Viridiplantae; phylum Streptophyta; class Pinopsida; order Cupressales; family Cupressaceae; genus Sequoia; species Sequoia sempervirens. The sequence goes on from VDFB02000009.1 coordinate 17,939,743, forward strand.
ATTCAAAACTTGACACAAAACACAGCAGATACCCTGGGAAAACCCTCCTCTTGAGGGAGAAAAACCTAGCCAATAATATCTCTTATATTATTGAGTCTTCAAAATGAATGATACATATACAATAGACCACTCAAAAGGCCAGTACACAGCATCACAGACTGATGCGAATACAGACTGAATGCATACAACTCTCTAATGATTATCTCAGCTTTCCATATAAATCTCAGATCGCTCTTGAATGGATACGCATATGATGAACTTTGAATTGTATGAGAATGAACTGAAGTGCGAATGAATGGATGGTCATTTGTGAACAAATGAAGTCATATATATATCAAATGATAGAAGAGACGCAACTCTTCAAGAACAAAGTCGGCTGACATAGAGATATTATAAAATGCAATAACATGAGGTTGGACTCTCATAGAAACATGTGCTTCTTCACAAGTCTTCAAGTCGGCCTCCAATAATGCCTTTTCATTTGGACGCAACCAATGAGAAGATATAAATTAAATAGCTCTCAAGCTATTATTTAATTTATTCAATCAAGAACAAATAATGTGTTGGAAGAATACGACTGAAGCTGAATATAAACATCAACACATTCAAGGTCGCCTACTTGTGATTTGCCTCAACAACTTGATGAAATCTATTGAATCTTTGATGGTGAACCACATCCCAATGGACAACGCTCAATTTTGTGCTAAAAATCAACAAAAAAATCTGAATAAATAGTGATTTTTCATAGTTAGGGTTTTCAATGGGTTGGTTGGGCAATTTTTTGCGATTTAAACCCTTAAAAATTGTTGAACATTGTTGAAAATCACGACTGATTAAATCGGGATTTTTTGGGGAAAAATTTGTTTTGGTTGAATATTTTTTAAAAATCGGGATTTTTGCGATTTTTTGAGGATTTATGCTTCTACGGTTATACACTATGAAATCTCTATTTTTTGGCTTTGTGACCATTATTTTTTGCCTCTTAAAAAATCATGAAAATGATGTACACCTTGAAGTTCTGTGTGGTTTTGAAAGTCTTCAATTGGGCACTGCCCCTCGATGTCATTGGGGGTGCTGCCCCCAGACCCTTGCAAGGGGCGTTGCCCCTTGACCCTAATGGGGGCGTTGCGCTTAGATCCCCATGGCACTCATTTGAATTTCCAAGTACACACCAAGTTCGAGTTTGCAAAGTACACTTCCAAGTTTGTTTACAGGCTACAGTATTGTCATTAGTTTGGCAAGTCTTCCCAAATGTTACTTGATGATTACTTGTCATCTGGAAGATGACTTTTTCTTTTGGGGGGGATGTTGTAGTCGGTGTACAATGTCTATTATTATGTTTTGATAAAATTGGTTATCCGACTATGTTTTATTTGGTTGTTGGCTTCGGGTAGTTATAAGCGTCAGTTGGTTGTTGGCTTCGGGTAATGTTCTTCTTGACAACTGCGGGGTCCTTTAAATACATTGTGTATTGTAACACTCTACTAGATCTACAATTTAAAAATGAAAACCAACTACCAGTTTCAGCTGAAGGTTAACTAACTAGTTTTCTTGCTAATTTTGAATGGAAAGATCAACATTTTGATGTTGTTATATCATTACAATTCATCAACTAACTTTTTATTTTCATTTTCAGCTGAACGGAAAATATTAACTGTAAACATATAACAGGATATTACAAAAGGATAATAACTACTTTTCTTTGCTTTCAGAAAGTAACGAGCAATTACTACAGCTATGAAACAAATGTAACAACTGTCATTCTAATGTTTAAGAAATGGAAAACTAACTGCTAAGTTTCATCCGGCAATAACTAACTAACTAATCCATCTAGGGTTCCCATTTAACAAATTAACGAATAGAAGGTAAGAAATAACTTATTTATATTCATTAACTAATTTCAGATCTTTCATTTCAGCAAATTGAATCAAATAACTGTCTAACTAATCAACTACAGATTTTTACATATGAACAATTAATTAAAAGGAAATAACAATTTATTTCAGCATAGAAAATAACTTAAATTGACAAATGCATGTACTTGGGATTACGAGAGAGAAAAAAATAACAATTTGGCATCTTCATCATGCTGAATTGCTTGAACAACTTTATCTTTGAGAGAAAGAGAAACATCATCAAGGGCTTTACCGCCCATCCAGACCTATTGGTCTCTCGAGTTTCTTCAACTGAAGAACCCAACCCTTCATGAGGGTAATCAACAAGGATCAAATTATCATCATGCCATTCTGAGCCTGGTGTCATGAACCTATACCGCTAGTTGATCCCTCCTCTGTAGGTATTTCCTAACCAGAAGGATCATTTTGACCAGAAGTATATTTGGTTCATGATAGCTGACCAATGCCTAACTGGCATCATACCTTGGCCAAGGATTTTTAATATTTCTGGCACTCCTATGTCGTCAGCACTCTTACCCTTGCTCAACATGATAATGCTTGTTTCAAGGTTAAAATTATATTATCATGATTCCAATAACCTTTCTTCATATTTAAGGGTAGCTGATTTCTTAATGCTCATACAAAGAAGGATACTCAACTCATAACTTATCCCATCTAAGTAATGATAAACTGCTATTCTCAAATTCATGAGGAGGGATTAAGGAGTCTTATTCGACAATAAGGATTCAGAGTTTAGTATTACAATGTCAGGTTTGATTATCATTTCCTCTCAATTCAGAGTTATATCTTTACCTTCATGTTCCATACATATTAAAAGAAATTCATTCGGCATAGAGGATTTTAAGTCTCACTTATATATCCCTTAATAGACTCGGTGAGCAAGAAAGTGCACTAAACTAGCATCTAATTAGAGAGGAGAAAATTCGGTTTAACCAGATAGATCAAGTTCTTTAGATGATTTTCAAATGGTTCAAACTGAACCCAGATTCAGAATCTTTTCTCTTATTTTAAGGTTAAGCTGATGTCTTTATGTAAACATAGAGTGGGAGAGACTAGGCTCATAAACTACTCTCTTCTTAATTTAATTATAAACTGAATACTTAATGCTTTTACAGAAAAAGGCACAAGGCTCTAAGCTTTCCGCATCTTAGTAGCTGTAATATATTATTCTCAGATTCATATGGAGAGATAAGGAGTCTTGTTCGACAGTGAGGTTCCTACAGATCTTCCACATTTAAAAGCCATCAAGATTCCTGGAATGAACAGGGTAAATCACTATTCAATCATCAAAGTTATAGAACAGAGGAGAGAGAAGAGTTTCGGCTTAGACAAGCATGAGTTACATTGGCTTGAAGATAATTCCAACATCATTCAGACTCTTATCATTTCTCTTCTTTTAAGAATAATCTGCTTACTTTTAACAGACGTAGAGATAAGGAAAAAGACTTGTCCTCCTTGACTGACTCATCAGATTTGATGGACTCAACTCAAACTAAAATAACTTGAATACATGGTTGAAGAGCAAATTCGGCTCATGGACAAAATTTAAGCACAAGGTTTAAACTGCATTTGAACAGAGTTTAAAGAGGCCGCACTCAGGTATCAAGAGGAGTCAAAGGAAGGGTTCAATAGAGAGATCTCTTTCTGTGACAAGGACTGTAAGTTTCCATTTTACCAAAGTAGGAAATATAGTAGAGAACCATCAGAACAACACATACAGATGGGAGTAGATAAGCATAGGCATCTCAAACTAAAATACGATTAGGAGACAGAAATAAGGATGACTATCCATCAAGCCAATGATTGAATACATGTGGCCAACAACCAAACAATGCTGACAGAGTTTTTTATCAAGAGAACGGTGAATCTGCATTTATGGGTTGAAAAAGCAGAGAGAAGTTTGCCCGATTCAGAATTCATTGGCCAAGTATATTACAATAGAAAGGAATGATATATATCTGTTTACAAAACTCCATAACACCAAACATACTAAGAAACCCGTGGGTAAGCTAACCATTCCCATCGAATTCAAAGACAAAATGTTGTAGGGCTTCATTCAGAGTTACACATGCTATTATCATTATGATTACTTGCCTGTAGTTTTCAAGGGTCGAGTTTGGATTCTACAAAACTTGGAATTGCAACCAAGATGATTTCCTTCCCTTCCACGTTGACGACTGATCCCTTAAGCCAAGTTCGAGTGTTTTCCGATAGAATGTTGGTGGCGTCTACAAGTAAACAACGCTGCCATAGAGGTTCTTCTACTTCCAGTCTGAATTGTATCGAAGCTACAAAGCCAAGAGAATAATGATGGAGAAAGAAGAGTGAGTGAATGAGAAAGAGTGTCCAAGTGAAATTCGGTGAGGGGTAAGTGGGAGCCAACGGAAATAATGAAGAACCCCCCCCACCTCGCAAAAGAACACGATCGCCTGCCCCTGCGGAAGAAAACAAGAAAAAGAGAGAACATCTAATAAAGAAATCTCTTCATATGCCAAGACTCCTCGCCTTCCCTCCACGCGCGACTCCCACAGATTCATCTTGAACCTTTCACAAAAGGAAACGATAGCATGCTGACAAAAGTTGCCACCTTCCTTCCACACCGATGCCAAACATAAACTTAATTCACTTAGTTAAACTTTATTATCTAATCATCATTTTAGGAGGTGACATTTAATTTTAACTTAAATATTTTATGACATTATCTTCCAAGGTGCGTTTCAAAATGTTATATGACTCAATGAGATATAAGATGAAGCATGCTTTAAAACGACTTACAAGGATAATTATTTAATTAATGAAATATGACCAAGGTTACGATTTAGTCACATTTGTCTTACATCGGCTCATGGTGAGATGATAAATTTTTGATCCTTTGTTAACTACGTCCTCTCCCTGATGATATTTCCCTTTCCCCTCGAGTGTTGATGATCTTGCAACCACTTGACAAAAAGACTAGGGTTAGACCATTCTTGATAAATATATACATGTCTAAATATAATCTCATCATTACATACATTTTGCATATGAAAGAAAATCATTCACACTTACAGTTATGACATATAAAACAATTATTTTATCCTCAATTTCACATTCACATGTAAAGCAGTTACTTGCAACTAACATAATGACCATAATTCTGTTGTCATAATCATGTTCACGATAGAGGGGATGTAACATGTATCGTCAAGTGGAGTAGTATGATCTAGTCGGATTGACTTTGATCCTTGGCTGACCATCTTTGGTCTTCTCCTATAATAATTTCATGTGCGAATAAAGATATATTTTGTTGATGTTTATTGGACAGCGTCGGTCATTACTTCTAGCCAATATCCTTTACTTATAATGATAAATTAAATAATACCCTGGGGCTATTTAATTTATATGACTTCGATTTTATTGAAGAGACTCATTCAAGCGATTCTTCAAGAGACACGTCAATGCTAAATGATGTTTAATATATATCTAATCAAGGCTGACTTTAAGGAGATACGAATTCATGGAAAAACACGTCCTTTGTGTGGCCGACTTCCTTCTCATTGGATTCGTCTTAATGAAGTGGCGCCTTCTATTCAAGCCGACTTGTCTTGGGGAGACACGACTCTTCCTTTCACTTGTATATATGTTCGATGCTTCTCATTCGTTGATTATTCATCCATTACATTTCATTGATTCATTCTAGTTGTCTCAAGTGCGAGTTTATCATAAGAGCAGTTCGTTATTGATAAAGGCTGTAGTGCATCATCAGCATATTATATGTGTTTAGATCTGTGATAGCATCAACTTGTGGTGCTTTATCTTGGCTTCATTATTGGCCATTATCGTAAAAGAGTTTCTCACTGAGATTCAATATATAAGTGATATATTGTTGCTGGGTTTTTCTCCCTCAAGAGGAGGGTTTTCCTAGGGTATTTGCTGTGTTCTTATTGTCTGATTTTTGAATTTAAATTCTGTGCTTTAATCTGATCATAAATTTAACATGGTATTAGAGCGGGTTTGAGGAGATTGTGATCAGATTTGTCCTTACAGCGATACTCTATTCTCTTATTTATATTTCTTTGTTTATCTATACTTCAGTCAAGATGGTGAATGGGCTTAAGATTGAGGATAGACTCGAGGGAGCATCCAACTTCACATCATGGAGATTCAGGATCATGCTTACCTTGCAAGAGAATGACTTGGGTGAGTTTGTGGAGTCTAGTGTTCCTGAACTTGAGGAGGAAGAAGAGAAGTTGCAGTGGAAGAAGAAAGATATCAAGGCAATGAAAATGTTGGTTGATTCCGTTAAGGATCATATCGTTCCTATTGTCTCTAAGTTGAAGACGGCAAGAGACATGTTGAAAACATTGGAAGAAATGTACGAAATCAACAATACCAGTCGGGCACTTGCACTGAAGCAACAACTACACCATGTGAAGATGGTGAAAGGAGAATCAATGATTGCCTACTTCATGAGGATTTCAGATTTGAGAGATCAGCTCTCGACAATTGGCCATATGGTTGACGACAAAGACTTGACCATGCTTGCTCTCAATGGTCTTCCTTTGTCTTGGGAATCCTACATTCAAGGAATTAGTGCAAGATCAAAAAATGCCTAAGTTTGATCATCTAAGGGTAGACTGCATTCAAGAAGAATCAAGGTTGGTGGCTAGAGGCGTTGGTCAAAGTTCAAAGAATGAAGATATTCATGTTCTTGCCTCCGATGCTTCGAAGAAGAAAGGAAAAGATGGAAAGAATGGTTTCTTCAAGAGGAATTGAGATAAGGGAAATGATGATGCTCCTACTTCCAAGAAGAAGAGAGACATGTCCAAGATTCAATGCTTTAGGTGTGATAAGTTTGGTCACTTTGCTAAGCATTGTCCATCTAGACCTAAGCAACAAGCCACTGTTGCAGATGTTGATAATGCTTCTCCGCAGAAGGATTCATGTGAATACTTGTTCTATTTGGCATTGTCAGGCAATGTACCTACAGATACCAACACTTGGCTGATTGACAGTGGTGCTTCTCGACACATCACTGGATTTAAGGAGCACTTATCAAGTTTGGCGGAGAAAGATTTTTCCGAACAAGTCATTATCGGGGATGATGCTGGCTACTCTGTGAAAGGGATTGGGACCTCTACTCTTCATTTGGATTCTGACACTACACTTCAGTTGAGGAATGCTCTTTATGTTCTAGAAATCAAGAGCAATCTCATCTCCATTTCAACTCTAGAAGATAAAGGATATCAAGTTTCCTTCTTCGAAGGCAAAGTTCTTGTGTGGATGGAGAATTCCAGGTTCAAGGATGCTCAAGTAATTGGTGTTAGACATGAAAGCCTCTATAGGCTATGTACGCGTCCACTACAGGCATTAGTTCATGATTCTTCAAGCTTATGTGATCTTTGGCATCGAAGATTGGCTCACTTGCACTTCCGAGCCTTACCTATCATGGAGAAGATGGTCACGAGACTTCCTAAGTTCAATTAGGAGCATGAAGGAACCTGCAAAGGATGTGCTATGGGTAAGAATTCAAAAGCTCCATTCCATAGTAGAGAAAGTAGATCTAAGTGTATTTTAGACCTTATTCATTCTGATTTATGTGGACCTATGTCTGTTCCTTCTTCAAGTGGTTTCTTGTATTATGTTCTTTTTATTGATGACCACTCTAGAAAGACTTGGATTTATTTTTTGAAAACTAAAGAGTCTGAGGAAGTGTTAGAAAGGCTCAAGGAGTTCAAAGCTCTAGTAGAGAATCTTTTCGGTAAAAGAATCAAGGTCCTCATATTTGATAATGGAGGAGAATACACCTCCGGCAGCTTTCGAAATTTTTGTGTTGATGTTGGGATTAAGAGGGAGTTTTGTGTCCCCTATAATCCTCAACAAAATGGTGTTGCAGAGAGAAAGAATAGGATGATCGTGGAAGTAGCGAAAGCCATGATTTATGACGAGGATCTACAAACCTTCTTATGGGTAGAAGCTTCTAGGACTGCAGTATATGTTCAGAATAGAAGTCCTCACAAGATCTTGGAGAATATGATTCCAGAAGAAGCCTTTACAGGGAAGAAGCCTGAGGTTAGTCATTTGAGGATCTTTGGATGTCTTGTCTATGTTCATGTTCCAAAGGAAAAGAGAACAAAGTTAGAGCCTTCTGGCAAGAAAAAAATATTTGTGGGCTACAGTGAGACATCAAAAGCCTACAAGATATACGTCGTAGGACATAAATTAATTGAGATAAGTAGAGATGTCACATTCGAGGAAGATGTTGCATTTAGAATATCCAAGGGAACTCATGTGGAGATTGACAATGATGAGTTTTCTCAGGATATGGAAGTTGACCATACTCCTGAGATTCAAAGGGAGACTTCAGAACTGAAGGGAGATGTTGATCCAGTTGAGCCTTTGGAAGCTATTGATGGGCCTACTGATATAGTGATTAGAAGAAAGAGACCTCTTTGGGCTAGGCAAACCATGCAAGAGGCTGAAAGGTTCGCAACTCCTAGAGGTACATTCAGAGAAAGTAAAAGGCCACATAAGTTCTCCAGTTATGTTGCCTTGATGAGTCAGATTATTGAGTTTGAGCCTTATAGTGTGGAGGAAGCTTCCAGTCATTAGGTTTGGAGAGATGCTATGTCAGAGAAGTACCAATCAATTCTCAAGAATGATGTTTGGGACATTGTTCCTAGACCTGAAGGCAAATTTGTGGTATCTTTGAAATGGCTCTTCAAGATTAAGCATGCAGTTGATGGAAGCATTGAGAAGTACAAGGAAAGATTTGTGGCTCAAGGGTTTTCACAGAAAGAGGGAGTTGATTATGAAGAAACATTTGCTCTTGTTGCTCGCTATACTTCTGTCAGAACCATCATTGCCATTGCTGCATCTAGAGGATGGAAGATTCATCAAATGGATGTGAAGACAACTTTTCTAAATGGCGTGATCGAGGAAGAAGTTTATATCGAGCAACCTGATGGGTTTGAGGTACATGGGAAGGAGTCTCATGTTTGCAGGTTGAAGAAGGCCTTGTATGGTCTTAAGCAGGCTCCTCGTGCATGGTACAAAAGAATTGATCGTTACCTGTCAAGTTTGGGCTTCTTGAATAATGTTGCTGACTCTAATCTATACTTTAAGGTAATTGATGGTGAAGCATTGATTTTGGTTTTATATGTTGATGATTTGATTCTTACTAGAGAAGAGCACTTAATGATCAAATGTATGAAATAGCTGGCCTCTGAGTTTGAGATGAAAGACCTTGGGCTTATGCATTACTTTCTTGGCTTAGAAGTCTGGTAGAAACCAGATGAGATGATTCTAAGTCAAGGGAAGTACACCATTGATATACTTAAGAGGTTTGGTATGATGGATTGCAAATCCACGTCCACACCTATGGAGACCAACCTTCATAAATTGAAGGAGGCTGTAGCTAGTTTAGACTTGGTGGATCCTACAATGTACAGACAACTGATTGGGTCCTTGATGTATCTAGTTAACACTAGACCAAATATCTGTTATGTTGTGAGTGCAGTTAGTCAGTTCATGTGTGAACCGAGACAAATACATCTTGTTGCAGCTAAACATATCTTGAGATACTTGCGTGGCACAGTTGGATATGGGTTGAGATATTCTTCAGATGGTGACTTGGAGCTGCATGGTTATACTGATTCTGATTGGGTAGGGTTTGTCATAGATCGGAAGAGCACCTCTGGATGTTGCTTCAGTTTGGGATCTGCTATGATTTCTTAGTGCAATAGGAAGTAGTCATCTGTAGCATTGAGTACAACAGAGGCAGAGTATATTGCAGCTTGTATGGCAGCTCTGGAAGCAGTGTGGCTTTGTAAGCTCCTTGCAGGATTGTTTGGACAATCAGTGGAGCCTACTATCATTCATTGTGATAACTAGAGCTGTGTGAAGCTTTTTGTCAATCCTGTGTTTCATGACGGGACCAAGCATGTTGAGATCAAATACCACTATATTAGAGATATGGTATTGAGGAAGGCTATACAGTTGAAGTATATTAGCACTGATGAGCAGACGGTAGACATTCTCACCAAGCCCCTCTCCAGAATAAAGTTTGTGTACTTTCGAGATAAGTTTGGTATGGTGGAGAATCCAGCCTTAACTGAGAAAGAGTCTTAGTATTAGTGATAGCCTATAATGAGTTCTCTGTGAAGAGAAGTTCGAGGTGAAATCCCTTGAGTAATGAGTTCTTCTCTGTGAGAGAAGTTCGAGGTGAAATCCCTTGATTAATGAGTTCTTCTCTGTGAAGAGAAGTTCGGGGTGAAATCCCTTGAGTAATGAGTTCTTCTCTGTGAGAGAAGTTCGAGGTGAAATCCCTTGAAAAAACCTTAGAAATTTAGAGATTTTTAAGGATTTAAAACTTGTTTCAAGCACCCTTTATTGAATAAACCTTAAAGACACAATAACATCATTAAATAGAAGCAAATTTGATCACATACACAAGTATACAATGATCACATAAGTATAAAGTACACAAATTGTAGTTGAGCTGCTGAAGGAAATAGCATACTTAGATATATAAATATAGTTAAATGTATACAAAACTCATGGAATATGAAATCCATGACATCAAATGTTCCATATAAATATGAAATATCAAAAAAATAGCCACAAGTCTATGGCTTAGTGGAGCCAACATCCTTCCTACGAAGGCTTCTAAGGGTCCTCGATGATGTAGCAACTGCAACCATAGTCTCTACCTGTGTCTCCATGCCACTCTCACCAACAATAGCTGTGTCTCCTCGTGCTTGAGCCTCCTCCTCAACCATGGCCACAACCTTAACCTCTCTCTCTGCCTGGTCCACCCAATCAAGGTCCTCGTCACTAAAGACTACATTTGTAGCCTTAGTGATCCACTCAGATTGTGGATCAACCTCCTCTAGCCTAATCGGGGTGGAGTCGTGGTAAAAAATCGTCCTGTATCTGAAGTGAAGGTTGTAATGAACATACACCAAATCATTCATCCTCTCCACTGACAGTCTATTGCACTTCTTGGAGTGTATGTGCTCAAACATACTCCAATTGCGCTCACAACTAGATGAACTGCATGGCTGGCTCAATATACGAATGACAACTTTTTGAAGGTTCGGTGTATCGAAACCAAACATATGCCACCAACTATCTGAAATGAGAAAAAGAAACAAAATCAATTTCATTTCCAACTTTAATTTTCAAGTTTCAGGTTTCAAGTTCAACATTTAATAATAAATTATAATACAAAAAGATGAAAATTATGCCCTTAAATATATTTTTACCTGACAGTAATGTCGTCCTACTCTCTTTGCACAAATGACATGCAAAGAAGTTTCCTTGTGCCTTAGCGAAGGCATTTATCTCGTGCACTATCTGTGTAGTAACAATAGGCAACATTCGCTCTATCGTCGAGTAGAGCCCACTAAGAATCTCTCTATTTGCACGTAGATCACGGCTGAATTGGAAGGCCGGATTTAGGAAACATGCGGCTACATGGATGGGCCTATGAAGTTGGTGGTGCCATCTTTGATCAGTGATCTCCCAAATGGGATGATACTTCTCCTCAACTCCACCATAGACAGATCTAATGGCCTCTTTGGCCCATGCCCGTAGGAGAACTACCAAGGGCTCGATAAACTGCAAAGTGCAAACATTGTGAAACATTAACTTAAGTAAGTGTGAACAAAAATAAACAAATAAAAGTAAAATATGAATAAAAAATAAAAGTAAAACATAATGAAGAATTAAATTTTACCTTCACAATCTCCTCTGCTGGTGTCCAAAACCCTAGCTCATAAAAAATGCAATCAACCACAACAATCCCTGCAGTGGTTGTAGAATAGGATGAGGAAGACCACTCCTCACCAACAAACATGCGCCTTAAAGCTGCTTTTGACCGAATCAAGGATTGCAATGTGATAAAATTTGTTGCAAACCTAGTGATGCTAGGACGAGCCAACTCCCTCAACCCCGTGTATTGCCTCATAAGGTTAAGCACCCATGTGTGATTGTATACAAATTTGCAATTTTTTTTTGCGGAATCCACACATGTTTTGATCCATGGGAGCTTCCCAAGATCCTCCAATATGAGGTCAATGCAATGGGCGGCAAATGGAGTCCAAAATATAGTAGGGTGCCTCTCCATCTATAATCTACCAGCAGCAACATAATTTGCTGCATTATTTGTCACCACTTGAACTACATTCTTTTCTCCCAACTCAGCTATCACCTCCTCTATAACCTCACAAAGGTATGTGGCATTTTTGATTTGGGCGGAAGCATCAATGGATTTGATGAAGACAGTGTCACCTGAAAAAATAAGCAAAACCAATTATTCAATAAATTAAAAAACATAAATCAGCCATATTAAATTATTAATAATCACTAAATCAAATTCAAATTTCAAATTATTCAATGCATAGAGGGAAGTACAATTACCTCCAAAGGAAACTAGAAAATTAAGGAGCATCCTATTTCTCCTATTGGTCCAACCATCAGTCATGATGGTGCAACCCGACCTCCTCCATTGCAAGCGCTGCTCCTCTAATTTTGCATTTACATCTGCCACCTTTTGAGTCAAAAGTGGGCCCTTTAATTCATCTTCAGTAGGGGCTTTGAACCTCGCCCCACATATGGTTATGGCATCAACCATGTTTTGCCAAAAAGGAGACCTAAAACATGTCATAAATAAATTAATAGGTTACTTAGATAAATATTGTAAAATGAAAAGTTTCAAGTTTTTAACTTTAAATTTGAATTCGATAATGAGATACATCTAGATTCTAGATTCTAAAATTTAAATATAAATTTTAAAGCAATTAAACAAAAAAGAATTACTTGGCTACATGGAAGGGAATGGTGCAATAGTACCAAAAGTCACCTAAAACATGTCAAATAAATTAATAGGTTACTTAGATAAATATTGTAAAATGAAAAGTTTTAAGTTTCTAACTTTAAATTTGAATTCGATAATGAGATACATCTAGATTCTAGATTCTAAAATTTAAATATAAATTTTAAAGCAATTAAACAAAAAAGAATTACCTGGCTACATGGAAGGGAATGGTGCAATTGTACCAAAAGTCTGCAATTGTTTTCTTCGCTGCATCATGTATGTCCTTGTTCCAACCCATGCTCTCAAGTGACGGTTGGGAACCAGGAGTAGTGCGTGGTATAAAATATGAGTCCACCTTAGATTTACGAACTCTAGGGCCAATGCTAACACTCCCACTACTACTAGCAGAAGCAACGCCAACAGCACTAGGAGTAGTACTAGTAGTAGTACGCATAGCTGGTGTAGTAGCAGAAGCACTAGCACAAGCACTAGCACTAGGACGGTATGGAGGCATGAAAGAAGCATCTCCAACAACACCAAGTCCCTGTGGCTGTCCAACACTTGCCAACTCCTCCCTCTGCCTCTTTTTCATTTCTTTTTGTAATTCAAATGTTTCTAATTGCACCTGCACTTCATGAACAACCTCAGGAGGTGCTTTAGTGCAGCCCATTGCGTTATGAATGGGTATGTGTGCAATATGATATTTCAATCTGTTTATTCCTCCATGATATATTGTTTTGCAATATTTACATTTTGCCTCTCATTTTTTCATTCCGGCAAATATTCCAGCATGTTTCCAAGCAGGGTCTTTTCTGCATGGGGTTTGACTTTGAGACATTGTGAAAGTATGGTATGATTTGCAAATGAAAGTGGCTGCAATAACAAGTAGGGTTTCTAAAATTATTTAAGTTGCAACTTGCAAGTAGGGTTTGTAAAAAAAATGCAATCTCAAAAAAACAATCATTTTACAAATTACAATGAATTATTTGTTAAAAAAACACAAAAAAACCAATTAAAATCAAACTTACCTCTTAAATCTAGCTTGGAATGCAATGCAAACTTCTCCCAATCGCTGGTAATGAGCTCTCAATGCACCTCGTTGCTAGTATGAAGCTTCCCAAATGATATTTGAGCCTGGATTTGTCTTCAACAGCATGCTGGTTGCCCTACAATGATCTCTTCTTTTTCTTCATAGCTCTCTCTTCTCCTCCTATTTTGCCAAATGAATGAAATGAGGTTGCTTTTAGGGTTGAGGAGATAATATAAGGAAAAAAAAAACTTAAAACTTTAATTTTATGATTTTTTTGGCTTTTTTGGCCTTTGCTGTGTTAGCCGCGTCTAGGGCTCGGGACTCTCCTAGACGTGGCGCATCTGGCGAGTATGACCTAGATGCAACAGGACTCGGCCGCATCTGAGTTCGGGCTTCCAGGACTCAGCCAAGGGTGCTCGGCTTGGGACTCACCGAGTCTTGGCGAGTTCGGGCGAGTCCCGTTACACTGGTTGAACCACATGTTACATAATTAAATACCTATGTCAAGCAATTCCTTTGACATATTTGTATAATTAACTACTTGTGTCAAGCAATCTCTCGTATCATAGAGTACTTTAAAACATATTATAAAAGCAGTTGATAAGCTTTAATTCCCTTTTTCCAAAGCAACATTAAATACTTCTATAGCTCAAATAGAAAAGACATTTCATGCAGCATAGAAAATATAGTAAACCCTTTTAAAATGACAAGAAGAAGAAACCTTATGCTTGTTATCGCTTTTTTCAACTACTGATGACAAGGCAACCTTCTCCTCTGGTTGCTCAGCTTAACCCAGCTTCCGAAATCAATTCTCACTCCCTTTCTTGTTGAAAGCATTCTTCTCTCAGAATTAGACAACTCTTCCTCACAAACTCCACTCTTCTCATACTTAGAAATCGGATATAATGAATTGGTAAGACTCATTGTAATAACCAACAGAGGCTTAATCCTTTGGTATGATACACCTCCCTCAATGGCTTAATGAACTCATAGGTCTGTATATATTGGCTGCAAATTATGTTCACTCAGAAATGAACATAATTTAATGCTCAAGATGATACACAATGAGGAATAAGGCAATCACAGGATAATATGAAATTGGTAATGAGATAATACAAAAGATGATAACAATGATACCAGAGATCAAAGCTGGAAGGATGATACGATTCAAGAGAGTTGGGCGACTACTTATAAAGAGCCTAGCCTCTAACATTCCCTACAACCATGGCATGTAAATTGACACCATTGCTATTTGAAATATTCAACCTGGAGGTGGTGCTAAATTAAGTTTGTACTCAATGTCCATGGTGAGTCGACTTCCAACTCTGCCAACATTAATAAGACTATTTCCAAAAGCACAAGGGGAAATTCATAAATCAACATCTACAAAAAATGGTTTTAGAGGTGGCGCCAAACCTGTGAGATGGCGGGATTTTCATATTCCAAGAAGAAGTCAATCATATTTCACCTACACATAGCCAACATTGACTATTTTTCTGGTTGAGTTGATTAAGATCATTTAGTGCTTTGAACCAAGTCAAGCTTTAGGGTTCGACTTGGTCAATAGCCACCTGGTTTATTCCTGCGTATTCATTCCTCAGGTGTTGCGCGATTTCTTCCAGCGCCGTGTATAATTCAAAGTCCGAAATTCCTCTCATAACTATATCGGTATAAATTAAGCCAAAGTCCAATACATGAATTGAAGTCTTCACAAAATCGATTCATTTATTTAAATCGGCTCTTTTAAGCAATTTAGAAATAATTTGATTTCCAAAGTTGAGAATAATATGAATTATATATATTTTTATCATATATATATTTATAAAGTGCTATTTCCCTTACAATAAAATATATAATATATATATATATATATATATTTTATTGGATAAATGCATTCGATACCTCAAATGCTTAACCTCCTATTGGTTTACGTCAAGAATAAGCATGCATCCATACATTATATTCTCAATATAGATATATTCATATATACCCACTCCGTCAGATGTATATCTCTTATTATCTTATACTACAAATAATAATACGTGTATATTTTTATACACATACTTATATTATATATACTTATGTACACTTCTCCAATAAGCAATAACGTTTGCAAGTGTATAGGTGTATATATATATACAAGCATATTCATTATATGGTAATACGTAATCAAGTAATCCATTTGGTAATGAATGATCATGACCTAATGTCTATACCCACACATATGTATATACGAGCATAGTCTTTTTCCTCATGCATGTCCCTCAGTGAGTTTTTCTACTCACATAAATGTGCATTTGCTAATGCTCTCATACATGGGTCTATGTATATGTATTTATATATATATGCCCATAGACATGCTATGTTTATCGTTTATATGAAATGACGTAAAGATAACCATTCATAAAACCCAAAGGCTCAACCCAAGCACAATCTACATATTGTCATAGGGAAGAACTCAAAGCTCAGACAGATAAACACCACCTAAACATACATTCAAAGTAAACAGTACCTTTACTAATGTAGACATATCGGCTATGGATGACTTACCTATTATTCACAAACTGACTCAGTTCACTCAATCTAAGGTGTGTGCTTATGCTTAGATAGTTACATTTACCGGTTACCCGACCAAGATCTTCTCCTGAGTGATACTTCCCCTCCCCCTAGAAAAATGGACATTTACCTGCAACCACTAGCACATGCCTTGGCATTCAATTGTTCACAACAATAAGCGGCATATATATAAACATCTTCAAAGTTAGAATAACAATAATTCAATAACCACCTATTCGCATATATGCAGTAGTGCACCATGAATAACATAAATTGAGATAACATCAAATGAATCAACATCAAATGAGATAACATTCATATTGATAACAAGGTACAAGCATTATTAATTCCTCTCCAGAATTCACATTATATTCACATTTACCCTATCTAGTAATAGTAAATAGTAACTTCACAATTTGGGGTGTAACACTATTTGTACTAATTTCTTGAGCACTTGTGTTGGTGGTCCCCTATTGTTTTGTATTACTTTGTTTTTGTTTTCCCCTTTGTGGGGCCTTTCTAGGTTTTTCTTCCTGGAACTTTTTGTTGTAGACTAATGTACTCTTGAGTCCCATCGACCCATTTTTGGTCATTCATGGACATTAATATTATATCTTTCAGTTTCTTTCTAAGATTCTTGTGTGGTTATTGAGAGTAGGAGGAAAACTTTAAAGAATGTTTTCTGTTTCTCATATGTTCTCTCTCTTCCGTTTATTTTGTGAATGAGATCATAAAAACTTATAACATGTGTATCATATCTTGAGTTAGAATAATTTTAGTCAGTAAAGGTGGTGGCTTTAATTTGTTAAACCTTTTGTGTGTTGAATAATTCGAGGGACAAGGTTTGAATATCAAGATGTGTGGCTAAATGATCTAGAGCAAGTAGACTTAGGAGATCTGAGAAAGATTCATCCTGAGTGGTTGAGGTCACATGCTCAAGTTATTCCCAACATGATTCCTTTTGGTCCAATATGCAACTTGTGCCTTAAGGTTTTAATTAAAGAAGCCCTAAAATGAGAGGGTTCATTGAAGTTGAATTACTTATCATTGGTGCATTTGATAAAACTTTCATTGACAATTTAAGTCCAATTAAAACATAAAACTATAAATAACTAAATAAAATATGTTATAAGATTGGAGTTATGCATATGCTTTAAAGCTCCATAACATGTATAAAATAATAAAATATATTTATAAACTTTTAAAAATTATAATTTATAATATATTTCAATAATCTTTAATTATTTTTATCTATTTATATAATATAATTTTGAAAACAATAAATTATGTAACATAATCTTAGAACTTGAATATGATTTTTAATATTGTCTAATTTCAAATTCAAAGGCTTAATAACAATTAAAATTAAGAATATCTGAATGTTCTTTTTGGACTAGATGGATTTGTCTGGTTTGGTTTGGGCAACTTTTTTTATTGGAATTAAAAA
Source organism: Sequoia sempervirens (assembly GCA_007258455.2). NCBI lineage: Eukaryota > Viridiplantae > Streptophyta > Pinopsida > Cupressales > Cupressaceae > Sequoia > Sequoia sempervirens. Next base: position 17,957,490 of record VDFB02000009.1, read on the forward strand.
TATGTTTTAATCATTCCAAATTGCACAAGCAACAGTCTGTCCACATGCTCTAGGGTTGACAAACACTCAAATTGCAGATTTAGCATAAGGCAATCAGGGTTTGCAGGTGGTTTTTCAGTGAAAAGCTAAGATTTTCCCTCTTAATTCAAGTCACCAAGATTGAATAAAACAAACTCCTAAGGTTGCATAATAAAATGCCATTTCCAAATTATTGATATTTCTGTTAGTATTGGTTTTTGAATATCCAAAGATCAAGGATACTGAGCTAGGGCACCTGAATGCACAAGAATTGGATTTAGCAGAGAGGACCAAAAGTGAACAAAATTGCAAGGAGACTCCCAAGATATTGGGCTTATTGAGGTTGCTTTGTTTCCTATTTCCAGTCAAAGCTAAGAGTTTGTCATCACCTGCGTGAAGCACTATGGCCTTGACAAGATGGAAGTTCGCTCAATAAGTTATCAAATTCTTTGTAAACTTGATGCTGATTCAATGCAAGTGTTTTTCAATTTATTGCCATATGAGGAGACACAAGAAACAAACCTAGAAGAATGTAACGACATATGGAACAAAAACTTCCTTGAATGCCAAAAATATGTTATCAAATTCTTTGTAAACTTGATGCTGATTCAATGCAAGTGTTTTTCAATTTATTGCCATATGAGGAGACACAAGAAACAAACCTAGAAGAATGTAACAACATATGGAACAAAAACTTCCTTGAATGCCAAAAATATGTTGGGAAACAATGTTTGAAGAAAAGAACACTAAATGCTTCTTGAAATCAATAAAAAGAAATTGATTTAGGGAGTTGCATTCAACATGGTTACTCTGGATAACCAAGTGATAGAGTAAGACGAGGCAAGAATATTCAAGCCATGGATGTTCTTCATCATGAAGTTCGCTCAATAAGTTATCAAATTCTTTGTAAACTTGATGCTGATTCAATGCAAGTGTTTTTCAATTTATTGCCATATGAGGAGACACAAGAAACAAACCTAGAAGAATGTAACGACATATGGAACAAAAACTTCCTTGAATGCCAAAAATATGTTGGGAAACAATGTTTGAAGAAAAGAACACTAAATGCTTCTTGAAATCAATAAAAAGAAATTGATTTAGGGAGTTGCATTCAATCATGGTTACTTTGGATAACCAAGTAATAGAGTAAGACGAGGCAAGAATATTCAAGCCATGGATGTTCTTCATCATGAATTCTGAATGTGAGGGAAAAATCTATTTTCTTTGGGGCATTGTGATCAGTAAGTGCATACACAAGCAGTTGTTAGAGTTTGATCAGACTCATGAGTCTCATATAATGCCTTATTTTGTCAATGCAATGGCCAAGATGGGATCTTTTTCTGGTTTGGTTAGAGTTGTTGGATTCAACACAGCGTGGATTTATAGACACCTGCCATAATTAGTATAATGAGTCTTTTGAAACACTATTGTAGACTAAATGACACTTTACTGATGCATTCAGTGAGGAGTTTGTATGAGCAACTCCATATTATGATTTTAGAGCAGGCTAGGGTAGTGATTATAGAGTGGTTTGATTGGTGTATTCAGTTTCCAACTTCCACTTACATCATGGTGTGTGGCTTTACCACTTTCTCTTACATGCGCCCAAAAAACCCTAGCAATCAGATCAAACAGTCTTGATGGAGTATTGTTGATGCGTGTTTTATGACACACCAAACATCAGAATAAAATGCCCAATGACACCCTATCCTCTCTTGAAAAAACCACCGCGTATGCTAAGATTGCGAGAAGAGCATATGGCGATTCCAAGGTTTCCTATGTCAGGTTTTGACGTGTGGTAAGCTCAGTGGGCGTTGTGATTTGCTGGTAACACAAAGGGACTTATGCTAGGCTTGTTCAATTCACAATGAAGGTCTAGACAATGGAGCTCTATGGTTTGGGTTCCGGATCAAACAAACTGAAAAAGGAGATTGGGGTTCAGAAGTTCTAATCTACTCCTAAGAATTCAAGAGACGGTATTGACTTGGCAAAACTCGAAACCAAACTTTGTTTCGCCACGCAGAAATCATGCCAACTACGCAAAGCCAGTGCAATCTTCAAGGAAATGTGCTTATGATTTTCATGTCATGAATAACTACCTTCCAATTGAACAATATTTATTCAGACAGAAGTTAAGCATCCACAATAAAGCTCAGGCTAACTTTACGCATTGAATGAAAATCATCCATTCAAAGAAAGTATGAGCAAAAAGTTTCACCATAAATCAATACTTATCAAATCTTGCATTCATCTAACATACATGAAATAAAATCTAAACTATGATGAGGGATAAGAACCATGACAACTCCAAAATAAGAGAAGTAATCACCATCAGAACAATGCATGCATTACTTATTACTTTGGCAGTCTTACAACAATTGCTTATCTCAACATGTTTTGCAACATGCTCCCATGCTTTACAAATGAGGGGGTGAGCTCAATTTATAGGCTCCCCAATTACAATTCAATGGCCAAGATTGATTTAGGATCAACGACCAAGATTACAAATAAAACCCTAATTAGGGTTTGCTACCCCTCGACCAATGAGAAAATTACATTCGAGGACACTTGTCCTTTTTGCTAAATATGAACCAACAGATAAAATAGAAAGTTGTTGCATGTTGATTTGGAACAATTTGATTGGTTGGAAGATGACGAGGCGCCACCTCAGCGTGCTGGATGTCTTCCTTGGTCACTTTGTTCTTTTTCCATGTTCTTGCCTTAGAATATTTTTTCTGCCAATGATTCTGTCCTTTGTGCTTTGATCTTGGATGACTTTGGCTTCTTCTTCACACCTCGCCTTGGAGCACCTATTTAGACTTGGATTGCTTTGGAATTCCTTCAAGTGCCTTGAATTTGGAGAGGAACTCCCTTGTGCTTTTGCCACAATGGAGGAAATTGGAACTTTCTCCGTGGAGAATTTCCCATACTTAGCCAAATTTTGGCTATTCAATTTCATTTTGTAACATCTTTAAGAGTCTGGCCATTTTTGTGCTCAAATGACCTTTGTCGGTAGATTTGTTTTCAATTTTGAATTTGGCTTGTGTTAGTTGGATGTACTTGATGATGAGCCTGCCGTTGTCTTCATGATGCCAAATTCTTGACGGACTTCCTGTTGGTCTTGCCATGTGCAAGGGTGGACTCCCAAGTTTTTCTTTCATCTCCCTTCAAGTCGGACTTACACTTTCTTTGCCATTTTCCTCTTTGAAGATTCGCCTTGTGTAGTCATCCACCTGCAGTAAAACAAATTTATTTCAGATTTTCTCTCTCCTAAAGATAACTTTTCAGGATAAGCTTTGAAAGATTTTTATAAATTTCATTTTCAAGCTTTTAATTTTCTCCAAAATGGCTAATTTATTTGATTTTTTAAAAAAAAAATTTAGCCATGGCAAAAATTATTCATTAATCCCAATGTTGGATGAAGATTTTCATTTTCTCTCTCCTGAAATCTGGCCTCGTGCTGAATTTTTTAACACTCCCTCTCCTGATATCAAAGTGAATTTTGTTTCGAATTTAAAGCAAACTTCATACTCTCTTCGTCATTTTCATCTTGGCACTAGCATATTCCATATTTAACTCTTCATTTCTATCTCCCGAAATTGGACTTCTCATTGTTTGCCATACTCTCTCTCTACAAGTTGGACTTGGTGAACATTTTTCCATGGCGGACTTTGATAGTCTTTTTCCATCTATCTTCAAATGTTGGAGGACTTCATGTCAAATTCTCCATGTCTCTCTCTTGAGGCATGGCAAACTTTCCAAGTGCTTTACCATATCCTCCTTTCCCTCTAGATGTTCCATGCCTTAGACAAATTTTATCATATTTGCTAGGCGGACTTTGTAGACTTCTTTCCATGTTGCAAGGGCGGACTTCAAGAAGTTCTTGCCATTCTCATTTTGGCGCGGCGGACTTGGGACTTCTTTTCCATGTGTATTTTCCTTTTACACTTAGCCAAAATTCAAATTTCATTCTCTGAGGCATCAAATACTTAGTCAATTTCATAAAAAATTTCTCCCCAAGGTAGCATTATATAGGCAAGGCACTTATACTTAGCCAAAATTTTAAATTCCTGCCTTCTTCCAAGCTGGGCGGACTTGGCATAAATTTATGCCATCTCTCTTGGGCGGACTTGGCAAAGTATTGTGCCATCATCTCTTGGGCGGACTTCAACTCTTGCTATGCCATTGTCTATTTGTCCAAGGGCGGACTTCATACTATGTCAAGCCATTCTCCATTTGTCCAAGGGCGGACTTGGCACATCTTCATGCCATGGCAAGGCGGACTTGCCAAGAACTCATGCCATAATTTTTTATCTTCCAATTTTATTTGCCATAATTTTTTTTTGTCTCAAGTCTCTGGCAAAATTTTCTTTCCATCTTCCTAAATCATTTGGCAAAATTTATGAAGCACATCAATGCTAGACTTAGGAAAATATTTTAAATATGGCGAATTTTCTCAAGGCCAAGCATATTTTAAAATTTCCCACAGTCCATACTTAGGCAAAATTTTAATTTTTCTCTTACTTCTCTAAGTATGGCAAATTTCCACTTGACTTGTGTCATAAAATTTTCTTAGCCCATGTTTAATCCAACTTTCTTTTCCACATGGCGGACTTGCTCTTATGTCTTGCCATACAAGGGCGGACTTCCTCTTATGTCTTGCCATACAAGGGCGGACTTCATCTATTTTCATGCCACTTTGGAGTGGACTTCCTTCAACTTCAAGCCATTCTATTTGTCCAAGGCTGGGCGGACTTCACCTATTGCCATGCCATCCAAGGGCGGACTTGGCATATATTTATGCCATTGCCTTTTAAGTGGCTGAGCGGACTTTTCCTAAGCTTGTGCCATTGCTGGGCGGAGTTGCCTTATGTCCATGCCATTGTTTTCTCAGATTTCTTCATGAATTTTCCAGATTTCCCCATGGATTTTCCAGATTTTTCACCATTTTCTGTGATTTTTGGACTGATTTTTCCAGATTTTCAACATTTTTCTGATTTTTACCATGAATTCATAAAATTTTCAAATTGATTTTCTGAGAGTTCTGTTGAGTTTTTGGAACTTCTGAGTGGATTTTCGAAATTCGAGCTCTTTCCAAATATAGAAACCCTGACAAAAATAGAAACTTTTCCAAAAATAGCAACTTTTCAAAAATAGCCCCTAAAAAATAGGAAGTTCAGAATAGGCCAAAAATGCCAAAAATAAAGTCCCTAAAAAATAGGGGGTCCGGAGGTGCAATCCCCAAAAAGTAGGAGATGTCGGAATTGACCGAAATGACAGTCGATCTTCGTCCCTCGGGCCTCCTAAGCACTGTGGTGATGTTTGGACAATGATTCAGGCTCAAATTTTTCACTTGACTCGGGTGACCATTCAGAAACTCAAACTCCTCATTGTAAAAAGACTGGTGATTAGCAGTTGTGATGCCAAGGCAAAAAGCCAAAAAAGCAAAAACAAAGGGTCCCCATTTGCAATGGGGCGATGTGTGAAAAGGTCACAACAAGTATTCTAGGCAAATTTTAGAGATTCATTTCTTTGTGGGGGGGATGAATACCCAATTCAGCTGGACATTTACAAATGTTAACAACACTAAGTCTATCAATGACATGATTTCAAAGACTTTATTGTTGGGAGGTTGGAGAATAGATTCCAACATCTACCTAAAATAGCCAGACTATTGGGCTAATTGTGCCAATGAATATGAGGTGAGAAGGAGAGAGTATAGTTGCACGACCTTTAAGGAGTTGGCTGATATCGCCATTGAGGAAGTGCCCAAGGGTTTTTCAAATTTAGAATATGAGATTCTATCTCCCAGATTTGTGGCAGCACACATGGATCAACAATCTTTTCCTATGGTTGACTATTTTCTTAAGGAGATCACCTGAATTCCAGATAAGACTAAACTTGGGATGGAATGCAGTAAAAGATTTTTGAGGGAGAGTTTCTTAGTAAGATTTAGGTATTGTAAAAGAGAAAGATAAAAATCAGCCAGTGTATCACAACATCATCAAGGGAAAGTGGTTATGTCTTCTTCCTCTTCTTCCCAAATAGTGACAAATGCAGGAACCATTGGAGGTAGTAGAGGTGACAAAGAGGAAAGAAGAGAGGAAATCAAAGTCTCATGTGATGTACAGATGTAGTCCCTAAAATCATTGAGTTCTAATAGATCACTAGGAATAGCATGAGATCTTCTCATCTTTAGCTGAATATAGAGCATTGAGTCATGTTGTCTATTCTAAAATTTGTTTCTCCTGCTAGTTCTGCTTATTCACCCAGGTTTCTATCTAGATCACCTATACATATTCCTTATTACCTGCACATAGGGATGTTGCCTTGACATCCATCTTCAAAAACCCTTTCGTACAATCCCCTTCTCCACTTTGCCCTTAAAATACCTATCATCAAATGTTTACTTTTCCTATGCGAAGTCCTCCTAGGAGTCAAGCAAGTGAGAGAAGCACTTGAATGGGTTAGGTCTAAGGTTATAAGAAAGAGAAAGGTTGGCATCTTCATATCAGTTTAACTTTTCAGCATTGTCTTCTCTTCTTATTAAATCAAAGTTGAAGAAGCCAAAGAAGCAATCTGAAGTGAAGAAAAATGCAAAAGGCCACTTGATTGTTGAGATCATAGTCCTATTGAGAGAAAAATGGTATAGGAGATTGAGCGTAAAGACTTCTAGATTGTTGAGATAGATTTGGGTTCATAGTCATGGCAATTGATTTTGATTTCTTCAAGATAACTTTTGAAAATCTTAAGGAAAGAGTCCTTAAGGATGGTGAGAACAAGGCTGCCCTCAAAGTTGAGGTCAAATAGATTCAAGAGTTTATGCTTGTCTTTTGCAATCTACATCTTGCTCCTCAAATTTTGTGCCATAGGTTTTGCATTTCAATGACCAACAAAGGTGATTAGATCAGCTAGTTGCTCATGAAAAAAACACATAAAAATGGGTTAACGAAGTATACCAATAGGGTTCACAAGTTATCAACAAGTTACATGCTTTATTGATCAAAGTGCACGAGGTAAGGAATGAGATTTCCTAGTTGAAGTATGCCATGATGGATAAAGTGTCCTCATATGAGCATTTCATGGAAAAGCTCAATCAAACTAAGGCCATTGGATTGAGGAAGTTCATAGAGATGGGGGTTGTGGCAAATGTAAAGGAGGATCCTTATTTTGGTTGTTTAGAGTAGTACAAATTTTTGGTTCAGCTTCTTAACGATGCCATTACTGTATTAAGGGATTGAAAGGCTAGACTTGGTAATTCATAAACTGGCTCAAATAATCTTAGGCTCAATAAATTACAGATTTCACTATGCTAGCTACTCCAATCAGCCCCCAATTGATGGAAACAATGATACAATCCTTATAAACATGGGATAGTCATAGATATGTAAGAAAATGCTAAACCAAAGCAATGGAAAGCATGAAAATGAAGCAACATACATTGGATGATTATTGGACATCAAGATTTTGTTTGAAGAAACCCATAAAGGGTAAAAACTCTAGTTTGGACGAGTAAAACACTCTCCAACTTCACTATAAACAGCCACGTACAATCAAGAAGGGCGAATGTAGATCTAAATATGACCTTTTCAACTCTTCTACAAGTTACAAGAGTTAAACCATCCATACTCAAGCTACTTTTCCTCACACTTTACTCCAACAAAGGGTGGAGATAGTAAAAATCACTAACAACTGAAGGTAAACAATCATGATAACTTGTAAACTTCCTTAAGTAGATGTTGGTTCCTCCCAAGAAGTGGAAAAACAAGAGCTAACACTTGGAAGGTGAAATGAATTGTCACAAACCTTCATGTTATTTGCCACACTCATTTTGGAGATATTCATTGGTTTGCTAGCAATTCAATCACTAGGTTGGTCAGACCATTTGATGGGATGAATGCCTTGTGAAGTGGTGATTCTACCAATATAAGCCAAACATCATTTTTCAACATTGTATGCAAAATGGTTTAATTTCCTAGGATGCTCTAGATCACCTCGAGTTGTCACCAATCCTATATGCATCTCAATGTGTCAAATTGATAGAAGCAACTCTCCCACATGAAAATGCACCACCTCAATCATGACAAGTATATGATTTTCAGGTCAATCCTCCCCAATTAGGAGGCTTTTGATCCCCAAATGCTCAGGGGCTCATAAGGTGTGGAAATTTCTTTCCAACATCATCCTTAGGATACCACTTTGCTTTAGTTGGAAGTTGTCCCTTCAACCCAACTAACCATGTTTCTTGTAGCCCCTTTCGTGTTTGCCTTCTCCTCTTCTAAGGAATTACATTTTTCTCAAGCTCCTCCAATGGAGTTGAACTAAGGTGCTTCATGGATTCTAACAACAACTCTTCTTCCTCATATAACATCGAAGGCCCATACAATCTTAAATTTTCTACATTAACCATCAAGAATTTTTTTTGTTTTTGAAGGAAATTATGGTTGTGCTCCATTGTACAAAATATATAATCTATAATTTATAAATAATAAATTTGTATGATTGAAATAAAGGAGCAGATTTCCAAAGCAGGCGGATTTAGCGAAAAGGCAGGAGGAGCAAAAGGTGGGAAGACAATTAATCTCAAGAAGGTTATTTCGGATAAATATGACTCGCAGGATATGGGGGCTCTTTTGCATGATCTGGATGATGGAGCGACCGAGGATAAGACTTTTCAAATTGCAATGGGTAATGTTAATGTTAAAATTTTAGAGTCCATTCCTTGTATTGTACTTCCAGACAATTTCCCAAATTTGAAGGTAGAGAAACTAAAAAAAATGTGGTATTTGCCAAATGCATTGGAATTTGGCCACCCATGGATGAATCAAAGCATAGATCAGCCAAAAATGGATGGGGTAAAACACAGAGGTGAGCTTTTTGGCGCTAGGGTTTTGACATATAGTATTTTAATTAGAATGTGAGAGGGAGAATATTTTAAAGGGAGGGCCGTGGTTTATGGGCAATGCTGGTTTGTATATCCGTGCGTGGACTCTAGGATTTGATCCATATCAACAAAAGATTTCAGATGTACTGCTTTAGATTAGACTCTACAAGTTACTCTAGGAGTTTTGGATAGAGGAAATCTTTCGATTAATTGGGGACTCTTTTGGGGAGTTCGTGTACAACTCTAATGCGATTGTAGGTGGGCAATCGACTTGTTTTGCAAGAATTTGTGTTAGAATAAATCTAAGCAGACCACTCAAGCATGCTATCAAGCTATCTTCTATATTGGGGGAATGAAATCAAGATTTGGTCTATGAATGTCTCATGGTCAAGTGTTTTCGTTGCGGGAAGGTTGGGCACATCGCAAGGGCTTGTGATGCAAAAGGTAAGAAGATGGTGGAGTTGAACCTTAATCTAATTTCACCTAAGCCGTCCCCTCCAGAGGAGAATGATTCTTCCCACTTGGAGCCACAAGGTCGTAATGGTGAAATTCTGGAGAATGATTTGAACAAGGTGTGGGGGTTTTGTTTGTTCAAGCCTCTCAAGGGAGAAAAGGACAAGATGGAGAGGATAAGCCCAGAGGTGTTTAAGGGTAGTGACAACCCATGCTCATCAGAAAAAGATTAGGGGAGGGTGCGTTGGAGCCCAAAGTTTTGTCCCCAGTTAGAATGGAGGTGCTGATTGGTGCTAGTAGCGATCGTGATGCGGGCCCTAGTGGTGATGATGACAAAGAAAATTCCTACATTATTGCTACAAGAAGATCCAAAAGATTTGGAGGAATCCCATTCCTATGGATGTTGGAGGAGCCGGTAGCAAGGGAAGGAAGATAGATGCAATGAAAGAAAAATTGAAGGCCTTAAACGATATGGAAAAGGGAACCCAAACATCAATGAAAAAAGTTGTTAAATTGGGAGGCGAGCACCTCCTAGGGTCGAAAAATTTATGAAAATTTTGAGCTGGAATGTTCGTGACCTTAATGGCCTGAAAACATGTCGTTTGGTTAAGCGACTTATAGAAATTGAAGGTGCGGATATTTTTCTAATATAGGTTACTAAGATGAAGTGTGCCAAGTTTAAAGATTTGCTTCCCAGGTTGTGGAGGAATGGGGAATGCGCAGCATTGGATGCTGAAGGGATGGTCAGAGGCCCGACCATTCTTTAGAACAAACAATGCATTTTAGGTTCGCTTGTTGAGGGATTTCATTGGAGCTAGTAGCAAGGGAAGGAAGATGGATGCAACCAAATAAAAAATGAAGGCCTTGAATAATTTGGAAAACGAATCCCCGACATCAGTGAAAAAAATTGTTAAATCAAGAGGTGAGCACCTCCTAGGGTCGAAGAATTTATAAATATTTTGAGTTGGAATGTTCGTGGCCTTAATGGCCTGAAAAAGTGTTGTTTGGTTAAGGGCTTATAGAAATCAAAGGTTCAAATATTTTTCTAATACAAGAAACTAAGATGGAGTGTGCCAAGTTTAAAGATTTGCTCCCTAGATTGTGGAAGAACGAGGAATGCATAGCCTTGGATGCTGAAGGGACAGTCGGAGGCCTGGCCATTATTTGGAACAAACAAAGCATTTAAAGTTCACTTATTGAGGGATTTCATTCATGTATTTCTGTAAGATGTAGAAATCTATATGATAATGATAAGATGATTATCTCCAAGATTCATGGTCTGAATGTGGAAAAGGAAAGGTCTAGGACTTGGGATTACATTAGGAATTTTAGAAAAAAACATGAAGTTGAGAATTGGATTGTTGGTGGCAATTTCATTTCAATTTTGTCTCTAGAGGGGAAAAGAAAAAGCAAAAAAACCCACTCCAATCATGGGTCATTGGAATTTAGGAAATTCTGTGAAGACCTGTCTCTTGTTGATATCCAGCTTAAGGTGGGTTGGTTTGCTTAGAACAATAGAAGGTTTGGGGCTGATAATGCTCTCTACAAATTAGACAAATTCTTTTTAAACTTGGACTGGCTTCTTGACCTTGATAATTTATTTTTTGTGGTTGTTCATTTCGGCAGATAGGATCATTGGCACATTGCTATGCACCTAAATAAAACCATGAAGCCGAAGGGGATTCCTTTTAAAATGGAAGCTTTCTGGTTTGTTCATCAGGACTTTAATGGAGCTTTGGAAGGTTGGTGGAATTAGGGAGTGAAGGGCTGCAAGAGGTATATCGTGTTTAAAAAATTATAGGAAGTCAAAAGACATGCCAAGGTTTGGAACATGGAAACAATGGGGAATTTGTTCGAAAATAAGACTAAGATTGAAGCTGATTTGAGTTTAGTGGAGGCGAACATTGCTGTGAATGACCTCTCCCCTGAACTGAGGGTAACTAAGATGGGTCTGGTTGAAGAACACACCAAAATTCTAAGAATGGGGGAAATTCCTTGGCATCAAAAGTCCAAAATAAAGTGGTTAAGTGAAGGGGATCATAATACCATGTTTTTTCATTTGTCAACCAAAATAAGAAGGAAATTCAATAAAGTTTTGAGTATTCAGCTTCCTTTGGGCTCAGCTGTGGAGGACGTGATGCTATTAGGAATGAAGGGTTGAACATTTTTAAGGATCTTTTAGCCTTGGAGTCAGATAACAATCTATTGGGTTAGGAGGCTTTGCTTAGCAATATTCCTTGTCTAGTCAATGATGCTTAGAACAAAGAGTTGCTTGCCCCCTTTACTTTGGAGGAATACAAGATGGCCGCTCTTTCTTTGGGCACTAGGAAGGCTCTTGGCCTAGATGGTTTTCAGGCTAATTTTTTTCAAAATATTGGGAGATTGTTGGTGAAGATGTGTTGAGGGCAGCAAATGAATGTAGAATGCAAAGAGCTATGTTGAAGTCTTGGAAATCTACATATATTGCCCTTATCCCCAAGAATAAAGATCCAAAATACTTTGATGAGTTTAGTCCCCTAGCTCTTTGTAATACTGTGTATAAAATTGTGTTGAAGGCGATGGTTTGCAGGCCCAAAAAATGCTTGGAGAATTTAATATTTGAAGAGCAAAATGGCTTCTTAAGAGGTAGATAGACTTTGGACAGTATAATTATTGTTCACGAGACTATACACTTTGTCAAACCTAGAAAGGAGGATGGTATGGCTGTCCAACTGAATATGAACAAAGCCTACAACAGAGTTTAATGAGATTTCCTTATTAAGGTTATGTGTAGGTTTGGTTTCTATAAAGCATGGTGCAACTAGGTTTATAGCTCTATATCTTGTGCTATCCTTATACATAGTATTCTGATTGAGTTTTTTAGTGCTAAAAGAGGGTTAAGACGGGGATTCTATATCCCCCTTCTTGTTCCTCATAATTGTACTTGAGGTAGAGCTTTGAGAAAAGAAGCTAGGGATTGAGAGGTATTGATAACATTACTCATCTACGATTTGTAGACGATACCTTGTTATTTGGGGAAGCTTCGGCCAAAGATGTTAGTTTTATGATCAGATGTAATGCACAGAAAATTAATTCAAAAATCAGACACAAAACACAGCAGATACCTTGGGAAAACCCTCCACTTGAGGGAGAAAAACCCAGCAACAATATATCACTTATATATTGAGTCTCAACAACAATTATCTCCTTACAAGAGGCCGATATGAAGGCCTAAATATAAGCACCAAAGAATGATGCAACACAGAAACACAATGAAGTAATTCGCTGATAAAATCTCAGCCTTCTACTATATCGATCTGCCTTTGATGAAGAACTCGCACTTGATGAAGAATGGAAAATAAGTCGATGCTCAAACAAAGAGACATCGCCAAGTATATATACAATATGATGGAGAGAGACGCACCCTTTCAAAAACACAAGTTGGCCCAGCATAGAAGGATGCGCCTCTCCAATAAAATCGCGACCATGCAAGGGGTTGGCCTCATTAGTAAATCGTGCCTCTTCATTAAATCGTGCCATTCCATTAATTAAATATAATAACCAATGATTGTGTCTCTGCAATAAATCGATTTCACATAAATTAAATAGCCTTAGGCTATTACTTAATTTATCATCATGAAGTAAGGAGATCGGCTGGAAGTGAAGACGGACACTGCATAACATCAACACTCCCTCTCAGCTAGGGAGAACACTTCTAGCTGCACAAGACATATCACCTCATCGTGATGTTTACCACAATGGCTACACCCATATGTGGAAAAGAAGGATACCACCTCATCGTGATATCAACCATCATGGCTACACCCATGGATGGAAAGAAGAGATATCACCTCACCGTGATATCAACCATCATGGCTACTCCCATGGATGGTAGGACAAGTGCTTACCACTCAACGTGATGTTGTCACCTCATCGTGACGTTCACCATGGCTCTCCTAGAGGGTGAAAACACAAGTACAAGAAAATCATCACGGACTCTCTCACGTGATGCTGTCATGGAGTCACACACATGACATCCACCATGGCTCTCCCAAAGGGTGGAAACAAGGGCTTTCACCTCAAATCTCTCTTAGAGAGAAATGCATTAACAAGGGATTGCACCTCAAATCTCTCTCAAAGAGAAATGCATTAAAGAGGATCATTGATATTGAGACTCCTTAGCTAGGGCTTGATTCTCCACCATACCAAGCTTGTCTCGAAAGTACACAAACTTTATCTTGGAGAGAGGCTTGGTGAGAATGTCTGCCGTCTGCTCATCAGTGCTGATATACCTCAACTGGATCACCTTCCTCAATACCATATCTCTGATATAGTGGTATTTGATCTCAACATGCTTAGTTCTGTCATGAAACACAGGGTTGACAAAAAGCTTCACATGGCTCAAGGTATCACAAAGAATGATAGTAGGCTCCAATGATTCTCCAACCAATCCTGCAAGGAGCTTTACAAAGCCACATTGCTTCTCGAGCTGCCACACGAGCTGCAATATACTCTGCCTCTGCGGTGCTTAGTACCAATGAAGACTGCTTCCTACTACACTAGGAGATCATCGCAGACCCCAAATTGAAACAACATCTAGAGGTACTCTTTCAATCAGCAACACAACCTGCGCAATCAAAATCAGTATATCCATGTAGCTTCAAGTCCACACCTGAAGAATATCTCAAGCAATATCCAACTATGCTACGCAAGTATCTCAGGATATGCTTCGCTGCAACTAGATGTATTTGCCTTGGTTCACACATGAATTGACTAAATGCACTCACTGCATAGCAAATATCCGGTCTAGTATTGACTAGATGCATCAATGATCCAATCAACTGCCTGTACATCGTGGAATCCACCAGATCTGAACTAGTTGCAGCCTCTTTCAACTTATGCAAGTTCGTCTCCATAGGCGTAGACATGGATTTGCAATCCATCATACCAAATCTCTTCAATAGTATACTTCCCTTGACTTAGAATCATCTCATCAGGCTTCTGCCATACTTCTAAACCAAGAAAGTAGTGCATGTAACCAAGATCCTTCATTTCAAATTTAGAAGCTATCTCCTTCTTGCATTTGATAATGAGGTGATCTTCTCTAGTAAGAATAAATCAACATAAAGAACCAAGATCAACTAGATTACAATCTTCTTCAGGTTCAATAGGCTCCCTCTGAATCTTCATGTACTTGCATCAACCTTCTGACCTCTTCGTCCAAGATTGCTTGCAACACTTGCCTTAGGTAAATGTTTTCCAGCGCACACTTCTCATACTGTACAGAGTTTAGGATTGTCCTCCTCGACCTTATCCCAGATCACACTATTTTGAATAGGTTTGCGGAGCTATCAATATCAAATCCAGATGACTGTCTTGTGCAATTATGATCTCAGCAGCTGAAGAGGACTTTCAAGGATTTAACACTTGGCCTTGCAACACTACAACTTTCACTTCTTCTCAGTGAGTCACAAAACTCCCTCTTGATCCCTGCCTCAGAGATTGCCAAGACGACTTCTGGAAGTGAACTCCCTCTAGCCACCAACTTAGTCCCATGGCTGCAAGTTGTGACTTCACACTTGATCATTTCTTTGGTCGGCATGACATCTTCACAAGATGCCTCAAGCTTTTCATCACTAAGCAATCTCTCATCACCTTCTTGCTCCTAGATTTGTCTTGGAAGCATTTTAGAGAGAGATTACTAACAGTTTATAACTATCCAAAGAAATATCAAGGCTAGAATCATACAAGGTTTACTATCTTAGGTTATAGCATGAATGCATAAGAATTTATGAACAATATTAAAACATGAATAAATAAATCAACTTATAAGAGAAATATATCAAAAGATTAGAATGAAGCGATAGAGAAACTTATCTTTATTGAATTCTAATATAACTCTTTCTTCCATCTTTTACTCCTCTTGAGAGTGCTAAATTCACAACAAAAGACAATCTGCACTACTACAGATTTCTTGAATGCAATATGCAGTTAGCATGTAGAACCAACTCTCTCCAAGAGTTCAAGGCTCTATCATAGTTCATGCATTAGAGGATGATATTGATGTGACCAACTAATTACCATCAAAATTGCAATTCTCTTTTTATTTCAGAGTCACACTTAGAAATCTTCACAACTAGCATGAAAATAACTTGCAATGAATAAATGAAATCTTCAAAGGATCTTATGCTAGTGAACACAATTCAAGAGAAACCACTATCTCTCTTTACTAATTACAAGATCCAAATAAATGATATAACTTAGCAAACAAAGAATACTTATCTCTTTAAATATTCTGATGGTTGCAAGTACAATATGCTGCTCTTGCGCTCAGATCAGTCCACAACCTTCACGGCTTGAACACAGGCCCATGACTTACAATAGAAATACCCTAGAATCCTTTTGAGGAGAGATCTCATCCACACCCGCAAATGAAGCATGCTGATTAGGCCTGGTTGGGCAATCCTTTGCATAGTGACCGAATTTGTCACATCGAAAACATTGGACTTTGGAAAGGTCCCACTTCTTCTTGAATGCAGGAGCACTATCATCTCCTTTATCTCTATTCCTCTATCCTTTCTTTCCTCCTTTTCCTTTCTTCTTCGAGGATTGAGTGGAAAGAACATGAATGTCTTCATTTGTAGAGCTTCGACCAATACATCTCGCAGCCAACCTAGACTCTTCTTGATTACAATCTGCCCTCAAACGATCAAACTTGGGAAGTTTCGATCTTGCACTGATTCCTTGAATGTAAAACTCCCAAGATGAAGGAAGACCATTACGGGCAAGCATGGTCAAATCCTTGTCATCAACAAAATGACCAATGGTAGAGAGCTGATCTCTCAATTCGGAAATCTTCATGAAGTAAACGATGGCAGATTCTTCTTCTGCCATCTTAACATGATGAAGTTGTTGCTTTAATGCAAGTGCACAACTTGTGTTGTTGATCTCATACATCTCCTCCAAAGTCTTAAGCATCTCTCTTGCCATCTTCAACTTTGAGACGATAGGAGCAATATGATCCTTCATGGAATCAACTAACATCTTCTTTGCCCTAGTATCTTTCTTCTTCCATTGAACCGTCTCTTCCTCATTTGTAGGCTCGGGGACGCTGCTCTCCACGAACTCAACCAATTCATTTTCCTCCAAGGTGAGCATAATTCTGAATCTCCAAGATGTGAAATTTGTTGCTCCCTCAAGTCTGTCCTCGATCTTGAGACCGTTCACCATCTTTATGAAGAGATAGAAGTGAACAAAGATGAGAAGAAGAATAAAGAGTATCGCTGCAAGACTAAATCGGATCAAGATCTTCTTGAAACCCGCTTTGATACCATGTTAGTTTTATGATTAGATGTCATGGACAGAAAATTAATTCAAAAATCAGACACAAAACACAGCAGATACCCTAGGAAAACCCTCCACTTGAGGGAGAAAAACCCAGCAACAATATATCACTTATATATTGAGTCTCAACAACAATTATCTACTTACAAGAGGCCGATATGAAGGCCTAAATATAAGCACCAAAGAATGATGCAACACAGAAACACAATGAAGTAATTCGTTGATAAAATCTCAGCCTTCTACTATATCGATCTGCCTTTGATGAAGAACTCGCACTTGATGAAGAATGGAAAATAAGTCGATGCTCAAACAAAGAGACATCACCAAGTATATATACAATGTGATGGAGAGAGACGTGCCCTTTCAAAAACACAAGTCGGCCCAGCATAGAAAGATGCGCCCCTCCAATAAAATCGCAACCATGCAAGAGGTCAACCTCATTAGTAATTCGTGCCTCTTCATTAAATCGTGCCATTCCATTAATTAAATATAATAACCAATGATTGTGTCTCTTCAATAAATCGATGTCACATAAATTAAATAGCCTTAGGCTATTATTTAATTTATCATCATGAAGTAAGGAGATTGGCTGGAAGTGAAGACCAATGCTGCATAACATCAACAAAAGAAACAAGAAACATCAAAAAAGTTTCGATGCATTATGAGAAGGCAGCTAGGAAAAAGTCAATGTAGCTAAATCAAGATTCTTTTTCTTGAAAGAGACAAGTTTGGAAAGGCCGAAGATCCAAAGTATCTTAGGTTTTGAGTCGGATAGGTTGCCCAACAAATATTTGGGGGTGCCACTGTTGGATAGGTCTTTGAAGGTGGAATCGAGGAATGTTATGGATTGTGTTCACGAAAAGCTCACCTCATGGAAGGGCAGGTGGCTGTCCATGGCTAGGAGGATCTCCTTAATCAAAGCGTCTTTGGTTGCTGTGCCCATTTGTAGAATGTTGATATTCCAACTCATGTAAAATTACAAGGATACTGAAAGGTACATAACGTATATTTCTTTGGCAAGGAAATGAAAATCTTTTCAAATATAATCTTGTAAAGTGAGATGAAGTGTGTGGGCCCTTAAACTTGGGGGGGTTGGGGTTCAAGAAATGCAAGGATATCAACAAGGCGTTTGGGGGCTAAGTTGGTATGGAGAATTTACAAGGACAAGGACCGACTATGGAGTAAGATTATTCAAGGAAAATACCTATAGGACAAGCCAAGTAATTTGTTTTCTATCACTTGCGAACTCCCTTTGGGCTTGAGTGTTTGAAATTTATATGTTCTTGTGGTAAATTAATCTTCACAGACATCAAATGGCGATTAGGGTTGGGGGATAAGATTTTTGGCGTGATTGTTGGATAGAAGATAAACCTTTGAAGGAGAATCGTGCCTATCGATCGTTAATCATCTACTTTGAAAATGTGGTGGGAGATATGGTTAAAAATTACATTGAAGGAAGCTCCCTTCAGAGACAATGGAAGAATTTGATTGCCCCGGTGGAAGAACTAAAGGAGGTGTGTGCTAATGTTCAAGCCAAGTTGGACAAATGGCCTATTGTGGGGCTGATCAATGAAGACAAAATGGTTTGGGGTGGTTAGGGTAATGGAAAGGTTTTGGTTAGTGTTGCTTTTATCTCCAATTTTCTAAAGAGGGAGGATATTTCCACTATGGTAGATAGGAAGATTTGGAACAAGTTCGATATCCCAAAGGTAAATGCATTTCTTTGGATTGCTTGGAATCGTCATGCTCACCTGGAATAGGTTGCGGACTTTGGGGAAGAAGGGACCCTCAAGATGTATCATGTGCAAAGAGAGAGGTGAGGACAATGATCATCTATTTATTCATTTTAACTTTGGTAGACAGCTTTGGATGATCTTTCTTAATTGATGGGGGCCGGATTGGGTTTTGTTGGCCAACATCCCGAGACTCTTGGAGAGTTGGATGCTAAAAATAGAAAGCTCAGGTCTTCGATTTATTTGGTGTTTGACTCTTGCTTTGATTGTTTGGAATGTCTGATTAGAAAGAAATCAAAGAACCTTCCATGATACTTCAAGGTTGGTGGAAAGAATTTGGGATATAATAGAAAAATGCTATTTGTGAATTATGGGACATTCGTAAAGAAAGGGATTGGGTTCTTGATGATTCCGGAGGTAGATGGGTGAATGCATGGCTAAGGTGCAATTGGTTGGATTGAGGTAAACTATCTAAGGAAAAGGTCTTGAAGCATATATCGTAGTGTCTGGACTCTGATTGGGTTAAACTAAACTTTGATGGAGCTACAAAAGGCAATCCAGGGAAAGCAGGGGGTGGGGGAGTATTCAGAGATGCAAAGGGGCAATCGGTGGGCCTTTATTCTTATGATTTCAAAAATCAGTCCAACAATTCATCTAAGGCTAGGGAAATGCTTTGGGGCCTAATGAGAGCAAGAGATAAAGGATGGAAAAAAAAGTGGGTGGAAGGGGATTCCAAATTGGTTATGGGAGTTATGAAGTGTGGCTCAGTTCAAAACTGGAGGCTGGAGGTGATTACTGAAACTGCCAAGAGTTTGAGCACCAAGTTTGATAATGTTGCAGATTGGGCGGCGAATAAGGTGACTCATCTTCAAAATGAGGCTGGGATTTGTGTTAAGTATTGGTGGAAAGATTATCCTTTTGAGGCCATTACTTTGATGCAAAATGATATTAAGGAACACCCCCCCAATATGGGAAGTGTGTAGATTGCTCAAAAATGTTTTCTTTTTGGTGCGATTTGCTTTTGTCTACTGGTTTTTGTTGGTATGTGATTTGGGTTCACTAGTTGGCCTTTTTCTCTTTTGATGGTTTTGTTGAGTTTGTGGGCACATTTCCTTCTTGTGTTGTGGCACTTTTTCAAGCATTCTTGTTTCGCTTGTTTTTTCTCGCAGCCAGTGGTTGTTGTGTTGGTGACTACTGTTTTGGTGGGGATTTCGGTGGGGCTGCTCATGTCGCTGGCTTGTTCAGATTGCAAATTTGTAATTATGTTTGTGTTGGTCTCTGGGGTCTGAGTAATTTACTCTATCCTCGTTCCTATGGGAACTGCGGTGTTTATTTATTTGTTCTTTGGTCAATATTGGGTTAGTAGTCTTTTGGCTTTAGCTGATATGGTTGTAAAGCTTTTAGTGTTGGTTGGGGATATTTCACGATCTTTGTTTGGACATTGGATTAAGTCCTCTTTTTTCTTCTGGTTCTTGGACCTAAACCAAGTTTTTATCAGAAAAAAAAAAATTGTATAATTTTATAAATATATTCATTTATTAAACAACTAATATTAAACTATGATAGAATGAAAACAAATCATAATTAAAATTTGGTGTTTCACAGAAGCTAGCTTAGATAATGATAATGGAGAGGTGACTTGAGAGTTGGAGATATGACCATTGAGAACTTCTTGGTTTCCAACTATAATCTCGTGAAGGGCCTCAAAGCCAAGTCCAAGGGTTCCAAGTGTGTTGTTTGTTTAAGAAACTTTGATGGCCAAGAAATGTTGCACTTGCTTCCCAAATGCATCTCGGCCTTCTATTTGGAGTGCATCAATATGTGGCTTTACTTGTAGACCACTAACCCAACAGTTAAGCACCTTTGATGGACAAGTGAGATGTAGAATGGAATGATGATGATGAGAATGAGTGGATATGGGCTGTCTTGTAATCCAATTGACACCTCTTGAGATGAAAACCATCACCCATTTTTTTTTTGGCTCAGCTATGCACTATGCATGACAATGGCATGCCCTAAGCACCCCTTGGTATGTCTTAGAGGTACACACGATGTGCCTTGGGCATACTTGGACATAGACTCAAACCTATTCGGGTTGGTATAGAGGTAAATCCATGTGCATCCTATGTCTTGGGAGGAAATGCAGGCCACATGGGTCTCAAGTGGATGTAACATTATCATGGATGGGTGGGTAGAGATTAGGTAGTATCCATTTAGCAATATCACAGAGACATGAGTAGAAAGCCTTATTTCTTTAGGGCCATTGATTATTCAGGGCTTGTAAGGATGTAGAGTTTCAATTTGAGATCCTCATAGATGCTATTGAGGAAGTTGGCCTTGCAAATGTGGTGTAGGTTGTGATAGATGCGGCCTATGTGTGTAGGGTAGTCAGAAAGTTGGTTAAAGCTGCCTACAAACATACTTTTTAGACCCATTATGTGCATGCCATTAACAAATCATTGAAGGCAATGGGCAAAATTAACTGAATCAACTAGGTTGTAATCGATGCGAGAGATGTGTAGATGTTTATTTGCAATCAGCACACATTTCATGCAAGATTTCAGACCTTGACAATATATGCATCATACTTCATTCTCCTGGAGAGGATGATTGAATTGCAACAACCCTTGCAACTAATGGTCATGACTCATGACACATGGGTGGAGTTAGTGGACTAAATCTACGTTAGAGTAGGGAAGAGGACGAGGGAAGTGGTGAAGAGTGATAGTATTTGTGTTGAGTCTAAATACATCCTCTCCATCATAGCATTAATTTTCACAGTGATCAAATATGGGGACTCTAATCCTCCAAGCAGTGGGGATGTGCATGAGTGCATTGATAACATGCTTGGCCAAATGAAGGCCACATTACCAAATAAAAAGCCCCACCTTGCAGTTCTAGAATGAGAAACACCCTACCTATCATTTAGTGGAGGTGGGAGAAGGTAACACTGCCTTGCACGTAGTTGTGTATGCAATGGACCTGGAGTGGTATGTGCAAAGGCTTGGTGGAGTTGTCCCTTTGGTAGATAATGAGGTTAATATAGGCTTGATGAAAGCAATTTAAAAGATGTATAGTGCAAATGAGGCCACTATCATCTGCCATGAATGAACCAAATTTGCCACATTCAAAGGCAGAATGTAGGTGAGGCGAATTTGGATAGGGAGACTGGTGCAAGAGGACCCAATGCCATGGTGGCCATTTGCATGGGCCTCAATTGCTAATAACCACAATAGTCTTTAGCGTCTTGTCATAAGTTTGTAGTTCCTTTGTTGTTGAGAGGAATCACTCTACATATAACTTCATCCACTCTATCAAGAGGAATAGGCTTTCCTTTAGAAGAGTAGAGAAGCTTGTGGCTGTACATAGTGTCTTGCATCTTGTACTGCAAGATGCAAGTGTACAAGTAGAGCACAATAGTATGGTGGGATGTAGACTCAGAAGAGCCAACACAGACCGACGGGGATCAAGCTGCCCATGCAGAGTTGGTTGGTGTCCATTTGGTGGAGTTTCTCCATTAGTTCTTGCAATGAGGAGTTTGCCATGACATTTGGGAGGATGATCAGATCACTGAGGTGTTGGCCCATTGCGCTTGACAGTTGAAGGTTGATGTAATCATTATATTGAATGCAATAATATATGATATTTGGAATTTACAATGTATTATTGGTTCAATTGATTTGTTGTGTTTGCAGTTTAACCTTACATAAAAGATAAATTATTAAATTACAATTTTTTTTACTTTTATTTCTAATTAGTTGTTCAAGTATTAGATTGTATTTGTGCTGCTGTCCCCTGCTGTCCCCTGCTGTCCCCAAGTTTTGGAAAAAAATGTTATCCTTGAAACCTTTCCCCCTGTCCTGCTGTTCTGAAACTCCATGGAACAATGGTATTTCATCCTAACAAAATTTCCTATCTCGGTCAGGTATCCCTGGGTATTCATATTGCATGTGCTCTTGCTCTTGCAGACCAGGTTCAAACTCAAAAGCTGTTGAAGTCAAGTGCTACAGGTTGAGGCAGTCCCTTTTTGGCATTGTGCTTTCACATGCCTCAGAAGGAGCATGGGTCCACACTGTCACAATCTATTATTTTATACTTCTCACCTTCACAGCTTTGTTAAAGTGAGGATTCATTTTCACAAGAAGTTTTTTCCATAAGTTGAAACTCTTTAGCAGCCTTGCAATCTAAAAGCTTATGTTATGATCTTTGTAAGGACCAGAGGCACAGGGCTGTAGGAGTGGATGTTAGGTCTCCAATATTCCCCCACACTGGCAACTTCTTGTTCTGTTCTTCCTAGCTCATGAAAGTCAAGATACTGTACCTTCTAGCAGTCCCTTTTTTCCTTCATATTGATTCATGAGTCCAGACACAAGCTTGTCCTTAAAGATTTTCATCAAGTTATAATGGATACCAACATTTCTGTATCTGTGCTTGCAACCCGTAGAAGTGTTGGTTCACTGGTTGAAGGTGCAGAAGTTGATGCAGGGGCAGAGCTCTGAACTTCATACGCTTTTGTTTTCCTCATCTAAATATCATTGTTTATTTGAATCCTTCCATCCACTCACAGTGTTCTTCATTTTTGCTTCATACCTCTCATTCTTGCCATACTCAATCTTTTTGCTGTCTTGCCATAATAAACTTAATGACAATTAATGATCACTAACACTGAAAGAGGTATAAATAAGAGACTATGGGTTTGCAAGAGCCCACTCATACTATTTCCCAAATAGATCTGCTCGATATTATTTATAACAAAGGAGAAGATGAAGAGAAAGGTTCTACAGTTCCAACTCATTCTCATCTAGCATGGTTGACAACAATATTTCTTTAGTGTAACAAAATTAACAAATGCTCGCCTAGAAGCTCAATGCATCCAAGCAGTGCAGAACAGTCTAGTGCAGCCAAATCCTAGCATTGCAATGGAGTTTTAAATGCTGGGTGACTGGGTGATCAGCCTTTTAACCCATCAATTCCAAATGCATACAACTGGTTGATTGAACTTCAGAACCTGTCTTCTGTGTTTTTCTCTCCTCTTCAGATTCCTGCGCGAGGATCTGCTCTTACCATTGCCAGTGACACGACCCCTTACAAATTCTGTAGTAGCAGACATCCACTTAAGACATCCGCCTAGTCTGGCTATCTGACATCGAGTATTAGTCCATATACACTGTACTTCTGTTGGAGGTGAATGAGAGCCTCTTCTTAGGCGTCCACCTGAAGTAGGAGAGCTGAATCTGCTCACCCATGTTGGCCTTCATTGCTTGTCTGTAGATGCTGCCTCTAACTGTCAAATACTTCAGGCATGTTGAAATATTCCGAGCCAAATTTTTTCAACTTTTTCAATTTACCATTTACAAATCAATGCACCCGTTAAGGTTAGCAGATAAACCAAAACGTACTGAAGCAACTCTAACCAGAATGTACACCAGGATCCCGATGTGGGCAAGGTGTGAGCATTGGTCAGAGGATCTAAATCAAATTGCTTATGCAGGAACTCTAACCAAGAATGGCGCCGATGATGGCGAGCATATGGTCAGAGGATCTTCTACTCTACTTGTTGAAAGGGAACTCGACACCAAGTATGTGCTACCCAATCCAGAATGGAGTGAGGGGCGACCATATGGCGGAGTGTTACAAAGTACAATACTCGAAAAGAAATGCTGAAAGCTGAAAATACTCAACACCCAGAATGTGCTTGCTAACCCAGAGTGGGAAAGTAGCTACCATAGGGCGGAGATGTAATTATTACAATAACTTCAAATGAAATTGAGCATTACAACCAGATTTGAACAAGACTGAAATTTACTGCCAGTACTACTGTCAGTTTACAAAAATAAGAATCATCCGCCTGCCAATAGCTTAGGAGTTTGAGAGATTAGCATTACATCATAAAGAACTTGCCTTATCTTGGATAGAAGTGCCAAGACCATAACACTCTCAATGATCAAGAGCCTAATTCTGATTTTTGTCACAAATCTGCACTTTATATGAATAATCAGCAGCCTATGAAATCCCTCAATTGTTCATAACTCTCACATAGATCATAAAGAACTCTCCTTAGCTTAGTTAGGAGTGCCAAACAGTGAACCTTTCAATGATCAAATAACAATTCTGGTTTTCTTTACAAATCTGCAATTTTAAATGAATAACCAGCAGTCTAAGAAAGCACTCAGATGTTCATAACTCTTCCATAACTCAACGGATTGACTTGAAACTAAATGCAATATTCCCTAAGAATGAAGGCGCCTATACTAAGACACTGAAAACAGATCAAACAACCTTAAATTATTTATGCACGGGTTTCAATGCAAGCAGCAGATGGTACGGCCCTCAAGGAAGGGCGATCTGCTCTTATAAATTAATGGCTTCTCTAAAAAATCTGCAAATTAGAGGATGATGGCGCCTAGACCTAGCAATGAAGATGGAGTAACACCCAGAACAATATTTTGTTGTTTTCTTGACTTATGAATAAAAACATGAATCTGCTGTAGCAAATAATGCAATTTCATGAAAAACTCTAATATGCAAAACTGAAACAAGGAAGCTACAAGCTGATTACAATGCACTAATCTCAAAGCAAACACACAAACTAGACTAAATCACCACTAGTCGCTGTATTGCAAGCAAGAAGCGATGCCCGAGCTAGGAGGCCTTCATTCCTCGAAGCAATCCCAAAGCCAATCCGGCAGCATAACATTCCTGTAGATAAAAGATGCCCAAATGATGATCCAAGTCTTCCTTTTATAATTTCTGGTTGACTTCTCGAAACCCTAAACTCCTCTCAAAGTCAAAAAACCCTAATCTCCTCAAAGATGGCGTCCTTTTCCTTCAAGTTCAATATTCACTTTTAAAATAAATTCAATACTTTAATAAATGCGTCCACCTTATATCTTGATTTGACTTTGGATAAAATATAAAATAATCTTCAATGAAGGCGCCACCCTCAAGAAGACCACTTTTCAAAACAACATAAAGTCAATAGACTAGG
This sequence comes from Sequoia sempervirens, assembly GCA_007258455.2. Lineage (NCBI taxonomy): Eukaryota > Viridiplantae > Streptophyta > Pinopsida > Cupressales > Cupressaceae > Sequoia > Sequoia sempervirens. The sequence continues at coordinate 17,982,889 of VDFB02000009.1, forward strand.
CCAAGGGGGTCAACGTTAAAATATAACATTAAACGTGACCTTTTTAATTAAATAACTCACTTATCTCTCCAAATGCGCCCTGAAGCCATTAATGAGCAAGTCAACTGACCAAACTGGAGTAGGAAGTCAACCACGCTGAACTCAACTGTAAAACTGCCAGAAATAGAATTTACTAAAAATAGTAAATTCCTGAAAATGCTTAGAATGCCGAAATGAACATACCACTGCGAAGCTCTCTGAAAACCCAGAAAGAATCCGCCATTGAATCCACCAACTCCGAGCAAAGACATCCTTAAAAATAGGAAACCCTAATTTTACCTTCCGACTAGCCTTCGGGTTTCAGAAAAAAGCCAACGGTCCTGGAAAGATCAGGATCGAGAAGGGGACATTACAATGCTCACACTCAGCTGCAGGATATCTCCTTTCAGATCTTCATGAGAATGGACAATATGATCCCCTCATTGGCAAAACCTATGCTTTAAGCATCACAATGAATGTCATAATGGAAGAGCAAGGCCGGGATCTAAAATTTGAAATTTGTGAAGATTGTTTTCTTTTTTTCATTCAGCCAAGTGAGTTCTTCGTGCCCTGCCCCCCTTGCGAATCCCTGTGGTTGTTCTGGATGATTCATTCCCTCTTTACAATACCAGTCATGCCATTTGACACCTACTTTCATCTTTTTTCTCCCTATCAAAAAGAGGATGGGATGCTGCTCCAAATAGTATGGGCTAACCATCAGGGTCCTGCAAAGAAGGGGAAGAAGTCTGCTGGGGAGAAAATCCTCCAAGGCAACCGGATCTCATCTTTCCCTCAGTCCCATCAATGGATAAATAAACTTACGCAGTTTGGGAGATATGCATGATATATTTAGTTTTCATTCTTATAGACATTATTTTGGACTGTAGTGCCTAAGGCTGACAGCAGGGGGTATGTCAGCTAAATTTAGTTTTCATTCTTATAGCCATATTATTTTGGACTGTAGTGCCATAGGCTGACATCAGCGAGTATGTCAGCTAAATAAGTATGTTGGGTTCCAGTCCCACTTGTCTCTTGTACTGCATCTTAACCTGGCTTTTCCTGCTTTGCATCTCAAATGTAAGTTCTTTCTTCTTTTATTAAATTTGAATCATAAAAAGTTACTTGAACTAGCTTGCCAGTACATGCTGCCCTCCTTTATATATATGCCTTTTGTCCATTTGCAGTAAGGGCCTCTTGTCATTGTTGGGAGGGAAGGTCAAACTGGCAACTGACTTGCAAGGTTTTGCCAATGTTTATCACAACAGTAATGCTGGTATCACACTGATTTACTTTCTATGTGCTCAGGGCAACCATTCTCTGTGGAATGCCTTTCCTGTTTAGATTCCAAGGTTTTAATTTTCTCTTTATTTCTCACCTTATAAACCATTCCTTCCACTGAGTAACCTTTTATTATTAACTGCTCTAGACGCATTATAGAGTTATTCCTTGGTTAGGCAGGTCAAACTAGCAACTGAGTGGCTAGGTTTTGCAAACATTCATCAGACCAGTAATATTGGTATCACTCAATGATTTGCTTTCTGTGTGATGATGCGGTACTTAAGGGAATCACTTTGTGGAGCGCCTTTCATTGTTTTGATTCCAAGTCTGTTTATTTGATCTGCATTTCTCACCTTCCAAATCTTTTATTATTGTCAACTACTCTGGGTAGCTAATAGAGTTATTCCTTGGTTCTGCTTAGAGAAGGTTAGCTTTGAAATAGGAACAAGGATTGAATCTCCTCTCTTTTTAATAGGAAGGTGGTATCGGGATTTTGGTTTATCTTTATGTTAAATGACTAGAAGCTGTGGACAACTTAAGAAAGGATTGTTTTTTCTTTTCTGGTCAAGCCTTAATTAAGTGTTGCCAATTCTGTTATTGTTCTTGAAACAGAATCTTGAGCTTATAGAATGGGTATTTTGGCATCTTTCAGTGTGGTGGTTCTCTGGGGACTGTGTACTTTTTTTAACTATATAAAAGCAGTTTACTTCAAGATTAATCACTATATTTCTCATGAAAATAAATTGAATATGACATGATGAAGGATGCTTACAGTGAATATTTCCTACTATAGAAGCAAGATTGCACAGCCACATGCCTCCTTTTCAGACCCCTGTTATTTATATGTATCTTTTTACAATTTGGATGATTAATCATGCCTATCCATATTAATTGATCCTCGATACTTATTCTACTGATATAACTATTAATCATGTTAAAGGTCCAGTACATGCTGTTTTGTTAGTTGATTGATAAGAAATCATACATTCTTTTACATATTGAGAAAAGTCTGAAATCATCTTGGGAATTGTTTTGCTCCTTTATAAAAAGAATTCCAGTTTGGAAAGCATGGAGAATGATTTCAATATTGACAAGGATTATAGGGCATTCAAATGGATTATTTGAACCCATAGTATCTGCAACACTTCCACACCCAGAAGAGTCCCCAGTACCTCTATGGTCTTTTTGTTGAATCTAAATTTCATCACCTTTACCAGCTTCACTGCTGTTTGTATTGTATTCCTTTTTTTAAAAACTCAAAACACAGCTGCAAGTGCAAACATAAAACACAAATCCAAAAAAATTCTCTAAGTGTTTGAAACTTTGAATGAAACAAAAAAAAGTGCACAAGAATTTGTGCAAATGAACAATGGATAATAAACTTATCTCAAATAATGTAGTTGTGATGCGTACTTGTTTTTTTCTCACTGCTGTTCTCTTTTTGTCTTCTTCTCACAAAATGCAAAATGGCAAAATGATAGAGTTTTTTGTTTTCAGGTGTTAGTGTCTTTGTTTTAGATATAAGAAGGTTGTAAAGAGTTGTGTGGGAACATGTGAGCCCCTTACCCCGCTTTTTTTTATCATTTTATCATTTTTCTTTTCTAAATTGCTTCTTTTCCAGTCTGGGCCGTAGGGGATGGCTAGCTGTTCCTGGGATGGTCGGGGGATGTCTAGGCCCCAGCTGTCCCTCGGTGTTTCTTGTCGTTCCCTATTTATTTTCCACTGTACTGGGAACATTTCCTATTTTTCTTGCACATAGGGGATGGCGGAGGAATGTTTCCTACCTATGCCTGCACCCCAAAACATTTCCAGTGGGGGATGGGGTCAAAACATGCAAGGGACATGTCTCCGGGGTACATAGGGTATACCTTTGAAAAGGTAAGCTACTAATACAGAAAAAGATACACACTTCTCTGCAGAAATTCTATGTGCTTCTTTGAAAATATGTTAGGAGAGTGCATTCCTGGGAAGTTCTTGAAACCTGATTCTTGGCATGTCAGATGCTTTTAGTCTGTGAAGAAAGGTTAGCACCAATTTTAATAAGCATTGTTTACACACTTTTTTTCTTTCTGAGAACTTATATCCTATGTGCAGGTACCAAGCAAAACTTCAACAGAACTTGATGTATCTAGCTGCTATTGCTGATTCTCAGCCTCAAGTGCCAGCTGCACATGCTCAGGTTTCACTTGTGGAGAAGAGACTGTATCTATTGCATTCAGCCTCTTTCAGTTATCATGCTAGTTGATTTTATTCTTGTGTATTTTTTGTCCTTAAAAGAGAATTATATCTTAAAATTGTGTTCCTCCAGATTCCTCCTAATGCAGTTGTGCAGTCTGGTGGGCATTTCATGCAGCACCAGCAGGCACAGCAGCAAGTCACTCCTCAGTCTCTTATGGCAGCCAGATCTTCCATGTTGTATGCCCAGCAGCCGATGGCCGCATTGCATCAAGCCCAGCAGCAGCAACAGCAATCTCTTCACAGCCATCTTGGTATAAGTTCTGGAGGAAGCAATGGTTTGCACATGTTGCATGGTGAAGCAAACCTGGGAGGTAATGGGCCTCTCTCATCTGGGGGCTTCCCTGACTTTTCACGTGGGACTGGGGCCACTGGTGAAGGCATTCAGGCCAATAGGGGCATCTGTATGGATCGTGGTGCAAATAAGCATGATGGTGCTGGAACAGAGAATGCTCATCCAGGCCCAGGGGATGGGCGAGGGAGTTCAACGGGAGGCCAGAATACAGATGGGTCAGAACAATCATACCTGAAAGCCTCAGAAGAAGGGAACTAGTTGGATTCTTTTAACAGTGCACCATTTTCTAAACTCTTCCCTTGGGCAAGCTTGCAGATTCCAATTTCAAAAGAATGTTGTTGGTTTAGGAGATTTCGTAACATATTTTCTGATGTTTCCCAAGGATGATAAGATCTCATGACAGCTTTGCTTGTATGAAGAAGCTAATAGTCTTGGTGACAACTGATGTAAATTTATGGCAATACGAGTCAACAATGAATTGAGAATGTGTGCTGACAGTGTTGTTCTGATGACATAATCACTTTAAAGTTTGCCTTATGCGAATGAAATTGCTTTCCTCTTTTCATTTAAAATTTGCATATGGGAATATTATTTACGCTAGCATTTAGAATGCATTTCAACTTATTGGGTGCAAGTTGTGTTGAACAGAATTGCCATTTGCACCTAGGTAGTGAAATAGTCATATTGAATCATGAAGATTATTGCATGTTTTCTTTGTGCGGGACACCTAATTTTTTGGGTATCTAGTTAGTAATGACACAAGGCAAATGTAACAAAATTCATCCTGACTCTGCTGTTTGTATGAGATAGGCATTGAAATTGAATTACATTTCTATAGTCGCTTGGTATTATGGTTGGACATCTTCTGTTTAGTCCATTTTAGGTGGTATGTCATAGATATCCTTTGGAAAGTTGTGACCCAAGATGTATATGAACGGTAAAGTAAATCTCAGAAGCATTCTATTTGTGGATGCAGTATATATTTTTGTTAAAATTCCAATGAACATAAATATGAATTCCATGTCTACTAATGAAAAGAAGTCTGTAGTTTGGGCACCCTAATTGGATGGAACCACATAAAGGAACCAAAGTTGAGTAAGATTACTAAGTGCTGAACCAAATTTTTTATTTTTGACATGCAAAATGTCAAAAATTAATTGATGGCTGTTTTTTGAGGTGCGTACAAAAGGGGTTCGGAACACAAGGGAAATTAAGCTGGCTCATATTTGAAATTATGTTTTCTGAAACACTTATGCGCATCACATGACTGCTTTTCCGCGTTTTTATATGGCATGTTGGGATGACTACTTTATAATTCAAAAACCAAATCGAAAGTCTATTTAATAACTTTTAATTAAAATAATTTTTAAAAAAGTTTCCAACTATATTGGTGCTTGCTCAACTATGGGTTCTCCCTTAATAATAAGATAAAGATCATTTGAAAGTTTCTTTTGAGATCTTACTAAATGGTTCAAAGAAATCCAAGGCAGTCAGATAGGTTTTTATTTATTTATTTTTTTAAATAAAAATAAATATTTAAAGAAATTCAATTAATTATCTCAAGTTTGGTGGGTAATTGTGATTTAAATATAAGGTCATGTTGGTGGAAGGTAATTGTGATTTATTTGTCATTAATTCTTAATTGTTAAGAAAAATAGAATTGAGTCTATTTTTGGTTGTCCAATGCGGTGTTGAGAAAGAACAAGCTTGTATGAAGTCACATAAGTGCCTCCTAAATACAAATTTGAGTATACACTAAATTAATAAGCGATTTTGAAGGAATTGCTTAACGAATTTGTAATTGATGTTTCAAATCATACTACAAAATCTATCAAGTAAAAGACGGGTTAAAACTTTAAGCTCCTTTATGAGCAACTTTGAAATAGATGTACAATGATATGGAGGTCCTATTTAGCAACACATTAAATATCTAATTAATCCCTAAAAATAAGTTGTATTAACTGTCATAATTGCTAACCCATGCAAATTGATCTATATCCCATTCCTTAGGGACTCCATCTTTAGGATGGGAATTACTATCAATTGGTAGATGAGGAGTCTTCATGAGTGGCTTTAACTTGGACCCTCATCTTTGTTCATATTGCATGGATGGTTGGTAAACTTCATCATTTGCCAATATTGGTTTGCTTGAGTGATGACATTAGCCTTTTCACTACACGGGGTACTTGGAAGTGTTGACTAGAACTCTCTTGTGCTATTTGTCCTTGATGTCAAAATTGATTGATTGCCACTTCTTGGTTTGGCATTGGCATTATGGTACTTGGTGCATTTGGTTATTGTTGTTTTAGTACTTGGCATATTTAGTGCTTTGTGGACAGTGGTTTGGATGGTTTACTTTCAGTTTTGTTTTGTGGTACTGATTATGTTGGATTCATGTGCAGAAGATATATATTTGTCCAATGGGGTTATTCTTTCATACAGGTTGTTTGGCATGTTCCGATTTCAGCGATTGCATGGCATTGATAAGGTATATACAGATGAAGGGTTGAAGGTTGTTTCAAGTGATATTATTCTCCCATCGATGTATACACATACAATATTGACATTGTTTTTGGCATATGTATATTTGCAAAGTTTTTCTGAAGTTTGACAATTTATGTCATTGGCATACAAGTTTCACTTTGGCATTCGCATGTGCTAGTAATAGGTTTACGTAAAGTGAATAATACTTGGTGATATGTTTTCAATCCTTCTTCAAAGTAATACTTTATGCTTTGTTCACATACATTCAAAAGTGAACACTTGCATTATGTTGGTTTACATGGCATTTCCTTGGCTTCACTTTAGTGTTAAATCATACACAAGGGGCAAACAAATGTAATCGAGTGATTTGTATTTGGTGGCATTAAGATAAAGCCATTCATGGCTTTGACTTGGAGTAGTCAGGTTCTTCATATTTCAAATGTGATATGATTTACATTATAACAATATACTTGGTCATCAAAGGAGACTCCAATGCTTGAGCCTTGACATCATGATCGACATCTAAAGGTGATCATTATTCTGTTGGGTTTTTATAGGTATCCTAGTTTTGGAATCTTGTTTTATCACTTGTCAACTATAGTTTTGTAAGTCAATTTATTGGCTTATTTAAAAGTCACTATGAAGTGACATGGCATTGACAATTTGGTAGTAATGTTCATAGTTGGCTTAAAGGCATTAAATCACATTGGTTTGGAAGTTGTAATGATCAACATCATAAGGGAAGTGATATTTGTATTGGTCACTTATTTTTGATTTTGGTAAAGTCGGATGGAAATAATTCTTGGCAGCTTATGTGCAAATTGACAACCATCATATATACTTGTCGGTGGTGATTATTTAATAATGTTGATCGACATTCTTTAGCAATCATCAAAATGATTATTATGTCAGCCTCCATGGTAAAGTCTTTGACAACGATTGTTTAAAGGTTATTATGATGTTTTCTTAAGTCCTCTCGGACTTAAAGTTTTATCCATTTTTGAAAAGGCATTGAAAGTCTTTGATTCGAATGTTAGGGAAAAATCATTATATGATTTTTGTTTTGCTTTGAAGACAAACCCTAGCATCGCCATGGAGAGATTACAGTTTCAGTTACAAATGTTCTAGTTGGTATTCGAGCTTGGTTTTCAGGTATGGCAGTTTATGAAGGGTGGCGAGTTAGTTGGTGGACTCTCCACGAGCTGGAAGCAAAGGTAATAGAGGATCTTATTGGATTCTGTTTGTAGTTTGAACCGCCATAAAAGAGGTAATATCTATACATTGTTTTGATCTTTCAAAGGTAAATTTGGTGAATGGAAAAGTAAAAAGGGGAAAGTTGATATTGATTCAGTTTCGAACAAATTACTTCATTTTTGGTTTCAGTTTAAAAAAAAAACGATCTTGTGTTTTCGTTAATCATAACTGAATCTACTTAAGGTTTTGAACCTGAGTTAACTCGAGGGTTTTGATGTTTTACACAGTTTTTGCTCTGTATAAATACATGACTCAAAACCATGACTAAAAAAAAAGTAGGTTTTATGAGATAGAACATAGTGTTGTTGAAAAGAGAATAAGGGTTTATTACAGTGATATTTTTTTATTTTGAAAAATTGAAAAAGAGAGCTTAAAGTGTTTATATCTCTAATCCTTATCACATAGATTGCATATTTCAGTGAGATTATATTGGTATTGTTTCATTCAGTACATATTATAATGGGCATTATTGTATATCTTTTATATGTACTCTGTTGAGATTTTGTAATTGCAAAAATAATGCAGTTATAAGGTCCTGATAGTTTGCATGATTATTGAGAAACTTTGTAAAGGAGTTGGTGCTCATGCTGAAGTTGGTACTTCAGAATTTCGGTGGAGTTGGTGCTCCTGAACTGTAAAGAGTTGGTGCTCTAAAAATATTGTAATCAGTTTTGAACTAAGCCTGTAAGGAATTTTGGAGTGGTTTTTCTACCCCAAGAGGGTTTTCCATTTGTCAAAGTTTTGTGTCTCTTTTGTGTGGTTTGTGCTTATCTTGCTTAATCTCTCATTCAGTCATTTGTGAAAGTGGTTCATGCAATGCTTTGATACATTATCATAGTTCCAAGTTGTCTAAAAGTTTAATGTTTAATTGTTCATGTTCAATGTATGAATGTTTAATTCTGCCATTAGTGAGTTTGGTGTCCTGTGTAAAAGAAAGCACTAAAAAGTTGTTCATTCGACATTATGTGAACAATGTATATCATGCTTTGATATGAGTTGTTAAGCATTCATGTTATGTTTGGTTAAGTCATTGGAAAACAATCATTTAAAATTCAGTATTCACATTGCTTATATAAGTCACTCATTTGATCAAGATCAAACTATTCAAATATGCATTTCAAGTCATAAAAAGTTTTAATTTATACATTACTCTAATTCACCACCCCTCTTAGAGTAATTCCACTTCCAACAAGTGGTATCAGAGCGTAGGGTCTTGCATTAGGTTTTACCTCCTAGGATTGATTCTGGTTTTGGAAGTTTGTCATAATGGCACATGCTCCTGAAGGTTCATCTATTACAAGAGCTCCTCTATTTAATGGCTTTGATTATGTGTTTTGGAAAATCAGAATGGAAGCATATCTAATTTCTTTAGATCTTGATGTTTGGAACTCAATGTGTAGTAAATACACTGTACTTGATACCATACCTACAGATCATGATGAGAAAAGGAAATATGAAATAAATGCAAGAGCTAAACATGCACTCTTGTGTGGCTTGACAAAAGATGTGTTTGTAAAGTCATGCATTGTAAATCTGCATATGAAATTTGGGAGAAGCTTGAAAATGTGTATCAAGGAAATGAAAAGGTTAAGCAATCCAAAATCCTTACTCTGAAGAATCAATTTCAGGAAATGAGAATGAAGGATGATGAAAAGATTGCTGATTATTTCTTAAGAATAGATGAAGTTGTCAATGCAAGAAGAGGTCTAGGTGAAACAATTGTAGAATATGATGTTGTTGAAAAAGTGATTAGACCTTGCATCCTAAATTTGTGTCTAAAGTTTATACTCTTGAAGAAAAAAAGTGTTTTGATTCACTTACCTTGGATAATTTACAAGGAATATTAACAACCTATGAAATGAGGATAGGAAGCTCTGCTTCAACCTCTAAAGAGATTGCTTTTAAAGCAGAAAAGAAAGAAGATTTAGACAATGAATTAGAATTGTCTGATTCTTTAGAAGCTCTTTTAGTAAGGAATTTGACAAAGAAATATAAAGGAAAAATGCCATTCAAATGTTTTAATTGTGGCAAAGTTGGTCATTTTGCAGCTAAATGTCCTTATCCAGATCAAACAAATGATGATGAGAAAGCATAAAACAATTCAAGAAAAAGCCCTAGAATCCTAAAAATAAGTTTAACAATTATCTCAAAAAGAAAAAAGAGTCTTTTTAGCAAAGAAGACTCAGATGTTGAGTCAGATGAATCCTTAAATGATGAAGATGAAACCTTATTCATGGTTGAGATTACTGTACACAAGGATTCAAGTAATCAATCAAGAAGTCAAGCTAAACATCAATCTAAATTAGAAGTCTTGAAGGTGAGTTACTTTGTGCTCTACAAGAAATCAAAAAGTTAAAGAAACAAGTTGCTTCACAAGAGCAAAGTCTAAATAAGGTGACTACATCTTTACAAATTGAACTTGATGATTCTAGGAGAGTTGTAGACAATTTTAAATCAATTCTTGTTGACAAAGACAAAGAAATCCAAAGGCTTGAAAAGGAAGTTGTCTTAAGAAACAAGTAGAAGGTTATGAAAGCACTTTGCATTTAAATGACTTGGAAAGTAGAAACAACATAAGGATAAAACTGGTGTAGGTTTCAACACTACTGAATGTTCAAATTAGAACTTCAAGGTAGCTAGTAAGAAGCAATCCTTTGAGCATAAAAGAAACAATTTTAGATTCAATGCATTCTTCCATGGTTATTGTTTTTACTACAATAAATTTGGACATAAAGTGAGCAATTGCAGATTCATGATGCCTAGAACACCAAGGTTTGGTCACAAAAAAATCTTTGGTTTTCCAAATACAATCAGATGTTTCAAATGCAACACTATTGGTCACACATCCAAACAATGCAAACAAAATAAGCCTATCATAGAGAAAGTTTGGAAACCCAAGTTTGTTCCAAGTGTAGAGCAATCTATGCTTGTGCAAAATTCCTTTCTCTCCAAGAAGAAGGCATTCTAGGTGTTGGATAATGGTTGTTGAAGCCACATGACTGGTGACAAAGACAAATTCTTGAAACTTGAAGATTATGAAGGTGGATTTGTTAGGTTTGGTGACAACTCTGGTATTCAGATAAAAGGTAAAGGTTCTTTACTGCTAAATGATGACACACCAATATATGCTGTGTATTATGTAGAAGGATTGAAACATAACCTTTTAAGTGTTAGTCAAATTTGTGATAATGGATACAATGTTACATTTGGTTCACAAGGTTGTGTAATAATAAACAAATATGGTAAAACAATTGCAACTGGTTTGAGAACTTCTGGAAACATTTACAATCTCCTTGACTCTTCTAATCATGAAAACTATGAAGGCATATGCCTAATGGGTCAAGTGGAAGAAAATTGGTTATGGCATAAACGTTTAGGGCATATAAACTTTGACAATCTGGTTAGAATAACTAAAAATCAGAATGTGAGAGGTTTTCCTATTTTAAGTAAACCGAAAAATACAGTTTGTAAGAATGTCTCAAAGGTAAGAAAACTAAAGTGAGATTTAAATCTAAAGAACATTCTTCTACTAAGCCATTGTAGCTTGTACACACTGATTTATGTGGTCCTACTAGGACAGGGTCAATAAATGGTGAGAAGTACTTCATGTTATTTGTAGATGACTACACAAGGATGGTTTGGGAAACCTTTCTCAAACATAAATAAGAGGCTCTTGACAAATTTAAAATCTTTTGTAAAATGGTTGAGAAAGAGTCTAATATGAAACTTAAATGCTTGAGATCAGACAAGGGAGGTGAATTTACATCTCAAGAATTCATTGAGTATTGTGAGAAACATGGTATAAAAAGGAAATATGCTACTGCAAGGACACCTCAACAAATGGGGTTGTGGAAAGGAAAAATAGAATAGTGAAAGAAATGGCTAGAACAATGTTAGATGAAGCCAAACTGCCAGATATGTACTGGAAAGAAGCTATTCATACAACTGTTTACATTCTAAATAGAGTGCAAATAAGAGTAAAATCCAATTTCACTCCATACGAGCTTTGGTATGGTAAATCTGCCTCTATTAATTACTTTAGAATATTTGGTTGTAAATGCTTTATTAAAAGAGATGATGAAAACTTAGGAAGCTTTCAATCTAAATCTGATGAAGGTATCTTTTTAGGATATTCCACTCATAGCAGAGCCTATAAATGTTTCAATAAAAGGTTGAATAAGATTGTTGAATCTGTTAATGTCAAGTTTGATGAAAGATTGCTCCTAGATTCTGATCATGTGCAGGATGATGAAGAGGAATTTATGGCAGATTTTGATATCACTCCTAAATCTATTGAAGTAGATGATTCACAATAGGAGGGTGTCTCAAGTTCTAAAGTAATACCTCCAAAAACACCTTCCAAGATTGTTATGAAAAATCATCCTCAAGATCTGATAATTGGAGATAAAAATGCAGGAGTCTTAACAAGAAGAAGAGCAAAAGTTGCTGAGCAAGCACAAATTGCTAAACATTTTTATTTGGTAATTGAATTTGAGCCTAAATCTGTTTCTGATGCCTTAAATGATGATTGTTGGTTAAAGGCAATGTAGGAAGAAATCAACCAAATTGAAAAGAATACGACTTAGTTGGTATGAGTTTTCTATTAAATTTAGTGATTAGATTAATGTATAGAATTTAATTCAAAAAATCAGACACAAATACTCAATAGATACCTTGGGAAAACTCTCCTCTTGAGGGAGAAAAAGCCAGCAACAATATATCACTTATATATTGATATGTAAACACAAGAGTCTCCTTTACAAAGGCTGATATGAAGGCCCATAATAGGCACCACAAAATGATACAAATACAACACAATGATGTAAATCTCAGTGATAATACACAACCTTTGTTGGTATGTGGCGACTGATCATGCTATACTATATAGCCCATGGTATACTATACACTCCGGCATGTATCCTTGTTGGGGTCTGGGGGCAGCAACCCCGAAGAAAAATTTTCCTCCTATTTTTTCGAGTCATCACTGAAAAAGGGAAAAATCAATCGAAAAAAAGAAAAATCCAATTTTGTAGAACCCAAAATATGGAAGCTTCTAAGCTTGATAAAATGGGGTTCAGATGGGTGTTATAGTATGATGAAAAATGTGATTATTCACAAGATTGAATTAAGTTTTGCACTGGATAATAAAAGTATTGGATGGCTACAGTTTGGTGGATGTAGCCCAGATTGGGTGAACCACATTAAATTCTTTGTGTTATAATTTATTCTTTGTACATTTTAGTTTCTTTGTTTATTAATTAAATCTGCATGTAATTGTTAGATATCTACCATTTCTAACCCTAACAAGTGGTATTAGAGCGGGTTGTGTTTCAATTATCGTCTATGTGAAGGTCTCACGGCTAAGTGGGAGTCTCACGGTTGAGTGGGAGCAATGGTAGACGAGGGTAAGAAGGTTGAAAAGTTTAATGTGTAGAACTATCAGCTATGGAAGATGCAGATGGAGGACTATCTCTATTAGAAGGATTTATGGCAGCCATTGGAAGGGAAAATGAAGAAACCCACAACAATGTCTGATGAGGACTGGGATATTTTGGATAGAAAGGCTCTTAGTAGTATTCGTTTATGCCTGGCACAATCAGTGGCATTCAATATTACAACAACAAAGACAACTAAAGAGTTGATGGAACCCTGGCGAAGTTATATGAAAAGCCTTCTGCTTCGAATAAGGTATTTCTTATGAAGCATTTATTTAATATGAAAATGGTAGAAGGTGGGTCAGTTACTGATCATTTGAATGAGTTTAATACGGTCACCAGTCAATTAACTTCTGTAAAATTAAACTTTGATGAAGAAGTTAGGGCTCTTTTGATTCTGTGTTCTTTGCCTGAAAGTTGGAATAGCTTGGTAATGGTTGTTAGCAATTTGTTTCTAGTTCAAATACATTGAAATTTGATGTTGTTGGTGTTATTTTGAGCGAGGAAATTCATAGGAAAAGCTCAGGTGGAACATCCACATCAGGCAGTGTTTTGAATGCAGCAGGGGCAAAACAAAGGATAGAGGAAACAATTCTGAAAATTGTGGGAAGTCACGAGGAAAATCAAAGGACAAAAGGTTCCAATCTAGAGACAAGAGGGATTGCTGGTACTATGGTAAGCCGAGTCATTTAAAGAAAGATTGCTGGTCTCAGAAAAATAAAGAAGGAGAAAAAAAGGAAAGAAGAAAAGAGGCAAATGTGGTAAGTAATAAATCTGATGAGGATGCTTTGATTCTTTCCCTTGATAATGCTGATGATTCTTGGGTGTTAGATTCAGGGGCTTCATTTCATGCTACCCCCCATAGAAGTTATTTTCTTGATTATGTCCAAGGGGATTTTGGGCTGGTTTATTTAGGAGATAACGAACCCTGTCAGATTGTTGGAAAGGGAAGAATCAAGATTAAGTTGCAAAATGGGAATCATTGGCTACTACGTGAGGTAAGGCATGTTCCAAAGTTAAGCATAAATTTAATTTCAGCAGGGCAACTAGATGATGAAGGTTGTGTTGTTACATTTAGTGATAAAAATTGGAAGGTCACAAAGGGTGCCTTAGTGGTAGCAAAAGGTGTGAAAGTAGGCACCTTATATCTTTGTACAGGTCATACTGTTCCTTCTACTTTAATTGTTACTGAAAAAAGGTCAATGTTAGGAATAGTTGCTGCAAGTTAGCGGTAGAAGATCATATAGTTGTTGTGGACTCTGAATCAACACTGTGGCATAATAGACTTGGGCATATGAGTGCAAAAGGTATGAAAGTACTTCATTCAAATAATGTTTTACCGGTCTAAAATGTGTTAATATGGATTTTGTGAAAGTTGTGTGTATGGAAAACAAAAGAGAGTAAGTTTTCTCAAGGATGTGAAGCAAAAGAAAGATGAGAAATTGGAGCTTGTGCATACGGATGTATGGGGACCAGCTCAAGTATCTTCTCTCGGTGGCTCTCTGTATTATGTTACATTCATTGATGATGCAACTAGGAAGGTATGGATTTATTTCCTTAGGTAGAAATCTAATGTATTTGAAACTTTTAAAAAATGGAGAAGCTTGGTTGAGAATGAGACGGGTAAAAGGATAAAATGTCTCAGATTTGATAATGGTGGTGAGTATTGCGTAAAGAGTTTGAAGATTATTGTTCCTCTAATGGTATTAGTAGGCAGAAAATGGTTCCAAGGACTCCACAGAAAATGGAGTGGCTGAGTGCATGAATAGAACAACAATGGAGCGTGCACGGACTATGAGATTGCATGTTGGGCTGCCTTTAAAAATGAGGGAAAAGAATATAAACACCTGTTTATTTAATTAATAGAGGTCCCTCTAATCCTTTGGGTTGTGGTATTCCAAAGGAAGCATGGAAAGGTAAGAAGGTGAGTTATTCTTTTCTCAAAACCTTCGGTTGTGAAGCATTTGCACATGTAGATTCTAAAAATAGAACCAAGCTTGATGCAAAATCAAAGAAATGTATATTTGTTGGATATGGCATTGGTGAATTTGGTTATAGGCTTTGGGATTTTGAAAATCAAAAAATCATGAGAAGCAGGGATGTCATATTCAATGAGAAAGTGTTGTACAAAGATTTGTTGCTGCAACATGAGAAGAAAGAAAATGATTATGTAGTGTTGGATGATACTCCAAACAATGATGTATCAGTGGTTCCTCATTCTGGGCAACAACAACAACAACAAATACCACAAACTCCTGTTAGACGATCTTCAAGGATAAGTAGACCTCTAGAAAGATTCTCTCCCTCTTTGTATACTATTTTGTTAACTAATGCCAGTGAACCAGAATATTATGATGAAGCTATGCAAGTGGATACCAAAGTTCAGTGGGAGCATGGAATGGAAGAAGAAATGGACTCCTACAACCTTCTATCAAGAATCAATCTGCACTTGAATACAAACTCGCACTTGAGGATATCGAACTTTTGTAAATAACCGAACTGAATATGGATGAATGATGAACAAATGAAAGACCATCAATTATATATACAATGCAAAGGGAGAAGACTCTTCAAGATAATAAGTCGACCCCATCCAAGAGGCATGTTTCTTTAATGCAAGAGGTCGGCCATAAACAAGTCACAACTCTTCATAACAAATGATGTCGGCCTTAATTGAATCGCACCTTCATAAGTAATTGTACCTCTACAATATTTGAATCAAGGTCGGCCTTGATAAAAGATCAAGCCACTTCATTAAATCACAATATATATAAATTAGATAGTCATAGGCTATTATCTAATTTATTCAATATGTAAGGGAGATCGGCTGGAAGTAGAGACCGAAGTTGTACATGAACATTAACACTCCCTCTCAGCTAGGGAGAATACTTCCAGCTGCACAAGACATATCAGCTCAACGTGCTGTCTACCACAATGGCTACAACCAAATGTGGAAAGGAAGAATATCACCTCATCGTGATATTATATATCACCTCAACATGATATCAACTATAATGGCTACAACCATATATGGTATGCACAAGTGTTCATCACTTGCGTGATGTTGTCACCTCGACATGACTTTTTCGTAGAGGGTGAAACACAAGTACAAAAATCATCACAAATTCTCTCATGTGATGCTGTCATGGAGTCACACACATGACATCCAACATGACTCTCTCAGAGGGTGGAACCAAGGGATTTCACCTCAAACTTCTCTCACAAAGAAGAGCTCATTACAAACTATCACTCATACTAAGACTCTTTCTCAGTTAAGGCTGGATTCTCCACCATACCAAGCTTATCTCGAAAGTACACAAAATTTATCCTAGAGAGAGGCTTGGTGAGAATGTCTACCATTTGATCATCAGTGCTGATATACCTCAACTGTATATCCTTCCTCAATACCATATCTCTGATATAGTGGTATTTTATCTCAACATGCTTGGTTCTGTCATGAAACATAGGATTGACATAAAGCTTCACACAACTTTGGTTATCACAATGAATGATAGTAGGCTCCATTAATTGTCCAAACAATCCTACAAGGAGCTTATGAAGCCACACTGCTTCTCGAGCTGCCATACAACCTGCAATATATTTTTCCTTTGCTGTACTCAATACTACAAAAGACTGCTTCCTGTTGCACTAGGAAATCATAGCCGATCCCAAACCGAAGCAACATCCAAAGGTTCTCTTCCGATCTGTGATACTCCCTACCCAATTAGAATCAATATAACCATACAACTCCAAGTCTGCATCTGAAGAATATCTCAACCCATATCCAACTTTGCCACACAAGTATCTTAGGATATGTTTAGCTGCAACAAGATGTATCTATCTCAGTTCACACATGAAATAAATAAGAGTACTCACAACATAACAGATATTTGGCCTAGTGTTAACTAGATACATTAAGGACCCAATCAACTGTCTGTACATTGTAAGATCCACCAAGTTTGAACTAGCTGTAGCCTCCTTCAATTTATGTAGGTTGGTCTCTATAGGTGTAGACATGGATTTTCAATCCATCATACCAAACCTATCAAGTACATCAATGGTGTACTTCCCTTGACTTAGAATCATCTCATCTAGTTTCTGCCAGACTTCTAAGCCAAGGAAGTAGTGCATAAGTCCAAGGTATTTCATCTAAAACTCAGAGGCCAACTCTTTCTTACATTTGATGATTAGGTGCTCTTCTCTAGTAAGAATCAAATCATCAATATATAAACCAAAATCAAAGCTTCACCATCAATTACCTTAAAGTACAAATAAGAGTCAACATCATTCTTCAAAAAGCCCAAACTTGACAGGTAATGATCAATTTTTTTCGTACCATGCATGAGGAGCTTGTTTAAGACCATACAAGGCCTTCTTCGGTTTGCAAACATGAGAATCCTTCCCATGTACCTCAAACCCATCAGGTTGCTCGATATATAATTCTTCCTCGATCAAACCATTTAGAAAAGCTGTTTTCACATCCATTTGATGAATTTTCCATCCTCTAGATACTGCAATGGAAAAGATGGTCTTGATAGAAGTATAGCGAGCAATAAGAGCAAAATTTTCTTCATAATCAAGTCCCTCTTTTTGAGAGAACCCTTGAGCAACAAATCTTGCCTTGTACTTCTCTATGCTCCCATCAGCTACATGCTTGATCTTGAAGAGCCATTTCGAGGATACCAAAGATTTACCTTCAGGTCTAGGAACAATGTCCCAAACATAATTCTTGAGAATTTATTGGTACTCCTCTGACATAACATCTTTCCAAATCTAATGACTGGAAGCTTCCTCCACACTAGAAGGCTTAGACTCAATAATTTGACTCATCAAGGAAACATAACTGGAGAACTTATGTGGCCTTTTACTTTCTCTGAATGTACCTCGAGGAGCTGCAAACCTTTCAGCCTCTTGCATAGTTTTCCTAGCTAAAAGAGGTCTCTTTCTTCTAATCACATTATCAATAGGCCCATTAGTAGGTTCCAAGGGCTCAACTAGATCAACATCTTCCTTCAGTTCTAAAGTCTCCCTTTGAATCTCAGGAGTATGGCCAACTTCCATATCCTGAGGAGGCTCATCATAGTCAATCTCCACATGCGTTCCCTTGGATCTTCTAAATGTAACATCTTCCTCGAATGTGACATCTCTATTGATTTCAATCAATTTGTAACCTGGAACATATATCTTGTAGGCTTTTGATGTCTCACTGTAGCCCACAAATATTCCCTTCTTGCCAAAAGGCTCCAACTTAGTTCTCTTTTCTTTTGAAACATAAACATAGACAAGACATCCAAAGATCCTCAAATGACTAACCTTGGGATTCTTCCTTGTAAATGCTTCTTTTGGAGTCATATTCTCCAAGACCTTGTGAGGAATTCTATTCTGAACATATACTGCGGTCCTAGAAGTTTCTGCCCATAAGAAGGTTTGCAGATCCTGGTCATGAATAATGGCTTTTGTTGCTTCCACAATCGTCCTGTTCTTTCTCTCTGCAACACCATTTTTTTGAGGATTATAGGAACACAAAACTCCCTCTTAATCCTAGCATCAACGTAAATTTTTTGAAAGCTACCAAAGGTGTATTCTCCTCCATTATCAGATTTGAGGATCTTGATTTTTTTACTGAAAATATTCTCTACTAGAGCTTTGAACTCCTTGAACCTTTCTAACACTTCCTCAAATTCTTTAGTTTTCAAAAAATAGATCCAAGTCTTTCTAGAGTGATCATCAATAAAAACAACATAATACAAGAAACCACTCAAAGAAGGAACATAGATAGGTCCACATAAATCAAAATGAATAAGGTCTAAAATACACTTAGATCTACTTTCTCTATTGTGGAAAGGACCTTTTGAATTCTTACCCATAACACATCCTTTGCAAGTTCCTTCATGCTCTTGATTGAACTTAGGAAGTCTCGTGATTATCTTCTCCATGAAAGGTAAGGCTTGGAAGTTAAGGTGAGCCAATCTTCGATGCCACAAATCACATAGGCTTGAAGAATCATGAACTAATGCTTGTAGAGGACGTATACATAGCCTATAGAGGATTTCATGTCTAACACCAATTACTTGAGCATCCTTGAAACTAGAATTCTCCATCCACACAAGAACTTTTCCTTTGGAGAAGGCAACTTGATATCCTTTATCTTCTAGAGCTGAAATGGAGACGAGATTGCGCTTGATTCCTAGAACATAAAGAACATCTCTCAACTGAAGTGTAATTCTGGAATCCAAATGAAGAGTAGAGGTCCCAATCCCTTTCACGGAGTAGCCAACATCATCTCCAATAATAACTTGTTTGGAAGAATCTTTCTCCATCAAACTTGGTAGGTGCTCCTTAAATCCGGTAATGTGTCGAGAAGCACCACTATCGATTATCCAAGTACTGGTATCTGTTGGTACATTTCTTGACAATGCTGATTAGAACAAGTATTCACATGAATCCTTCTGTGGAGAAGCATCATCAACATCTGTAATGGTGGCTTGTTGCTTAGGTCTAGTTGGACAATGCTTAGTAAAGTGGCCAAACTTATCACACCTAAATAATTGAATCTTGGACATGTCTCTCTTCTTCTTGGAGGCGGGTGTGTCATCATTTCCCTTATCTCAATTACTCTTGAAGAACCCTTTCTTTCCATCTTTTCCTTTCTTCTTTGAAGCATGGGAGGCGAGAACATGAATATATTCATTCTTTGAACTTTGACCAATGCCTCTAGCCACCAACCTTGATTCTTCTTGAATGCAGTCTACCCTTAGACTATCAAACTTAGGAAATTTTGATCTTGCACTGATTCCCTGAATGTAGGATTCCCAAGACAAAGGAAGACCATTGAGAGCAAGCATAGTCAAGTCTTTGTTGTCAACCATATGGCCAATTACCAAGAGGTGATCTCTCAAATATGAAATCCTCATGAAGTATGCAATCACTGATTCTCCTTTCACCATCTTCACATGGTGTAGTTGTTGCTTAAGTGCAAGTGCCCAATTGGTATTGTTGATTTTGTACATTTCTTCCAATGTTTTAAACATGTATCTTTTCGTCTTCAACTTAGAGACAATAGGAATGATACGATCCTTAACATAATCAACCAATATTTTCATTGCCTTGATATCTTTCTTCTCCCACTGCAACTTCTCTTCTTCCTCCTTAGGTTCAGGATCACTGGACTCCAAAAACTCACCCATGTCATTCTCTTGCAAGGTAAGCATGATCTTGAATCTCCATGATGTGAAGTTGGATGCTCCCTTGAGTCTATCCTCAATTTTCAAACCGGTCACCATCTTGACTAAGGTAGAGATAAAGAAAAAAATATAAAGAAGATAATAGAGTATCATTGTAAGAACAAATCTGATCACGATCTCCTCAAACCCGCTCTGATACCATGTTAAATTTAGTGATCAGATTAATGTACATAATTTAATTCAAAAAATTAGACACAAAGATACATCAGATACCCTGGGAAAACCCTTCTCTTGAGGGAGAAAAACCCAGCAATAATATATCACTTATTTATTAGTATGTAAATACAAGAGTCTCCTTTACAAAGGCTGATATGAAGGACAATAATAGGCACCACAAACTGATGCAAATACAACTACACAATGATGTAAATCTCAGTGATAATACACATCCTTCTATCAAGAATCGATCTACACTTGAATACAAACTCGAACTTGAGGATATCAAACTTTTGTGAATAACCAAACTAAATATGGATGAATGATGAACAAATGAAACACCATAGATTATATATACAATGCACATGGAGACGACTCTTCAAGATAATAAGTTGGCCTCATCGAAGAGGCGTGTTTCTTTAATGCAAGAGGTCGGCCATAAACAAGTCACAACTCTTCATAACAAATGATGTCGGCCTTAATTGAATCACACCTTCATAAGAAATCGTGCCTCTACAATATTTGAATCAAGGTCGGCCTTGATAGAAGATCAAGCCACTTCATTAAATCACAATATATATAAATTAGATAGTCATAGGCTGTTATCTAATTTATTCAATATGTAAGGGAGATCAGCTGGAAGTAGAGACCGACACTATACATGAACATCAACATTTTACACAGTCCATGCAGTTATAAATTTAGCTTTTGGATTCAACTGTGTTAGTTTTTCTATTGACGTTTCGGATCACACTCATTGATCCATCATCAGGAAGAGGAGAAAATGAAATGAGATTGCAAACCAAGTCTTAATAAACGGTGAGTTGGAGGAGTTAGAGAAAAGATTAGCCAAACAAAAAATAATAAAATAATACCAAGAATAAATAGACAAGCAAGCCATACAAGGAAAATTAAACTAAAAAGAGAAATCACAAAAGATAAGGAAAGTTAAAAGTGAAAGAAGAAAAATAGGTTAAGTATAAATAAATTAAACAAAAATAGAAAGTAAATTCAAAGAAGAAAAATATTAAAACAAAATTGAAGGGAGAAGAAGGAGAATTCATAAAAAAATGAACAAATTAAAAAAAAAAAGAGACGAGGTTTGACTCAAATGAGAAAGAAATAATAACCTTGCTAAAATAAAATAGATCAAAATTCTCAAAAACTCAAGAAGAAAACAAGCTAAAGAAAGTACAAAATATTGAAAAAAAAACAAATAAAGAAGACAAAAAGAACAAAAGAAAAGAAATTCAATCTTAAAAAGGTATATTCATTTATTAAGTTAATGTTATAATATTATTAAGGAAACAAAAAATGTAAATAAGGTAAAAAATAAGACCTCAATTCAAAACATAAGGTAAAAAAAGAAGGAACGAGAAATAATTTCTCTTGTGTTTTAGTTTATTATGCTTTACTTTAATTTTTCCTTCCTTTTTGTGTTTATTGTTCCTCTACGTTGCTTCCTTATTAATTATTTTATTTCATCATGTTTTTCTTTCTCATTCCTCTTTTTTAACTTATGTTTTGAATTGAGGTCTTAGTCTTAGTCTTTTTTTATTTTTTCTGCATTTTGTTTAATTTTATTAATAAATTTAGTCTTTTAAGATTAGAATTTGTATCCTTTTGTTCGATTCTTTGCTATTTTTATTTCTCATTTTTCTTATGCTTTAGTTTATTATGCTTTACTTTAATTTTTTACCTGTAGTTTTTGTTCCTTATTAGTTATTTTTCTTGTAATTCTTTCTCGTTCCTTCTTCCTTTTTTATCTTATGTTTTGAATTGAGGTCTTATTTTTTTACCTTATTTATACTTTTTGTTTCCTTAATAGTATTACAACATTAACTTAATAAAATAAATATACCTTTTTAAGATTGAATTTCTTTTCTTTTGTTCTTTTTGTCTTCTTTATTTGTTATTTTTTCAATATTTTGTACTTTCTTTAGCTTGTTTTCTTTAGTTTTTGAGAATTTTGATCTATTTTATTTTAGCAAGGTTATTATTTCTTTCTCATTTGGGTCAAACCCCTTCTTTTTTTTTTCAATTTGTTCATTTTTTATGAATTCTCCTTCTCCCTTCACTTTTGTTTTAATATTTTTCTTCTTTGAATTTACTTTCTATTTTTGTTTAATTTATTTATACTTAACCTATTTTTCTTCTTTCAGTTTTAACTTTCCTCATCTTTTGTGATTTCTCTTTTTACTTTAATTTTCCTTGTATGGCTTGCTTGTCTATTTATTCTTGGTATTATTTTATTATTTTTTGTTTGGATAATCTTTTCTCTGACTCCTCCACCTCACCCTTTATTAAGACTTGGTTTGCAATCTCATTTCACTCTTCCTGATGATGGATCAATGAGTGTGATCCGAAACATCGACAAAAAACTAACACAGTTGAATCCAAAAGCTTAATTTAGAATAAGACTTGGGAATTAGTCCCACGACTTGATGACAAAAATGTCATAGGTGGCAAGTGGGTTTTCAAAAACAAACTAGATGAATGTGGCAAAGTGGTTAGAAACAAGGAACGATTTGTATGCAAAGGATATGCACAACAAGAAGGAATTGATTTTGGTGAAACTTATGCACCTGTTGCTCATATTGAATCTATTAGAATTTTCTTAGCATACTCTTGTTTCAAGAATTTTAAGGTTTTCCAAATGGATGTCAAAACTGTATTCTTGAATGGCTATCTTGATGAGGAGGTATATATGGAACAACTAGAAGGATTTGTTGCAAAAGATAAATCTGATCATGTGTACAAATTGAAAAAGGCTTTATATGGTCTTAAACAAGCTCCTAGAGCTTGGTATTCTAGATTGGATGCACACTTAACAACAAATGGATTCAAAAGAGGTGGTGTGGACAACAATCTTTATGTCAAACATGAAGGTAATGATATTCTAGTTGTTGAGGTATATGTAGATGCCATAATCTTTGGCTGCAACAATAATGCCTTATCTAAATTTTTTCAAAGATTATGGAATATGAATTTAAAATGTCAATGTTAGGTGAACTAACATTCTTTCTTGGCCTCCAAGTTTTACAGCTTGAATAGGGAATATTTTTGTCACAAATAAAATATGCCAAAGAGATGTTGAAAAGGTTTCAAATGGATGACTGTTGTCCAGTGAGCACACCAATGGTGACTAGCTATAAGTTGTCTAAAACTAATGATTCTCCTGATGTTGATCAATCTGAGTACATGTCAATGATTGGTAGCTTTTTATACTTAACTGCTTCCAGACCTAATTTAATGCAAGCTGTTTGTATGGTATCTAGATTTCAATCTGCACCAAAATAGTCCCATCTTATTGTTGTAAAAAGAATATTCAAGTATATCCAGGGTACTCTTGATTTTGGTCTTTGGTATCCTAGGAATAATGACTTTACATTAATGGATTTTACTGATGTTGATTGGGCTAGGTGTCTAGATGACAAAAAAGCACAAGTGGTGCAACATTTTATCTTGGTGATTGTCTTGTTGCTTGGAATAGAAAAAACCAAGATTCAGTTTCTTTGTCAACAACAAAGGCTAAATATATTGTAGCTACATCTTGTTGTACTCAGCTTCTTTGGATGGCTTAAACACTATCAAACATGGGTATTGATGTTGCTAAACCTGTTTCTATCTTTTTGATAACTCCAGTGCAATTAATTTTCAAAGAATCCTGTTATGCACTTAAGGACTAAAAATATTGCAATTAAATTTCATTTTCTGAGGGAAAATGTTTTGGCTAATGAAGTTTCTATGCAATTTGTGCTTACACAAGCACAAGTGGTAGATATTTTTACTAAGCCTTTGGCTAAAGAAGTATCTAAAAGACTTTGGTCTAGATTGGGAGTTGTCTCTCAATCTCTGCTCTCTTAATGTTCTATCATTTGTTTAGGGCGAGCTTCATAGCTCTCTTAGCAACTACTTGTTGCTTCCATGGTTTATTTGCTACTTCATTGCTCTATTTGTAGCTGTTTTAGTTACAATTTTTGGCATTTCATTGCTTACCCTTTTGTCCTTGTGACAAAAAGGGGGGAGAAATATGAGTTTACTTGAGTTGATTTTGATTCATTATCATTGATTCAGATGTTGGTACTTCATTTCAGATGGCTCAATTTTTGCCATCAAGGACAAAGGGGGATTTTTTTGACTTCTCTTTTGTGCTATTTTTCCTTGATGTCAAAACTAATTGATTGTCACTTCTTGGTTTGGCATTGGCATTATGGTACTTGGTGCATTTGGTTATTGTTGTTTCAATACTTGGCATATTCAGTGCTTTGTGGACAATGGTTTGGATGGTTTAATTTCAGTTTTGTTTCATGGTATTGATTATGTTGGATTCATGTGCAGAGGATATATATTTGTCCAATGGGGTTATTCTTTCATACAGGTTGTTTGGCATGTTCCGATTTCAACGGTTGCATGGCATTGATAAGGTATATACAGATAAAGGGTTGAAGGTTGTTTCAGGTGATATTATTCTCCCATTGATGTATACACATACAATATTGACAATGTTTTTGGCATATGTATATTTGCAAAGTTTTTTTGAGGTTTGAAAATTTATGTCATTGGCATACAAGTTTCACTTTGGCATTCACAGGTGCTAGTAATAGGTTTATTTAAAGTGAATAATACTTGGTGATATGTTTTCAATCCTTCTTCAAAGTAATACTTTATGATTTGTTCACATACATTCAAAAGTGAACACTTGCATTATGTTGGTTTAAATCATACACAAGGGGCAATCAAATGTAATTGGGTGATTTTTATTTGGTGGCATTAAGATGAAGCCATTCATGGCTTTGAATTGGAGTAGTCAGGTTCTTCATATTTCAAATGTGATATGATTTACATTATAACAATATACTTGGTCATCAAGGGAGACTCCAATTCTTGAGCCTTGACATCATGGTTGGCATCTAAAGGTGATCGTTATTCTGTCGGGTTTTTATAGGTATCCTGGTTTTTGAATCTTGTTTTATCATTTGTCAACTATATTTTTGTAAGTCATTTTATTGGCTTATTTAAAAGTCATTATGAAGTGACATGGCATTGACAATTTGGTAGTAATGTTCATAGTTGGCTTAAAGGCATTAAATCACATTGGTTTGGAAGTTGTAATGATCAACATCATAAAGGAAGTGATATTTGTATTGGTCACTTATTTTTGACTTTGGGTAAAGTCGGTTGGAAATAATTCTTTGCAGCTTATGTGCAAATCAACAACCATCATATATACTTGTCGGTGGTGATTATTTAATAATGTTGATCGACATTCTTTAGCAATCATCAAAATGATTATTATGTCAGCCTCCATGGTAAAGTCTTTGACAACGATTGTTTAAAGGTTATTATGATGTTTTCTTAAGTCCTCTTAGACTTCAAGTTTTATCCGATTTTGAAAAGGTATTGAAAGTATTTGATTCAAATGTTAGGGAAAAATTATTATGTCATTTTTGTTTTGCTCTGAAGACAAACCCTAGCATCGCCATGGAGAGATTACAGTTTCAGTTACAAATGTTCTAGTTGGTATTCGAGCTTGGTTTTCAGGTATGGTAGTTTATGAAGGGTGGCGAGATAGTTGGTGGACTCTCCACGAGCTGGAAGCGAAGGTAATAGAGGATATTATGTGATTCTATTTGCAGTTTGAACCACCATAACAGAAGTAATATCTATACATTGCTTTGATCTTTCAAAGGTAAATTTGGTGAATGGAAAAGTAAAAAGGGGAAAGTTGATATTGATTCAGTTTTGAACAAATTACTTCATTTCTATTTTTCAGTTTAAAAAAAATTGATCTTGTGTTTTCATTAATCATAACTGAATTTGCTTAAGGTTTTGAACCTGAGTTAACTCGAGGGTTTTGATGTTTTACACAGTTTTTTCTTTGTATAAATACATGACTCAAAACCATGACTAAAAAAAAGGAGGTTTTATGAGATAGAACAGAGTGTTGTTGAAAAGAGAATAAGGGTTTATTACAATGATAGTTTTGTATTTTGAAAAATTGAAAAAGAGAGCTTAAAGCGTTTATATCTCTAATCCTTATCACATAGATTGCATATTTCAGTGAGATTATATTGGTATTGTTTCATTCAATACATATTATATATGTACTCTGTTGAGATTTTGTAATTGCAAAAATAATGAAGTTATAAGGTCCTGACAGTTTGCATGATTATTGAGAAACTTTGTAAAGGAGTTGGTGCTCCTGCTGAAGTTGGTACTTTAGAATTTCGGTGGAGTTGGTGCTCTTGAACTGTAAAGAGCTGGTGCTATGAAAATATTGTAATCAGTTTTGAACTAAGCTTGTAAGGCATTTTAGAGTGGTTTTTCTACCCCAAGAGGGTTTTCCACACATCAAAGTTCTGTGTTTCTCTTTTTTGTGGTTTGTGCTTATCTTTCTTAATCTCTCATTTATTCATTTGTGAAAATGGTTCATGCAATGCTCTAATACATTATCATAGTTCCAAGTTTTCTAAAAGTTCAAAGTTTAATTATTCATGTTCAATGTATGAATGTTTAATTCTGCCATTAGTGAGTTTGGTGTCCTGTGTAAAAGAAAACATTTAAAGGTTGTTCATTCAACATTATGTGAACAATGTATATCATGCTTTGATATGAGTTGTTAAGAATTAATGTTATGTTTGGTTAAGTCATTGGAAAATAATCATTCAAAATTCAGTATTCACATTGCTTATATAAGTCACTCATTTGATCAAGATCAAACTATTCAAATATGCATTTGAAGTCATAAAAAGTTTTAATTTATACATTACTCTGATTCACCCCCCCTCTCAGAGTAATTCCACTTCCAAAAAGAAGACCAAACCCATGATCCCACCAAATGAACTAATCACTTAGTGTAAATGATGACCACTTTTTCAATCACCACATATTGAAGAGGCTAAGGTAATTGTGAAGATACAACTTCAATCAATGTGTGTGAGGGATGTGGTGTCGCAAGCATCCACACTCTTTGAATAGAGATAATGAATTAAGTTAAAGCCACTCATTAAGGCTAAGGAAAGACAACTCCATGATCTAAAAGTTAGGTAACTAATATGGACCAATGAGGTCATATGTAGAGTTGATCTCAAGACTTTAACTAGGAGACTTTCCTATGCAAAAAACAGTGTTTCATGATGCATATCAATGTTTAGAGTTGATTAGAAGGTGGATAGGGTGGTTTGGAGCAACTCTATGTCCTTTTTTTTAAGTTGCAAATGTCAACATGAAGTGTACATAGTGGTTTGGTGAATTCCTTGCTTTCCATAGACAAAAAACTTGCTAAATGCTACAACAAACACATAGTCAATCATAGCTAATGGGTTATTACAACGATTGCTCAAACCCTAGTGGCAAGAAGTTGATCACCTTGATGAATTCATGAACATTGTGGCTTTTCATTGTTGTTTGTAGTGGTGAATTCATCTTAATATAGCCAGGAAGTGGAATTTCAAGGTTTTTTTGGCATTGAATTGATTCTTTTCATAGTATTTTTATCTTCTTGGTACCGTGGAAGTGTTGATAAACATAATATCTATTATAAACATGTATATCCAAGGGTTAGTTCAGTTGGAAATTTTCATATATTGTTGGAATCTCATGTGCAAGTGGAAAGAGTAATAGTTTGTTGTTGTAGGGTTGAGAACATGTGAGAAGGAGCCATATAAAATATTATCAAAACTCCAACTATCCCTTGAGGTGTTGTAATATTTGCAAGGATATCATATTAGTGAACAAGATGAGTTTATACTTACCCTTCTTGGAAATTTTCACCCTATTAGGGTTTTCTCTACGGGAAGCTTAGTGTATTTTTGTTTTATCTTGCTTGCTTATAGTCTACTTTTCATGTTTGAAATTTATTGAGAGTTGATGTACATCTTAGGATTGCATATTTATTCATGTATGAGTGTTGGATAGTAATGAAGGTTTCAATAGTGAGTTGACAAATAAATTTTTGTTGGGGAGCAGTTGAGGCATAACTTTAGTGTTTTTATGGATCAAGTGGTATTAGAGCCATATCAGATCTTCAAATTGGAGTTATGGACATGGTATTCCATCCACTCAGTCTAGAATAAGTGAGAATCTTAGTACTTACAAACTTGACATTGGTAGAACATAGTGGATACAAGCTAGGAGAATAATGGTAAGAGAGGAATACGATAAAGAGCTTTGTTTTTAAGTGATTGGAAGATGTTGTCAAATTTATAGCTCAGTTGGAAAGATAGGTTGGAGAGAATTATGTTGATTCTAATTGAGAAAATTGGGATGACAAGGTTCCATGATGAAGAAAGTGTTGGAAGTTTGGAGAGATTGTTGAAGTTTGTCATAGATGATGTTGTTTGGCAACATGAGCATGGATGGTGCATAACAATGTGTTACAGTGTTGTCATTAATGTCAACATTGTTGCAAATAATTTTGATTAGTTCTAAGAGGTTTTGGAGTTGATAAGGAAGACATTATTGCATAATGGTTTGATCCAAAAAGATCAGTTGCATAGAAATTTGGCTAAGTGTCAAATCTACCAGTTCAGTGTTACAGTGCATCCATTTTTGGGGCCACACCACTCCACAAATGACGATATCACTTTGTGCTTCTAACATTAATTTGGTGGATGTTAGATGCACTTAAATCCAATATTTCATCTTCATTGGACAAACAGTTTTAGAGATATAAGTAACAATGTTCGGCCTGACATATTATAGTTGCTTTCTATATAATGTGTTTTTGTGGGAGAATCCACACTTCTTCGTGGATGAGTTTTTGGCCTTGCGGTGTTGAAGGTAATTTGAATTTTTTTAGTTGAGCATGGATTCTAGATAATATCAAGTTTTGAGGTCCATGTGTCAAGATGTGGATACACAGATGAAGGTTTTTGCTTTTAGGTCTTATATGGCGCTGACCTAACATGTTTGATGTTATGCAAAGGATAAATAAGTGTTGCTATCCTATGTGGGATCTATTATAGGTCTGTGCTAACCTATCCTAAGGAGTTTTGAGTTTTGGATTATGGTGCGTTGTGTGGGTGAAGTGTTTTGGAGTCGACAAGTTACATTTTGGGTATTACATCTAATTAGGTAGATCTAATTGATATTATACTTGATGCACAAATATATATGCTAGATTATTTTTGTTGTTTTGAGATAATAGATGTGACATATATTGTGTGTGATGCAAATTTGAGCAAAGCAAATCAAAGTTAAGTTACAAATGCTAATTTGAAGATTAGAGTTGTGCGACTGAAGAGAGAGGCAGAGTGTGGAACCATAATTACATAAAGTTTGTTATTGTGCTTCAATGGATTTGTAATTCATTCATATATAAGATGCAATTGTAATAGTTCAAAATAGGCTGTGAGCCACCATCTCTCTTCTATCTTTCTCCAAATCTTTTCCATTTCCTTCTTTACTTCAACCAGATCAACCTTTTTACCAGATTATCCTTCCTTGGATTTTTGCTTCTACAAAATTTAGCGATATGTCTAGGTCTACTACAATTGTGACATGTGATATTCTTCCGAACAGTATTCCTTCCATTCATTCTAGATCTACATTGATTAGATTTGTGTCCAAATCCATAGCATGTATAACAGTAACCATTGAAAGGTTGAATAATTCTACCATTGTTATATGCATTCATAATTTGACTTTTGGATTCATTTTCTCTATGTCCAAATCTTTTGTATGTAAAACATTGAACAATAAAGGATGAGACATTTTGATTCATTTTGCTTCTACAATCCATTGCTCTATGTCCAAATTTATTGCAAGAATAACAAAAACCATTGAAAGATGGGTACCTTTGAGCATTTGGTTGTTTGATCAAAGGTCTTCTAGCTTCATTTCTTTGATTCTGAATCTTTCCATTATTTTTCTTGTCTTCAATCTTCTCTTCTAAATTAGGTGTTTGATATGCTTTTGAGCTTTCACCTTTTCCAAATCCCAAGCCATCTTTGTTCTTGGATGCTTTTTGACTTGCAATCATCTCATCAAGCTTTGTTGCACTCATTTTGAATTTGTCTTCATTACTTCTTGCTTTCTCCAGATTTTATCTTAGATTTACCACTTCTTGTTCAAGCCTTATGCATTCATTAGATTTTATTTTCACCACTACATTTAGACATTCCTCAACTCTTTTCTTTTCTTCAACTTGTACTTTCAGCCTAGTGATAGTTTCATTTGCTTGTTTCAACAACTCATTGACTTCCTTATGCCTTTCTTTGAACTTCTTGATTTTATCTCTTAATTTTTTGATACATTCATTTGATTATTTGAAATTTTTCTTCAGATCTCTATTTTCACCTTCAATTTTATCTAGATCTTCAAGAGCAACTTTGAGTTCTCCATCTTTGTCAAGCTAGCAATCTTCTTCTATAAAATCAATAACAAGAACCTCTCTCAGAGGAATAGGAAATCTCCTATTAGCCATGTGTTCAATTTCCAAGATCTTCCCAAAGTAGTTAAGCTCCTTCCAAAGAACCAAGCTCTAATACCAATTTTTGAACACCCAAAATACTGAGAGGGGGGGGGGGTGAATCAATATTCTTGGTGTTCAACAAAAAGAATTAGAGAAACATGAAATTGAGCAAGAAAAATCATATAATTTTTTTTTCAAGGTTAAGTAAAGATAGATATGCAACCCTATGATAGGGAGATAAGCACTAAGAAACTTGATCAATTGATCTCCCTAATGGAGGCATAGTTTAGTCTTCATAAACTCTCACCTTAATAACAAATTCCATTTCCTAGGCTCAAACTAGTTGGCCATGCGTTGACTTGGTGAGAAAGATATGCAATGTCCTCAAAATCTAGAAAAGTACCTCCAATATCTCGTTGGAAATAATTCAAAGCCTTGTTGAAAAAGCAACTCTATCCTATATGGTATGAAGTGTGTGTGATGCAATGCTACTATGTGTGACAAAGACGAGAAAAGTTTGTAAGAATACACAAGTGAGTGCAAGAATAAACTATTTTTTCATTACAATGTACTAGGAGACATTTTTATAGAACTATTTTAAGGAAGGAAATGTTGATAAGGTTAACTGCAACATGTTCTATTGTATAGAAGAAAGTAGCAAGTTAAGCAAAAGTGGGGTATGAATGTTTCCTATTTGATCAATTATGGTACAAAGGATGCATTTTAATGACATAAAGACTATCATAATGGGGTTCATTTTATGGATTACTAATTTGATGACATGGTATATTATTAGAACCACCTAATATTTACTACTAGATTACCTCTTCATAGTGTGACAAATGTTCATGGCCAATGTATGTGGAGGCTAGATTGAGAACATCATAAGAAAATATTTTAGATTATAGATAAATGAATAAGAATAGTTGATGTGGTTTAATTTGTATAAATGTACAAATGTCTTAATTTTGTGAAATTTACTCTAGGAGGAAAAAATATACATCATATAATTGAATTTTAATATTTATTTCTAGAGTTGGAATTTATGCAACATTATGTATAATGCAATAGTGCAATAGATATTTTGTACACCATTTCATAATTATTAATGAAAAAATGATATTCTATTAACATCGAGTGTACTTTTCATTAGTCACATTTATTTCTCTTATACATCTATGTGAATATGTAATAAAAAACTAGTCAAATATACAAGAGTATAAATCTGCATGCACCTTTGTTAACTCATCTAAAAATATGTCCATAATTTGACAAGTTTAAGAAACAAATTTAAAGATTTCATCTTCATTTGCTCCATATACATCATCCATAATTTAGGCACTATATTCCACTCGCCACATAATTATGAATTCAAATCTATTGTATATATCATGGCTAGCTACTTGAATTTACTAAAAATACACAGTCCATTGGTTTGAAGTGTCCAAGTGTGAGTATTCATACTCATCACACCATGCATGAACCTCATTTTATCTCTTTTGAAAATCATGTGGTGTCTTCTAATTCAGCCCTACATAAAAAAAGATAGAAATATTATTTTAAAAAATTATAGAGAAAACATTATATTTTATATTCTAGATGTGATAAATGAAATAATTTTAAAATAGATTTCATACATATAATTTGATGAAAAAATCTATGTGAATGTAGGTTATTCCATGAAGAGGTATCACTTTTAAACCCTCTTACATAATTAGTAACAATGTGGGAATAATTTAAATAGTATCCCTTATAATTATTTTGGTGTTTATGAAGAACACATTTGATGCAAGATTCCACACCATTGTGTTAGACCCCTTCCTATGATAAATCCCAAAGAAAATCCTAACATGAGGTTTTTTAAGAAATTGATGATGTTAAAAAAGTACAAAAATGAGGTGTGATTATTCAAACTACAATGTGAAGTAATACAACCAAGCAACATGTTTTCTATTTTGACACATCTTCCATTAAGATATTGAAAAAACAACTAAATATTGTACAAAGTATCATGCTCTTATTATCATTGATGTATAATTGAGATTTTTCTTCATGTCTCATTTAAGGTAAGTGCTATCATGCAATTCCTAAAATTTAATGGGAAAAAATTAACTTGAATGATAATTTAACACAAATATAAAAACAATGCGTATTATATAGGAAATTTCAAATTTTCTACATGCATAAATCTATTTGAACATAGAGGGGTGACAAGATGCATATATTGTTTTCTCTCTCCAAACCAAGGAACATTTTTAAATCAATCAATCAATCAATTAATCAATCAATATATATGCTACATGTTTCATCTTTAAAGGTCATGATACAACAATAAAACACATTTTTATTTCCAATTTCTAACCACAAAAGTTATCTTACATCACAATTCAAAAGTTATATTTTCCTTCAAGTAGGCCACTCCTTTATAAAATGACCTTTTCGCAAGATCTCCAACCAATATCAAACAAGCCAATGGTGAGAGAAGCTCTCCACCCAACCATCATAGCATCATAAAGACATTAGAGGCTCTTGCCATCCCTCGATCCAAGAGACCAAACATAATTAGTTTACAACATTATATCACTAATCTAGGGGCCACACTAAGATACACAATGAGTATTTGAATATACAAAGAAGCCACTCAAAGAAGGTAGACAAGGCCAAACAAACATACACAAGCTCAAGTACAATAACACTCAAAATTAGCATGACACATTTAACTTTTTCTTTTCTTACACACATGGAATAAGAGGAGAATTCATGAATGCACAAAATAGAAAAGAAATAGAGCTTATCTCAAAAGGGCGCTTACAATAGACGAGAGACTCTGCTTTGGAAAAAATTCCTTTCTAAGAACACCCTCAAGACATCTCCCAAAGAAAGCACATTAAAATCAGAAAAAAGGAAAAAATTATCTCAAGAGCCCTCTCTCCTTCCTCCCAACTCTTCCAAGAAAAAAAGAGAAAGCTTTTTTTTTTAAAGTCAAAGAGGAAGGATTTTTATGGGAATACCATGTCACCTATTATGAACTTCCATTTACAAATATCCACATCAATAAGAGATGAAGTAAAATCTCCCCACCTTTCCATGTACTCCACACATATTGCAAATGACAACTCCATACATTCTCATGTCTCATCAAAGTAAATTCTTCCCCATAAGATTTGGTGAAATTTATCTTATCTGATGCTCAAAAAAATCCCAAAAAAATACCTATCAAAAGGTACTTGTCTAAGTGATTTTTTAAAAGATACAAGACATTAAAATTACACTTTTATACCATCTTAGTCCTTGCGTCCATTTGAGTTTGCACTAAAATAGATGCAAAGTAACTTTTAAAAAATAATACCAATACAAACCAAATAAAGATAAGGCACACAATGAAATAAAACCACATAGGTGTAAGAAGGCTCATCCTAAGGGGTCCTAGTCCTATCTTGGACTAGGATAATCAACATAACTAGGAGACATTCAAGTTCCCATTACTTCATGATGTGAGATGGGAAGGGTAACTAAAGTTCAACATTGATCTCTTATTTAATTTTTGGTTGACCTGTATCTACGCACTCAATGCACACAACAATACACATAATATTCAATTATATATCTAAGGCAAAATGATTTAAGCTATACAATTTACCCATTAGTAATTCACTTAAGTTCATATACCATAGAAAACAATCTGACCCAAAACTCACACATCATGCTAATATGGACATAAACCAACCAAAATATATTAGTATGATAAAAATATCATCATCTTGACACCAACATAAAATAATAGTTAATTGAATCAAATCAATGATGATTAACTTGAATTAAAATCATACCCATGGATTTAAGTTAAATCCTCTTATTTATATTTAATCCATTACTCATTAATAATAAGATAATCATTAATAGGTAGTTGTTCAATTGCATAGTAATTCTTAATGCTAGAGACTTTGATACAAGAAATCCATGAATCAAGAGATAAAATTACATGTAAGGTCCCACTCTAGCTAGATCGATACGAGTCATTAATCACAAACAATTCCACCAGGGTCACAAATATGGTTGGGTCTTACACTCCCCTCCCATAGATTATACTTGAAGTCTATAAGGTTTGGGGAGAGAAAATTCCAACATTGAGCCAACACATAAAAGTTGGGAAGGTCAACGAATTTTCTTAACTCTAGTTATCAAAATGAAACAATCATAAAATAACATACTGCATGACATATTTCTCCACGAATTCCATTGGTTCAGGGTAAATTCAGATATTGTTGTAATGTTCCTGGCCGTTCTACTATACATGGGGGTAAGCAAGGAGAAGGCAAAGCTACTGTGCCAAAAGGTATTCCAGCACACCTTCTGGACGAGATTGATGAAGCCCTCGACAATGTGGATCCCAATCTCATGATCCCACTCCCACAGAAATTCACATGTCTCTGGGTCACGGGGTTGAAGTGATGAAGTTCCCGGTGGTCCGAACATTGGAACCAACAAACCTGGAAAAGCGATGGGGTGAAATGGATGGCTGAATCTCCTTCCTAATGAGGGCGACTAGCATTGCTCGAGTCGCGGGTTCTGGGTGGATAAAAAAGTTCACGGGTGAAGTGGGAGTGGTTCTGGAATAAGGTGAGGAGAACGATATTGACTAGGAGCTGGGTGAAAGCGAGGAATGGGTGAAGGAGGACTTCGGGGACTTTGAGGCAAAAGCAAACTCTCCGGCTCATCATGCCTATGGCAGCGAGTGCCCGGTGGTAGTAAATGCGATGGCTGCAAGGAAGGCGTGCGAAGACGAAGAGGAGGAAGAAGAAGACAACTAGCCCCGGGTTGGTGGGCAGAGGAGGCACGTCGCGGGTAATGATAAATGTTTGGCCCTGGATTTTGGAAGCGGTACTGGGTCTTTTTGTTTTGATAAATCTCTGGCTTTTTGTAAATGAATAAATAGTAGTGTTAGTATCTGGTTACCCCAATTTTGTAGCTATGGGGGTCATGGCATACGGTGTATACAGTCAGGTTGAGTCTAGGGCACTTTGTCTATAGATAGTATAGTATTGGGTATTCAAGAATGTATGGGTGAATTTCAAATGAACACTACTGTTTGAGATGGGTATTAAAATGGGTATTAAAGATACATCAAAATGTAATTCTTTTTTTTTGGAAATTAATACAATGGGTGCTACCTCTTAGTAGCTATTTATCGATAAAAAAAAAAAAATCTCTCCATAAAGTATGCAAAAATAATGTTAATGGTGATTCATACAATACAAGAACACTACATGCAACCAAATTTACAACACAAGGATACAAGATCTATTAACAAAAAATTAAGAGTTGTTGCTAAGGTTATGAGGGTAAGATGCACAAATATAAGAGTATAGCTATTAAAATTTCATTTTTGCTCATTTCTAAGCTTATCCACACTACATAACATTAATAAAGCATCAAACCAAATATATTTTCCAATACGTGATTATTTCAAAAGTTGAATCCACACACTAAAGAAGAGTTATCTAGATCACCAAGATATCATATCATCATGTTCAATTATACCCATTTGTAAGTATTTAATTCATCATTATTTCCTTTAAATTTTCTCCCCCATACTTATTTTATAAAATAATTCACACCATACTTGAAAGTTTCAATAACATAAATCAAAAGAACCACATCATATGAATGACATCATTGGCTCACAAAATGAGTTACGATAATAAAAAATGGAAAAATATTGATAAAGTATCCAAAGAGCAATAGAACCATAGTATTAATAGGGAAAATGGTCTTGAGGCGCTCTTGAAGGAAACCTCCAAACATTTTCTACTACCTTTCTATTGTTTGTTTAAAGGGAATGGCCTCCAAGAGAGAGGTAGAAAAGGGATCACACACACATAGATGGGGAATGAACTATGAACATCTCATGTTGGTTCCATTTGTATCCCCCATCCTTACAATAAGAATTCTTAAGGTCATCTACTTCTCAATAGGACTTGCTAGGGATTGCTCATTGATATGACAATTTTACACTTGCCACATTACTCCACACAAGCCAACTGTCAAGAACACAAAGTAAGACTCAAACCAATACATTTTTAATAAAATAAAATACCAATATTAAATCTCCCAATAAAAAAATCATAATAAAAAAAAATATCATAAGTATCAATTAGTGCAATGTTTCAAAATCCAAAGCAAGAAATTAACTTAAACATGTCCTTGAGGTAAAAGGACCATATCAAATACCAAATGGGTAAGTATCCAAGGAAGTTCAATCACATTTTTTTGGTTTTACAAACAAAATAAAGATCACCAACAAGTAATAATTCACAATCTTATAATAGTTTTAACAACATAATCACCATGTAGCTTCAATAAAGCCAACTAAAGGGAGGAGGGAAATTAGGCAGAATTCCTACCACCAAAGGGATAATCATAAGGTGGTATCAATACCAAATAAATCTCATAGGGTATGACCACATGTCCTACAAAACCCAAGACATTTCGTAGCACATGTCAAGTACCTAGTGTATGGAGTATCACACCTATATGAATGACTATAGATCAAATAAGAGGAATATAACTAGAGTTCCATCATGTAAAATATTTACCACCTTATCATACCTATATGAAGTCCTTTTGTGTATGCCTATAACACACACATGTCCCATGATAATCACTAGCTCTATATGATAACACTAAATTTACAATGAAAAAGAGCATTTCTTTGCAAATTAAACCACTGATAAAATTAATCTAGAAGGATAGTTTACTTCAATTATTTATATTTCCAAATCACAAAATGAGAATATTTCACATAATGGAATGATAAATTTGTACGAAAATTTTCCATAAACATCCCAACCCTTTCCAACTTTTTTGATAGTTGAAGTACTTGTACTTGTAATAAATTTATACCAGGGAAAACTTTAGTGGCAAATATTCGCCAATTGGTGAATTCTAGGAATCAGTCAACTCGAATTTGGTGAATTTCTCGCACCCACAGGGTATCCAAATCGCCCGAAATTTACAAAACATAGGTCCAATGCAAGTCGATTCGCCAATAATTTTTTTTATGAGGCATATTTAAGCAACAAATGGACCAACTAATATTTTCGCCTGAATCCTAGAAGCATTTAATAAAAAAAACCTACATATTCGCCAATACTATTAAAACGACATTATATCAGAACCCATTTCACCAATTAAAATTTACAAATAGTTGCTTGTGAAGACTCATTTCGCCAATCAAAATTTATAAATAGTTGCTTATGAGGACCTATTTCGCCAATAATATTAAAAAATAATTAAATTTGAGGACACATTTCACCTTGAAAATTACAACGTATTCACCAAATTTTTAATATACCATTTAAAAATCCTGTAGAATTCGCCAAATATGGAATCATGGATTGATATAAATACAATCAAAAGTGTCATTTATTCTTAGAAATTTTGTTCGGTTTTGAGGTTCTACTTCTCGATTCGGAAGTTAGCGAAACTCGAAAATGTAGACTTAAAGGTGAGTGATCACTAATCATTTCTTCATAGTGCTATTAGTTATAATAATAAGTTTTCTTTATCTCTTTTCCATTCTTGCTTCAGTCTTAAAGATGATATTGAGTAGGGAATGTGATCTATATTATTATTCTCTGTCCTTAAACAAGAAGACATTTTTTTTCTAGTTTTTTATTTGAAGTGAGATGAATATGTCGAGCGACTCGAGCAACAATGGTAAGACTCCTGCTGCTCCTTAGGGTGGTGAAACTACTCCTACCGCTCCTCAGGGTGTTGAAAATAATCCTGCCGCTCCTCAGGCTCAGGGTGGTGAAAATACTCCTGCCGCTCCTCAGGGTGTTGAAAATACTCCTACTGCTCCTTAGGGTCAGGGTGGTGAAAATACTCTTGTCGCTCCTCAAGGTGTTGAAAATACTCCTGCCGCCCCTCAGTGTGGTGAAGATCAAGAGACTCAAAGGCCATCAAAACACCCAAAATTAGACGTACCATACAGTCTTACTTTGGAATTGCTAAAGCTTCTGATCGATCAGGTCAAGATGGAGCTACATCATGAACTCTTCCACCAAATATTGGTAGCATTCACAATACCTAAGTGCCAAAAAAAGGTCAAGTTGAGATTATCATTGATTTAAATCAAAATGTATCAAATCCAAATGGGGATGGCAATACCGCAGAAGATGCTCCAAGGGATACTCTGGTTAGCTAGAATGAGATAATTGAATTGGATGAGGATGATGTTGGTAGCAAGAAAAGGAAAAAAAACCAAAAAAGGGGCGTGAGTGGGAAATGAAAAGGAATTTTCAATTTGGTTGGTTGTCAAAGTACCCATTCATTGTAGTAGTGGGGGAATTAGAAGATATTGAAAAAGCAACACATGCCAAATTGATCCAGGGGACATTTTTTAGTGAAATTTGAAGTGTCTCCAATGCTCCAGAATTCAGCACCATCAGAAAGAGTTCGATGTCTGGATTCCAACGCAACTTGAATGGAGCGAAAAGGAGTTCGTTTGCTCAAGTTATGGCTAGTCAAACTGTCATCAAGGGTCGTCCAAAAGGTGAAAAAAATGATCATCTCAGAAATTGACGGAAGCAACATCAAATCGAAGGGATCGTCGAGATGATTCCGGCAATGCTCGTTTCGTCGAAATCCGACATCGTATGCTCAAGATATTGGCAGTCAAAGTTTGGTTGACTTGAGGACACGACCGATGACGTCAACATGCTGACGTGTCAGTCCATACTGTATGGATGATGACATGGAAAAATCTTGGCATGACATGTGGCAGCTGACTCATCTTTTATGGACCAATCATTATGTTACACGTGGCATTCGTACGACATGTCATCAGACATGTGGGCAACATCGTGACAGCTTGGTCAGAGTACACGTTGGCATCTTCGGCGAATAGGACCTTGACACGTGGCTTGTTGACTTCGGCGGTCGAGTTAGTTTATTTAACAAAAATATTTGGCCGGGCTTGAACCCGTGACCTACGTCCAAACAACCGAATTCTCCACCGTTGCACTGGCCACTGCTCGTTGAATATATAATAATAGCAAGTTTATTTTATTGTTTGAAATATCGACTGTTTGGTTTAAAATGTGGCTGGCGGGGTTTGAATCCCCGACCACGCAGTTGCCAAAAAGTATATACACCGTTACACCACCGCCACCTCTAGACATATATTAGAGGTTTGTTTTATTTTGTTAAAGGTTAGTTGGCCGAGCCTAACCAAATGGGCCTATATGGCCAAAATTCACCCTAACCACCAAAACAAAAGGGGAGTAAGGGACAAATTAGTCATGGTACGAGTTGTTCAAGGAGGTTAAGCCATTATTTTGGTGGTTAAGCCATAATAGGCTTATTTTATGTATAAAAGGAGGTGGTAGGCCTTTGTTTTTCCAAGTCCAGGTGGTGAGAACGAGAGAATGCTTAGGAGATTCT
This sequence comes from Sequoia sempervirens, assembly GCA_007258455.2. Lineage (NCBI taxonomy): Eukaryota > Viridiplantae > Streptophyta > Pinopsida > Cupressales > Cupressaceae > Sequoia > Sequoia sempervirens. The sequence continues at coordinate 18,023,152 of VDFB02000009.1, forward strand.
GAAGACATTTCCGTACATTAGAGGAATGTCATGCTGTTGTGCTTAAGGGAGATAGTCTTGAATTGTAACTGATTTTTGGAGTATAATCGGATCGGTCACTCCGTTGAAGATGGGCCCAGAGACGTAGTCCTTACGAACGAACTCCATTATCAATTTTGTTTGTTCTCCTCTTTATTTTCTCTCTTTCTTTTCAGTTCATTATCTTGGCAATCATATTATGTTAATTTGTTCATTTAAGTATTGTATTAAGTTTTCATTTACATTAAGCATTATGTAAGCAATTTCCCTAGATCCTAAATAGATCACAAATGTATGATTTGTACTTGGAAATTGGGAAAACCCAAGACGTTGTAGCTAAATATTGACACTATAGAAAAGCATATCGATAAAGTTTATGAAAAAAAAATCACAGACGGAAAGGAACAATTAATCTTATGATGGAAATAAAAGGAAGAATGTCTTCATGTTAGGTATGTAGTGGATTATGAAGAGCATCAACAAAGCATGTAGAAGCTTGCTGCATGTAAAGGTACACTTGAGGCTCAATTTGGAAAAGCAATGGAAGGAGCAAATATGTCAAAAATTGTTCAGATGAGTGTTGTTTTTCATATTTTTTCTAGAGGGCATCCTATGACAGACTACCTAGAATATTATGTTTTATTATCTTTTTTGAATGTTCCTCACTATACCCACACACATTGGTTAGTAAACGCTGGATGGGAATGGGCAAAGTGTCTTGTTGTAGTGGAAAAGGAAGATTTAAAGGAGAAAGTAAAAGAGTCAAACTTCATTGCATTATCTTTAGATGAAGTTACTATGGTAGCCAATACTTCTTGGGTATGTATGCGTTTGTATACTGTACAACAAGATGTTCTCCAACCTCATCTTCTCTGTGTTCATAAAATGAAGGACAATTCAACATTGCGTAATATATTTGAACTAGTCAAGAAATATTTGAATGAAATTGTAGGTATGGATGAGTTGACAATTGCAAAAAAGTTGGTGTGTGTAGGAGCTAATGGAGCTACAGTGATGCAAGGTCAAAGGACCAGTGTTTGCACAAAGTTACAAACTACTTGTGCACCATACATGCTTGGCATTCACTGCATGGCCCATAGAATAAATTTGGCATTCAAAATTGTAAGCAAGTTTCCTACAATATCAAAAGTTGAAAATCTAGTCCGCGAGATCCACGCATACTTCTGCCGAAGTCCCAAACGTTTCACAGAATTTTGCTGAGGGAATAACACTAGGAAACAAGCTTCTCAAGGATGTCAATACCAGATGGATCTCCCTGCATGGACCAACACAACAAGTTCTTTTAGAATATCAATCCTTAATTGGAGTGATGTACGAAAACTGCAACACGATAGACAAAGCTCTTGACCTCTTACATAGGTTAAGTGATATAGAGGCACTCTTGACTTTAGCCAGTCTTCTCCCCATGCTAGATGAAATGAATAGTCTTGTGAAGAAAGCCCAAGACAGAGCTATGTATATTAATGAATATGCCAATTTTCGTAAACATACATGCTTGACCCTCAATCATCTATATCTAGATTTAAAACAAGATGGCATAGATTATAACTTGTGGTGGAAAATTATTGATTTGAATGATCCTGATAATTATTTATAGTTTAATGGAAGCATGCACTTAGGTATCTGTGTATGTGGATATGAGATACAAATGTACCAATGTAAGACTACCAGGCGCTCTAGCAGAGAAGTACTTGTTAACGAGGAAGATTTTAAAGACATTGTTAAATATGTTGGTGATAATTTGAAGGAAATTGCAAAATATCTTTCCTCAGAGATTCGTGATAGATTCCCTCGAGATGAAATACTTGAAGCCATGAGTATTGTGTATCCTCAATTTTGGGAAAACTGAGATAATCCAAGATTTTTTCATGCTCAAGTAAAAATATTGATCAAACAATTTTCAAAAATTGTAACAATCAATGAGCAGAAAATAGAAGGAATTTTAAATGAAGATAAGCTAAGAAAGCAATGTAAGGATTTTGTAGTAGCTATTAAGGGCCAGTATAAATCCATGGGAAAGGACAAGGCCTTTGAACCAAGATCAATAAAAAGGGTTTGGACAAAATTAGGTCAGAGTGAAATATTGCGTGATAAGATATCATAATATTTCAAACTTGCTAATTTATGTCAAACAATGATATTGGGGTCAGTGGAGGATGAGAGAGTTTTCAATACATTAGGGTTTTTGAAATCAAAGTTAAGAAACAAACTAGACAAGAATTTGGAAAATTGCTTGAGGATGAAAGGAACTCCATATAATATTAAAATTTTTCCTTTTGATAGGGCACTCACAATCTGGAGGTCCACATGTGAAAGAAGAGGGACTGGTCTGTGCAACACTCCAATTCCAAAGGCTGGTACTGGTGGCACTACCATGGGTAGTGAGACTGGGACAGATGAAATTGATGAAAATGACATAGTGAATGTTGAATTTGAGACACAGGCCGAAGAAGGTGAAGAGCAGACTCAGAATCAAGAGCTTCAAGAAGACTCTTTTACTCTATTTGATGTTGAACGTCAATTTTGAGACCCTGACTCCATTTGGTAAATGGAAGAGAATTAGCAGCTTTTAGGTATTTATACTGCACTACAAGATTCATGAATCACTTTCCATTGTTCCAAACTGTAGTTGTTGATATTTTATATTGTATTGAATGAAAATTGAAATTGTGAATCATTGCACTTCATGATATTTTATTTTATATTGCACTTTATGAATCATATTCCAAACTTTAGTTGATGATATTTTATATTGTATTCCATGAAATTGTGATATTTTATATTTTATATTGTATTCCATGGTATTGAATTTGATATGTGTTTCTGCATCATTTTTAAAGAACACTTATGACTCAACTCATAAATTCTTATTGCATTGCCATTCACAAAATATTTGATAAATAACTCAAAGAATATTAATCCATTCCTTGAACAAAAGTTAACAGTTCAACATCCACAACATATAAGCTAACAAAAGCTAATAGTTCAACATAAATAACTTATAAAGACATCCACACAACTTAAACAATAAAAGCTTAAACTACCAAATCACCTAAATTATTCAGAGAAATCCTTACGCATCCATCACCATAAAATCTTTATTCATAGATAAACATTTCACAACAATGAAATTAACCAAAAAATTATCATTCCAGTAATAGACAATCCACTGGAAAACTACTCAGGAAAAGCACAATAAATCCACATAGTACACACCATAACTCAAAGATTGCACATGCATGAACTTCACCATTGTCTTTCTATATTGAAATAATAGAAAAGCAATAAAAATAGCAGAGTTTTTTTTGTCTTGATAATGGTTCCTTGAAGACAACTGTTTTAGAAATTAAAATAAAAAGTCTTAGAAGTATCAAGAGAGCCAAATTAAAGAAAATAACATAAAAACTAAAATTAAACAACAACGACTCCTTCACTTTCAATATTTTCTGCCTCCTTCTCCTTCAGTAACGCATCCCGTGCCTTTAATCTTTGCATGTATTCCCGGTACTTGGTGACAATTGCGGTGATTTTTTTGCTCCCTGGCGTTGTAGTAATCTATAACATGGTTCTCCATTTTCCCAAAGCCTTTTCAAAATCAAAAAACATCTGAGATCTTCTCTCTTCTCCAAAATTATAAGCCTTCAGGTGGAGCTCCATTGCATTGAGTTTTGAGAAGGACTCCCATGTCACTGTAGCAGGATCAGATATTTCTTTATTGAATTTCTCTCTAAACTTCAGAGAGATCTCTCTTATATCTAGAATCCTTTCATCAAACTCATTAGTAATTTCTTCTCCCAGAATTTGAAAATATTTTTTAATTTCCTCTAACATTTCATAATATTTTTCAAGAGTGTTCTTAATTTCATTCACCAGATTATCATATATATTCAATTTCCATTCTAATGAATCTGACCAGGAAGGGTCTAGCTCCTTGGGATTATTCAAAATTTTCTCACCAATTAATATCTTTGGATCCATAGAGTTTAATTCTTTCATTTCTTGAGAGAGCACATAGAGACTAGTTTGATCTTTTCTAACATCTTGAAGTTCTCCTACTAACTCCTTCCTCTTGTCAAGAACTCGAGTGTAAAACTGCAAAGATTTATTTAGAAAGAAGATAGCCTCTCGAGATATTGTTTCGATCCCCTCACAAGCAGCTCTGGAATAGCTCAAATTCTTTTTAATTTTCTCTATGGTGAGCACATCAATTCCCTCGACCTGAGGATGAGAACTTGAGGCTTCATTAGATGTAGGAGGAGTGGCCATGGAAGAAATAAAGTTAATCAATGCAAGGACTTGAGATTGCAATTTTATATTTTTCTTCCTCTATTCTTTCACTCTTTTAATCAAGGTAATGGCTGAATAATTGACATGGTACATACCACCTTCCAGTGTTGGAGGCCCCATATCAACATGTGTGACTTTGTAGTCTGCCACTATTATTTCATCTTCATTTAAATCCTTGACAAGGTCAACAATTTCTAACATTTTATTTCTAGAAGTAGCATCAGTCACCATCCTTGACATCCTCTTGGCTTTCTTAGGTTTTGAAGAGCTTTGAAGTAAATTTGCAATTGTATCCACTCCAACTGTCATTGTAGGAGTATGCTTTCTCTTCCTCTCCATTGCTTTTTTCAGCCATCTTGGGGAGGCTAGTACCAGACTAGAATCTTCTTTTCCAATAATAGTATCTTTAGGAGCAGTAGGAGTGAAAGGTGGATTATCAGGTGGAGAAGAGGGAATTTTAGAGTCTTCAGACACTGGAGGAAAGATATTATCTTTAGCGATCTGTTTAAAGATAGCTTCAGAATTTGCAACCACAAGTTGAAGTTTTTCTTGATTGGTATTCTTCTTAGGGGTAGGAGAAAGAACACTGTCTTGTTCACATATGCTCTTCAACTTGACTGTTTCTTGTGGCCTATCATCATCACCTCCTGACTGAGAATTTGCACTAGATGACCTAATAGAGGGTTCCCTGATGATACACTTGCACCAGATGCTTGCATAGACCCCTGTTCATTCTTCTGTGATGACTTTGGCTCCTGAACAGGACCAACAACTTGCCACCATTTCCAATCCAACCAGTTCTAGGTTCTCTTAAGCACTAGGGTAGCACACACCCTCATATCTAAAAATTCACTTTAGTTCTAATCAACCCTAGGGTGGGATTTATCAAGAAATTTTTCATATCCAGGATCTAAGATTGTTGAATCCTCAGCTACATTTTCAGGAATGTCAAATTGAAGACCGAAAGAGTATATCTATTTTAGCGTTAGCCTCATATAATCTCTTCTCAAAACTTCATTCTCATCAACACAATCTTCCCAGAAATCTTCGATAGATGGGTGATGCCAATATGAGCTCCCTCCATAGATATTCTACTTCACAAAAACCTTACTGTCAAAATTAGATCTCATAGAAAAATTGTGGAGGTTATATTCCTTGAGAAGTCCTTTAGCTCCCTTGGCCATCTGGTTTGTTTTGCACAAAAATGAAGGGGTCTCCAATGGGAAGGCATACCCTCATTTCCCCATGTTCATATACTTAATATTAACCATTGCCATTTGTCGACAAACTTCTAGAAATATCATTAAATCTTTAGGATACCAAGGTAATTTAAATGGGGCTTTCTCAAAACCCCCTATTCTCAGATATGAAAACTTATTAAATTGGATATAAAAACTCCTATATTTTGATACAAGAGAAATGTATTTAGGGGAAAGGCGCATTTTTGGATTTCCATCCAGCTTCCTCATGACCTCCATTAAAAATGCATCATTAACATGACAAAAATCATCCATTCCAATTTTTTCAGTGAACTGAGGAAAGCGTTTATACACAGGCATATCAGAAGCTGGGGTCTTTGTGGCTCCAACCCTGGCCGAAAGGACCTCTGACTACCTACAATGTAGGTCAGGCAAGAACACATACAAAAAATAGTAGTCTTATGGAAATTAATTAATTGCTCTTTCAAATGGAAGCAAATAAATTTAGCCCAGTCAATGAAAATGTTCTCATCACAAACTATCAAGATAAACCAGTACATCCAATCCTCAAATAACTCAACTTGTTTATTCCCAACAACGTGGTGAAATAAAGCAATAGCATTTGCAATTTATCCCTTAAAATGTAATCTTTTGAGTTTATTTTGCAGTTGCGACTTACCTTTCCTTTTAGTCTTCAGCTAGGTTTTTGCCATGGAGTGCTTACACCATTCTTTATTTGCTTCAAAAAATTCACCTGCCACTGTGACAAACATGTCTTCTAGAGGTTCCCTTTTTGGAATCCCTGTGCTCAGGAAACAACTTCAGGAGAAATTTCTGCAATTATAGTCCTATCCGCGGCTTTAATTTCCTGTGTCTATGGAATGTACCTTCTTGCACATGCACTTATTAGGTCCAAACTCAACATAGCTTCCGGAAACCCTCCAGCCTGAGCTAGCCCACTTTCTAAGAGTTTTATATCCAGCTCAGACTTGTCGTCTCTCTCTAGGCACGCCTAAAATTCTTTTAACTTAAAAGGTTTGAGCTCCGTATCCCTTACACTGACCGTATGTTCACTCTGCATGAGCACAAAATGCAAATTTGTAGAGAAAGAATGTTTGCACCTTAGAAGTATTGGCCTTGGCAAAGAATGAGAATGTAGGCTAAATGTATGAGTAAAAAGAATGTTTGCACTTGAGAAGTACCGGCCTTTCCAAAGAACGAGAATGCAAGCTAGATGTCTAAGTAAAATTTCGCCACACACTTATGTCGTTATTTTTGATAGGACGTGCATTGAATGTGGCATTCAATTTCCTTCCTTGAAAAGATAGCCTAGAAACATGCATGATTTTGGAATTTCCTCAAAAGACAACTGTAGTTTAGTCCGTACATAATTCCATAATGTCGCATGGTCATTGAAACTAGGAACCTTAGAACCAAACTCTAAAGTTTCAAAGTTTTCGAAACCTCCGACCCACCGACTACAAAGATGACCAAGGTCCAAGAAACTAGAAAGACTTGCAAGTTTGCAACTCAACAAAGTGAACGAACTCGGGGAATCGGGAAGTTATGAAAATTCAAAACTCTGTGACAAGGTTATAAATTATAAAACTCTGATGACTAGTGACTGATAAGGTTATAAATTATAAATCTCCGAGGACTAGTGACTAAGGTTAGGAAAAGCACCAAAAATGTGACTTTGAGTGATAGTAACCACAACATGTCATTAATCTTCTTTGTCATTATGCATTGATGTATGTTTTAATTCTGGATCTAGTTTAATGAACCAGTTAAAGTACCTTGATTAAAGCATGAATTCATATAAATGTTTAGTGGTTTTGATAAGTAGTACTAGTCATGGAGATTGAGTATCGATCAGTGAATTGTAATGCAATTTAACTAAGATTATGGATGCCTGGAATTAAAGTCACCTTATAGTTCATATTTTAATTGTGTTAAAAGTAAAACTTGAACATGTACTAAGCGATTCATCACTCAGATCAATGCTTAATAACATATTAGCAATAGTCTTAGTAGCATATACAACAATGAACATAAAAAAATTAACAATCTTTTGAAGTGTATCTAGTAGTTGAAACCACTATCAAATTTTTTCTTCAAATGAAAAAATAAATAATACAGATAATTTATTATTTAACATTGACACATTACTGAAGTCTGAGTTGGAACAAAGACAACTCTGCACAGAGCTAAGTTGGAACTTGGAAACCCATATTATCAAAAATCAAATCACTGCAACACCTTTTCTAGCAATTTCCACTATTCAGGTGGTGGAATTGTCATTTGTTCTAACTGATGTTTGAATTGAAGATTTGTTAACAATTCACAATTCAAATTGGAACTTGTCTTGCATTCTTAAGTCAATTTTACATTCAAGGTTAGCAATATTTTGATAGAATCCAAGTAGTTCGCCACATCTGGGTTCTAAGGAAACTGGCCCAAATCAATCTTCATTGCATCCTCCATCTTCTTTCTGAAATCATTCTTTCCAATGAATCTCTCATTTGTCTCAAAAACATCTGGAAAACCAAGTTCTGTGAAGTTCCTTACCTTTTCATCCACCTTCTTCATCCTATCTGCAACCAAATTCAAATATTTCTTTGTTTCACGCATTCATAAACACTTTTCAATGATAGATGACGTCATTGATGTAGCAAGCAGATTAGTAATCCCTTTTGATTTCAAAACATTGTCACTGGCTTTGTAGACTATTTGTTGAATTTATTTTGTAGATTTCTCTAATGCCAACATATTTTTGTTGTCCACTAAATATTTAATGAGCTTCTTATGATGTTGTCTGATAACATCAGTCAATTGAAACATGTCACACAAATGATCAATCCTCTACATTATTTTATCCTAGATCTTTTGTTTCATATGGCTCATTGTCTCTCTACAAAATGCAGATAACTTATTTTGACAAGTCTCAATTTCATTTTTTTCTTCCATCACCTCTGCCACCAATATTTCATTTTTTTTTCTCTCCTTCTCCAATTTTTGTTCCCACTATGCATTTCCATTCACAATGCTTACTCTTAGTTTTTCTGAAGTGGATTTTTCCTCATCATATTTCTTGTTGCTCTCATCTAGCCTATTCTTCAATTCATTCATTGCAGTCTCATTCTGCTTATCCTCTTTGCTTGTTGATGTAGAGGAAGATTTTTTTATTCTTTTTTCTAATTCATTTCTCTTGTTATCTGCTACTTTCCTCTTTGCTTTCTCATTTGCTAGGTCTTCCTGTAACTTTTCAATTTGAGTCTACAACCTTTTCTTCTCTCTATCTTGATTTAGCAATGATGTGTACACCAATTCATTGTTCTTCTTTGATACATTAATTTTGTTAGTATTTTCGAGTCCAGAAAAATCTAATTGAATATTGTTCACCTAGAATTCAGATCAAGCCATCTAATTCACTAGTTTGTCTTGAACTGTGGGAACAAGAAATGTGTACTCCATGATTTCTTTATTTGTGTCAAATGTGGGTAATAGCATGGTTGTGGTAGGCTTCAAAGTTACGATAGATGCACTCTCCATTAGTTTCTTCTTTTCTTTTTTATTCATGTCTGATTTCTTTTTAAACTCTTCAATGTAATCAAAACCTAGGGACACATGAACAATGGAATGCTTGAATGGAAAAGGAATAGGAGTAGTAGAAATTGAAATTGCTAATGATGTCATAGCCAGACTAACTGGCACTGGGGGGGTGCTTGGAAATAACTCCTTTGTGGTGGATCCACTGGTACTGTGACTTGGACCTGTCAAAATCCTTTGCCTCTTCTATATGCCTTGATCACTTGGTGTTTCTGTGGTATATTGTATTGTTGTCCCCTTGTGTGTAATTTTTTGTTGTAGCACATGTTGACCACTACTAGTACTACTACCCATACCATCGCCACCAGAGGCATGTCCTAGTTGTGATTGTGTTTGACCATGAGGATGAGGATTTGAAGCTCTAACAAATTGTCTTGTATGGCCTAGGTCTACTTTTTCACCTCCAATCCCAAGGCCAGAAAAATAACTTTCTTTTCTATTCTCTACATCTATTACCATCCAAGGGCCTTATCTTTGGGATCCCAAATGACCACCTTCATAACCCATTTTTTTAGCTATGACTGCTCCAGTAGTATATGCTTCTTTTGTGGCCTCACTTAAATCAAGTTTGAAATTGACATGGCTTCCTTCTTCCCTATCATCATTAGATTCATGGTCACTTTCTTTATCTTCTTGTTCATCTAGATGCTCTATATTCCACAATTTGCTAAAATCACTGTCTTCTTTGTTATCTCCATACTCTGTAAGAGCTCTTGGTTCACTTAACTCCTTCCTCATAGACCAAAAGGAAGTAATTTTTGATCGTGACCAATTTTTTTTTCTGTAGCTTCCTTCTCTAGGGAACCTGGAATTTTTACTCTACTACATGGTTTAGCACTTTTTTGATAAAAAATTGTTGTACCTCCTGATTGTCTTTCGATGCAATGCCGTAATTTCTGCTAACAACTGCTCAAAAGAAATACCATTCTCAACAACACTTTTCTCCATTGCAATTTTGACCTCATCCCAAGAATCCTTGTTTCTCAAGTTTTCGAGCAAGGGTTTACTTTCATGTTGAATTCTACTTGCAACATTCTTATTGAGCACAATCATTGATTTAATGGTGTCACATGGATCATACTTCCAGTGACAGATAGCATCAAAATCAAAATTTTTCAAAAGATTATGTGCCACACTAAATGCTTTTCTCTCAAATGTGATCCCTCCACATGAAAAAGGTAAAGAAGGAAATAAGGTCTTCTTTTGCTGACTGGTAAAGTGCAGTTCATCAGTAATCTGCATCTACCTTACATATTCCAAAGGAAAAACCCTTTCTATCACATGTACTGGAAGTTTGTATGGCTGTACTCCCAATCCATAAAATCTTAGCATAGTATATTCTTCCATTAAGTACCAATCAACCAATTGTATTTCTTTTCCTAGTTGAGTGTAGTTTCTACATGACATAGGCAATCTAGGCATTGGAGTATTTGTAATTTCTTGATGCAATGGAGCCAAAAAGTAGTCTACAAAATGACTGTATTTCCTTCGAGAATCATGCATCCTTATAACAATTGTCCATTCATATACTAGAGCCATTTTATTTTCCTCAGGATTACTATAGGGCTGAATTTGAAGCTTGCTGGTCTGAAACATTCCTCTGAATTTCAATAGAAAAAGATAGCACAAGTAGGTTGTGAACCTAAATGTCTTGGTGGAACCTCCTTTAATCATTAAAAATTGTTTATGCATGGATTCTACAATGTGCTCAATAAATTTATATTTGACATGTTCAACACCATAATGGATATTATACACCATTTCAAGGAGGCATGCACCCACTTCCAAATTGCTATCTAGTCCGAGGAAAAATGCTAGCATGGAAATAGTATCCTGAACCCATGGTTTAAAAATTTCCAAATCATAAGGAGGCTTATGATCACCTTTCAATTTGTTTCTATCTTGAACTATTCTATTTAAGAAAGATTTTTTCTCCATTTCATCCACTACTTCATAATCACTAGCAAGCTTTTCTAGGTCAATGTGGACATTTCCAAACTCTTCGGTTGTAAACCCCAACACTTTTCCAAGTTATTTTGCATTAATGGATAACAATTCTTCTTTGCTATCTTTATTAACAATTTCTCTTTTGTTATCATCATAATTTTGGGCACAGACCATGATAAATTCAGGGCAAGGGAAAGCCTCATGTAACATCATGCACCTTAATCTAGTTACCCACGGTGCACTGATACTATTAACTTGCATAATGTCGCGTGGTCGCTAAAATTTGGAACCTTAGAACCAAAGTCTAAAGTGTCAATTTTTTTGAAACTTCTAACCCACCGAATACAAAGATGACCAAGAAAGACTTGCAACTAAGTTACTAAGGTAGTAAGGTTAGGAAAAGTACCAAAACCTTGACTTTGGTGAATTAAGATAGGAAAGGTGACAAGCACGGTGGCAGGTGCATGAATGGAGAAAGCTAGAAAAATGAGGTGTTATAATGACATTCACCTTAACCTATCACCCTCGATGCTTCTTTGAGTTCGAGTGTAAGGATAATAGGATTGTATCCTTTTGGTGGTGGGTGATAGGTTGGAAGCCAGTGAAATAGAAAAGCAATGGAGGCTAGCTTTACCATGACATCGCGAAGGAAGCTGGACCCCTTTATGGGTAAAGCATTTGTGCAAAGATTGCGAGGTTTATTTCTCTACAAGGAAGAGCAGGTGGTGCAAGCAGTTCAAATAATGTTGGAGGATGGATTCAAAAAATTGACACATAGATTCAAAACAAATATGGATATCTATTCGTTGCTCATGGCTTGGGGTTTAGACTTAGGAGAATCGGTGAATGAGGTGAGGAGAGTAATGAAAACTCTGGCACCACTACTGAATTTGACTCCATTTTCCAATGAACGTTCATCGGCCGTTCGACAAATTTTTGTCAGAAAAGAGACAAAATGATGAAAACATTTTTGTCACTATTTTTTCATTGCAATTCCAACGACGCATTAAACATCGAAATAATGACGCAAATTCGTTGGTCGTCGACATCATAAAATGACTCAGATTTTCATCGGAATATCGACAAAAACTTTGTGTATCCACTGATGAATTACAACCAAAATGCAATTGCAATGGCTCTTTCGAAGCATCAAAACAACACCAGAAGTTTGTTGCCATTTCGACGAAATGGGCAAGTATTTATGATGAAGCCTTCATCGCAGCTAAGCAACTTCGTCAGACCTTTTTTGTGATTCTTTGGTGGCATTCGTTGAAATTGTGACGAAATGGGGAAGGAGTTATGACGAAGCCTTCATTGCAGCTAAGCAACTTTGTCAGACCTTTTCTATGATTCTCTGGCGGAATTCGTCGAACTTGCGACGGAATAGGCAAGGAGTTACGACGAAGCCTTCGTCGTAGCTAAGCAACTTTCTCAGACCTTTTCTATGATTTGTTGGTAGAATTCATCAAAATTGTGATGAAATGGACAAGGATTTATGATGAAGCCTTTGTCGTAGCTATACCAACTTCGTTGGACCTTTTCAGTGATTCGTTAGTTGTTTTCATCAAAATTTTGATGAAACAATGCAATTTTTTTTTAAAAAATATTTATTGAAATCTACCATCGGTGAGAGATCAATCATTGACACAAGATAGAAAAATCACTCCAATAGTCCATGTCTTTCCAATAACTTCTGTCGGGAAGACAGATCCAATGTCACACCGATCTGACCTCTTTAGGAGTTTTGAACACTGTTGGTTATCAACAAGACATTCTGAGGGTATCGCCGATTAAACAAGTGTCTAAGAGAAAGTAAACAAATGGAACCTATTTATTTTCTTATTTTGGGGTTCTTTAAATCATAGAATAGATACCATCTTCTTGTGTATAATGTACTTATATTCAGATTTGAATTTGAGACCAATTGTCATTGTACATTCCATTTTACTTGCACAAAGTATTCTATAAGCAATATATTGATAATGCCAAATGATTTATGGTGTTGTACAACTCTACCTATCATCACAGTTCTGTTGTTCCCCTCGAGAGAATCCTGCAAAGACAAGTTTACAATACCAAGTCAAATAATATGAAAAAGACTTACTTCCATACAAATTAAATGATTATTCTCACAATGGCAATTGTCTAATTACAACAAAAATTCCATGAAAGGTTATTCATGCTTCATAAGAGATGACTGATCATACATACAAACTACAAGATGCATAGAAAAATCATTACACTTGAGAATAACCAAGGGCTAACAAGGGAAGGAGTTAAGAAAAATTTGGATTGAAGAGAAAATGTGTAGGGAAAATGATGAGCAGTGTCAAGAGAACAAATCTTGTAGAACATATTCTTGACCTAATCAAGCTCTTGAACAACTTAAACAAAATTAAAATACTAACACATACATGAGACATGTAATGAACTTCCAATATCTGCTATCTTTTTCATTAATGTAGAGGTAGGTAAAGGAGAAATAATTATCATTGTAACACTATTCATAGTCTAGTAAATTATGTTTGTAATTTGTGTTAAGTGGAACTCAGTTTTATCATTATACTACCCATCTAATACCATATTTGAATCTAGGTTTCAACTATCTCAGATCTAAAGAAGCAGCTTCAATTAACCATTTGAAGTACTATAAAATAAGGTAAGACTTTTACTTGAGAAAGATTTGGTACACTTGTAGGATTAAAGTTCTCGCAATCATCAGGATTTATTGGCACACAGACACAACCTGCAACATATGAAGTAATGGATGACTACAAGTTAGTGAAATGGTCCTTAATATGTGACTGGTTCACAAATTGATTGGTAGAAAATAAGGTTACAAATAGATCTACATGAAAAATTATGAGGACAATCTACTGTAATCATGAAAATAGATAAAAAGTGCAAAGGAAAGAGCCGAGCTACATCTCTAGAGCCTAAAAAAAACACATGCAAGACACGTAAAAAAAGAACAAACTAGTTTTTGGATGAATACAAAATGGTTCCTTCAATAAGTGATTCATATGCTTTCACACCTGACACAGGACATTAAGAAGATTTTAGTCTTCCTCTGTGAGCGGCCAATTGTCATTGCACATTCCATTTTACTTGCATAGAGTATTATATAAGCAATATATTGATAATGCCAAATGATTTATGGTGTTGTAAAACTCTACCTATCATCACAGTTCTATTGTTCCCCCTGAGAGAATCCTACAAAGACAAGTTTACAATACCAAGTCAAATAATATGAAAAAGACTTACTTCCATACAAATTAAATGATTATTCTCATAATGGAAATTGTCTAATTACAACAACAATTCCATGAAAGGTTATCCATGCTTCATAAGAGATGATTGATCATACATACAGACTGCAAGATGCATAGAAAAAACATTACACTTGAGAATAACCAAGGGCTAACAAGGGAAGGAGTTAAGAAACGTCTAGATTGAAGAGAAAATGTGTAGGGAAAATACTGAGAAATGTCAAGAGAACAGAGCTTGTAGAACATATTCTTGACCTAATCAAGCTCTTGAACAACTTAAACAAAATTAAAATACTAACACATATATGAGACATGTAATGAACTTCCAATATCTGCTATTGTTTTCAATAATCCAGAGGTAGGTAAAGGAGAAATAATTATAATTGTAATACTATTCATAGTCTAGTAAATTATGTTCATAATTTGTGTTCAATGGACCTCAGTTTTATCATTATATTGCCCATCTAATACCATATTTTAATCCAGGGTTCAACTATCTTAGATCTAAAGAAGCACCTTCAATTAACCATTTAAATTATTATAAAATAAGGTAAGACTTTTACTTGAGAAAGATTGGGTACACTTGTAGGATTAAAGTTCTCGCAATCATCAGGATTTATTGGCACATAGACACAACTTGCAACATATGAAGTAATGGATGACTACAAGTTAGTGGAATGGTCCTTAATATGTGACTAGTTTGCAAATTGATTGGTAGAAAATAAGGTTACGAACAAATCTACATGAAAAATTATGAGGACAATCTACTATAATCATGAAAATAGATGAAAAGTGCAAAGGAAAGAGCCAAGCTACATCTCTAGAGCCTAAAAAAAACACTTGCAAGAAACATAAAAAAAGAACAAACTAGTTTTTGGATGAATACAAAATGGTGCCTTCAACAAGTGATTCATATGCTTTCACACCTGACATAGGACATTAAGAAGATTTTAGTCTTCCTCTATAAAATTAACTACTTACAGAATAAACCCAGAAACCAATATTATATACCTCCATGTCTAACCAAGGGTAGGTATAAGAGAAAAAAATTTCTTCAATGTAATGCCAAAAAATATCAATGTGTGTGTATGTTTGTATTACTCAAAATATCATTTCACTACCTAAGGAAAAATACCAAAGTGATTTAAATTTCAATCTTCACATAGGCTCCCTTATTGCTAAACATGCATATACAAGCATTATTCAAGCTCTAAACTATTTAAATATTAAGGACTTAATTAGCTATAAGATGGAAAGTTGTTGTTTAGACATAATCCATCATCTTTTACATATCTTTATTCACTCCTAGTGCTTCAGATAAATTTGTGTAAATGAGACAAAAATGTGAATCTTTTATGACAAAGAAAATTGTTAAAAGGAGGGGGGAGAGAGCAAAGGGTAGGAGGCAAGAGAATACTTGAATGCATAGCAAAGGATAACATTTTGATCATTATAAAAATGAAACGAATCTTAAGTTTGAAGCATTAATATCATTTACAACATTTATGATCAAGAATGAATGTAAGTAGAGAAACTTTTGCATACCTGTAGATGGTACAAAATTTTATGGTTAAGTTGAAGCCTCCCATCAACAAAAAGATCCAAATATTCGTGTATCTATCTCAATCGAGCCTATAAACCCTTCAGAGCTGTCAATTTTTCCATTAACCTGTTATGCACAAAAGTCAAATTTTAGAGTTGTCACCACTAAAAACAAAAGAAATAGAGCTTTGAAACTAGATCCACACACAACACAATGTGGTATTCATACAAAGCCATACAAACAAACTAAACTCAAAACATTGGAATGGAAAAAACTTCAAATTATGATGCAGAGCATGGATTTAGGGTATAAAGAATCATTTTTCTGCCACCATAGTGAAAAGTTAGCACTTTCTTTCATCTTTTCATATTGGTTTGATGCTTCAAACGATGCATTTATTATATTGAAAAGTACATTACCTTATTGAGCTTCTCTTTGTTTCGAGAATATTTTAATATTCTCTACTTAACAGGGCCAACCATGTGATGGTGGAAGCTCATTTGGCCCTTCCCCCCCCTCACATCACTCTCAATTCCTCATACCCAATCTTATAATATTAATCATTCATTCATCCATTAATAACATATAAAATTAATTAATTCATCCATTAATAACATATAACATTCATTAATTAACATATTCACATTCATTCATTAACATATAATATTCATTCTTTAAATTTTTACATATTATCAAAAATATGGTTGTCATGATATGATTACAATCACTTTTTTTTTGTTTCTTTTTTAAAACTACAAAATTTTGAAGTGGAGTATCATTTTCTAGATCAATATTTGTTCCCCCTTTATTTGTTTTTCCCTTTGCTCATGATCTGAATGTACACCTAGTCGTCTGCTCATGACGTGGACGCCATTGCAAGGGGGGGTCTGCTGCAATAAGAAAGAAATGTTAAATTGATATGTTTTATTATTATTGTTACAAGTATTCATTAATTAAAAGAACATTAGAGTGGTTCTCTTTACTTGATGGGTCCACATCATGTTCCTGAATTTTTTTTATAGACTCATGCTCAACATGTTGAACACCCTCTAAATCCTGATCTACAGTTGAAACACGAAAGGTTACATTAATTAATACACCAATTGAAATTAAATATGTTTAAGAGAATATGAGGGTGGTCCTCTTTACCTGATGGGGCCACATCATGTTCCTGATCTTCTCTAGCCCGATCATGCTCAACACATTAATCACACTCTACATGCTCTAAAGTTGAAACATGAAAGGTTACATTAATTAATACACCAATTGCAATTAAATATGTTTAAAATAAATTTAAAGTGGTCCTCTTTACCTAATGGGGCCACATCATGTTCCTGATCTTCTCTAGCCTGATCATGCTCAACATGTTGATCACGCTCTACATGCTCTAAAGTATCGGGATGCACACCATAACCTTCATTTGTAGGTTGTGCTCCACCATCACCAGGTTGCATTCCAATGTCATGTGCAGTATTATTATTGCTTGAATGTTTAAAAAAAATAGGCATGTAATTACTTTATGGTGGAAATTAATATTGAATAGATTGCACAAGTATTCAATTTTAAATACAATTTATTGAGTTTATTTACTTGCATGTCATATGCAGTGGAAGGTTGTGTTTGCCCAGTCAAGAATCTTAGGTGTTCAACCATGGCTCCATAGCCTTGTTCGAAGGAAATATTCAGGTTATCTTCTGTGGGAACTCTGTTCAATTCAGAGCCCTACATTTTTGCATAAGATCATGAATTTTTCTTCTATGGTGTGATAAAACCAAAAAATGTTTTCAATTTATTATTTGGATACTATATTTCATTTATTGATATTTACAATTCGTGCGGCTAATTTCATATAACCACCAAAGCCAAGTTTGTGTTGCCTGTGTTTTTCTAGTCTTGCCTTTGTTTCCTTTGATGTGTTGGGTAGCATATGAAAAGTTTGAAATACATTAGATTATATAAAAGGAAAGAGTAATCAATATATAATTACATTGTTGATAGTATCACATACCTTCCTTGGCCCGGTGGTGTCTTTCCTTTCTTCTTTTCAGCCTTCTCCTTTCCATCCAACACCAGGTCCTTCCACTCCCCCTTTGGAATCATGAGGGGACGCTCATACTTTTTTTTCTTCTCTAAATGTGACCTATATTGGTCCCTCACATACTTTAGATAGGTACTAGCTTTCTTAAGGACCTTGGTTCAGTTGAATGTTTTATCACCAAAAAGCACAACTAAATGGTTAATGAGCTCATCTTTTAAATCTTGATTTTGGGCATTCCACCATGTACATATGGTGGGGCCAAAGAGCTCCAATGTAATATCACTTAGATTTTTATAAAAAAAAATCATTTCCTACAAAATGATCATGGGATCAATAGTCTAAAAAGAGCGATCAATAAGTAAATTTCAATTGAATTATATATAATAATAATTAAATTTTCTTAAAGTACCTGGGACCTTCTCTATCTTTATAGGAATAAAATACTAGTAATACAGGAAGATCCAGGAAATACTGCTAAAATATCACTAGTACTAGTGGCCTTTGCATCCCCAGGTACATTCCTAATGCATGTTCTGGCATGTGTTCATTGCCAGAGGGTACACTAATGGATGCCTACATGGTATGTGTTGTGAACATTTCAGACGACAATATAGGCACATATGATGGGGTCAGATGATGTGATGGATGCACAGGAAGATTAGGATGGACACTTGTACCAACCCCTATTCCTTGGGCAACACTTGCAGTACCCTGATCATGGCCAAGAGCATCATGAGGACACAAAAAATCCTGTAAAAAAAACACATATTTTAGTTCATGACATAAAAGAGTACAAAACATAAAGCCATTAATGAACTTATGTTATAATTAAAGACCTCATGACAACTTACTCGCAAGTTTTGTAATCTCTTAGTCAATATTTTAACCCTCTCTCTTATCTCATCTGTTTGAGGCACTATGAATAACAAATTAAGGATTTATTCATTGCATTTTTGGGGTCTTCCTTATCATATCGAGAGGGCTTGTTGAATAAGAAATGTCATCATCACATAATATTGACTGCATCTCCCTATCGATGCTCTTGTCTACTGCTGGTGCCTTTCCTCGATCAATTGACTGCAACAAGAATATTAAAAAAATTATCAAAATTAACCCAATAAACTTATCAAAACAACAACATAATAATTTTTTTTGTCGTATCTAATTAATACAATTACAATGAGGTAAGTCTATTGGGTAGAAGCACGTGAAGATAAATCATGATCTATGCTCTAGGCTGGAGCCTTCTCCGTACGATCAATGTCCCGCTGTGACAAAAATTAAATATAAAAAAATATTACCAAAATGAAACCAATAGACTTATGAAAAAAGAGAGAGAATAAAATGGTATATTGGAGTTATTAATTGGAGGTTAGGTAAATGGTACATAGTACGTACCACCCCCATAGTAACTATGTTTGTAACTAAGCGATTCAAATTGTAATCGATTAGCAACTCTTCCCCTGCAGTTATTGATTTTATCACACATATGAATACATGGTTTCCCTCATGCGCCTTGAATATGCAATTGGGTTGCTTATTTGTTGACCTAGGTCATGTACTGTTTATAAACCCTACAATATTCCCTGATGCTTTTTTCCTTCCATCAATGTACATAGCCACTCCTTTATTTTGATCCTTATCTTTTAGCTGTATATAATTTGCTGACAGTGCATACCTACACATACTTCATGTATATCGAACTAGTTGCATCCAATCTTTGTAACTGTAACAGGGTCTAACATACTCCATCAATTCAGTAATTTTGTCATAACATACCTTTATGCTATCCATGCAAAATAGGCCCAAACCATGTAATGATGATGGTGCTATGTGATATATCCTCTCGTTGACACAAAAATTAGTGTTTATTGGAGGAAGTTCCTTGGGTACCCATTTTTTCCATAGATGTTTGTACCTCAAGGGCACCTCGACGTTTCCTATGCTCTCATCATCATAAGAACATGACCCCCCTTCAACAAGAAAAAATTCCATGCATTTACAAAATTTTCTTCTAATCTTTTGACCTTTAGTTGATCTCCCTCTTTTAGACATACTATGTGTCTCGCTTTCCTCTTCTCTTCCTAAATTTCCCTCACTCGAGGAAGACAGATCTGACAAATACCTATTTGGTGGTACCTACACTCATAAGGATGTTGGATGAATTTCTTTCATGGTGATGTGATCCTAAGGTGACATTATGATTAATCTATCATTTCATCGCTAGAATTTCACAGGTTATAAGGTAATCAAGTCTTGATAGATTGCAAGTTATTATTACTACCGTCCAAATGTGTCCATCACAAATCAAATCTACTTAACGTTTTAACTCCCAAACTTTGTAACAAGTGTTAAATGTGACTATGGTCCACCAGTTACACAACCAAGGCCTCAAATGTATTCTCTAATTGTAATCAAAGGACTTTTCTCTTCATTCAAATAAATAAACTTGAAGGGAAACACCACCAAGTGGTTTATTGGACACCTACATGACTAAAAATAGCAGCAAATTTACATTTAATTTCCATATGTCTAAGTGGTTAACGGGGAGGGAGTGTGTACTAGGCCTGGTTAAGTCATCATAAGTTTATGCTTTGGAATTTTTTTTTAAGTCATCTTAAATCTTCCTATGTCTAATTGCTATGATACTTTTGGTATGTTTTAAGGTAGGATGATTGATGAAAGAGCCCAAAGAGCCTTTGTCCATGGTATCCAGGTACACATAGTAGCAGTCTTCTCTTATACAATTGGACATGATTTGAAGAACTTAGCTAGGAATTATTCATTTAACCTAAAGTTTTTTCATAATGCCATCATTGGAAAAGTATGATCAAATTCTTCAATTATGAAGAATTGGTCTATATGCCTCTAGTAATCACTATAAATGTTTGTAAGGATAAAATGACTAATTGCATCAGGTAGGAGAGAATCAACTTTGAGTTCTTTAAAGATTATATTCCTCTATTCATAATTTTTAAGGGTTGTGTGTGGAGGTTATCACTACCAAGAAGGGAGGAGACCTTTCCTTGTATTCTCTTATAATTTTCATTATTCTTATTTATTTTACACTTACATTTACAAATACACATACATATACATTTACTGTTTTCATTTATTTCTCATGTAGTTTAATAGTTTGATCGATTTCATATTATATGTGTCAAAGACTTTAGAATTTCAATTACATTAATTTATGGATATGTTGTATCTATAACACTACAAAACCATATGCTCTTTGCATTTACACTTTCATTTATAAATACACATTTATATACATAGATATAGATTTCTTTAATGATATGTTGCATTTATTGTTTTAGGAGAGCATCCAGTAATTGCATTTACATTTACATTTAAAAGTACATATACATACATACATACATACATACATATATATATGTGCGTGTGTGTATGTATATCATTTATATTCAGTGTTTAGAAACAACCCAATAGGTCTACACATGGATAAAAATTCATAGAATCAGATCTCCTATACATGTTTTGTTGAAACCTAGGTTTGAACCTCTCATTTCACATGCTTTTCTTCACAAAAATATTGAGGACAATAGCTATACCTTCTTTATTTCTCATCCTACACCCTATTCATGCATCCTACAATTACAACAGTATCCATGGGGCATCTTACACAAGCTACAATAATCACAAAATATGTAAGATGCCCTTTATATCATGTTTTGACTACAAAACCCTCAAAAACAAGGTAACTCAGATTATGATTTGTTGGTGAGCTGTATGGACAAAATAATTAGCACCAACTCATTCTTGGAGTCTTTTGAAAGAGAAGCAAATTAGGTGGTTGTTAAGTAAAAACCCTATAGTTTCAAGGTGAATGATGTGATCAATTTTGATTGGCCAACTGATGAAGAGTACTAGAAATGGGTAAATGTATATTTAACTATGGAAGAGTGAAAAGGAGTAGGCTGCTAACGGTTGAAAAATTAGCTATTGCAGTTACAATAGATTCCAGTTTTTTTTTTGGTGACAGTCTAGGCATGGAATTCTTGAAATTTTTTGTTGTTGCATCAACCATTCTTAGCGAGCACGATGAACAAGAAGATTCTCTGGGGAGATTGCTATTGTAACAAATTATTGGAATATCACAAGGCGGTCCAATTGGCTAGTGACATGTGTGATTTTTGGCCCAATTCTTGTTTGCTCCTTTTTCTATAAGAAGGATTTCAAGGCCAGAAGTATGGGTTAACAAGTTAGATATTTTTGGTCGAGTCTAGATGAAGTTACAGAGAAAATATTAAAGTCTAATGGTTTTAGGGAAAATGCAATTTAGGTTTTGAGTCATTCTGTAGTATGTTTTGAATTCATGGGGATTTGATGTTTTATGATAGTACTGAGATTTGAATTGATATGATTAATTAAAACTCATGTGTCTCCATTGTACAAGCATATTTGAATTTTGAATAAAATGATCAAGGGTTTTTTTGTTCATCTCATTGTTTTGGTGTGTATGATTCTTGTTTTAGGTTTAATTCAAGGAATGCATTAAAATGCTTGAATGGGATTGTAGGTGGATATGTTATATATAAGGATTTGATAAGTAGTATTGGGTTAGAATACATATTGATGAGATTGTAAAGAAATTTTATCAAGGATCTTATATGTTATGTGTTAAATCTGTCATAAACCCTTAGATGCTTATAAATTTGACTCCTCCAATGGATATATGGCACTGATCTAAGTTGTACTTATTCGTATGGTTCAATATTTGTTTTCCTTTACCTAGAGCTTGCTACAAATTGCAAATCAATGACTATCTTATATTGTGAAATGTTGTTGTAGTTATCTCATGCTCCAAATAGTTGATATTATTGATAAACAACCAATTCTATTCAATATTATCCTATTATGTTGAGCTATTAAATGAGATTATCTGTTGTTGTTAATGTTGTTTATGATGATGGTGCAGAGGTTGTAAACACATGAAGGGATCACCCTCCCAGGTCTTGCAGAGCCCAAAGTGTAGGAGGTCTTTCAAATCCTCGTCAGTTGGTCCAGGTCCCTGCCCTTTATTGGAATTGGCAATTCCATAGGTAGATTAAAAGATCAACCTGCTTACCATAAAAACAACCAACACCTTGCATATGTTTGTGGTGGAGGTATTAAAGAAGAATTGTATGCCTCTATTTCCATTCATTAGATCTACCTTATCCTAGCATATACTTGGGCTAAGTCTAAAATTGCTTCAAAATCATGCGATGAAGGCTATGTGTGATGAAATCCTAGACCTCAACCAAGATGTGTGTAGATTATGGGAGTTTTTCCAAGACTTGAGGTTGGTTGATAAAAATGTGAAAGACTAAGCTATTTTTTTTTGTCTTATCTTATACCATTTTACAAGAATGGGGGTGCCAATGTACAAGAAGATCTTTGGAAACTAGGCATGAAAATTGAAGGTTAAAGAGAATGGGGGTGCCAAACTTATAGTACTCATTGCCCCTTGGTCGTTGATTTTCCCCGAGTTCCCTCAACCTCATCCTCGGTGCTGGTATTGACCTTGTTTACACTCCTCCAAACTCTTCCTCGATGCTAATATTGACCTTGTTTTCACTCCTCCAAACTCTTCGTCGGCACTGGTATTGACCTTGTTTTAACTCCAAACTCTTCCTCGACACTAGTATTGACCCTGTTTTCACTCCTCCAAACTCTTCCTCAACGCTGATATTGACCTTGTTTTCACTCCTCCAAACTCTTTGTCGACACTGGTATTGACCTTGTTTTAATTCCAAACTCTTCCTCGGTGGTGGCATTGACCTTGTTTTCACTACTCCAAACTCTTCCTTGGCACTGGCATTGACCTTGTTTTCACTACTCCAAACTCTTCCTTGGCACTAGCATTGACCTTGTTTTCACTACTCCAAAATCTTCCTCGGCATTGGTATTGACCTTTCACTTCTCCAATTTGACGAGCTACAACCTGGTTTCATTAGGTTTTATAGTATGTTAATTAAGTTGAAAATTTTGGCACCATTTAGCTAGGTTTTAATATTCTACAATATAGTTAAGTATATATTAGTTATATTTTACATAATAAATAATATAATTATTCAACTTATTATAATTATATATTATATTTTTAACAAAATTATTAAATACGTATAAAATTATTATAATTAATAATTAATAATAAGTATATTTTTATACAATACAAAATATAATTAATATAATATATATTTAATATAATAGTAATATATATTAATATGAGAGAGAGAAACTAAATTTTGATTGGTTGTTTCATTTGAACAATCCAAGGATGGCATGTGTCCTTGGGGAGTCATGCTCAAGGTAGCATGCCATTTGATTAAATATATGATAATTCTCCTTTAAGACCTCTTCAATGTACCCATTGCACACTTAAGGAGACAAAGATAAATATAGGGAATAAAATATAGAGAGAGAGGGAGATAATGACAAACATACAAATAGAAAGGGAGAGAAAGAGATAGAGAAGGGTAGAGAGATAAAGATATAAGGATGAATAGATAGAGATATAGGGAGGGTGATTGATATATCTCTCCCTGTCGCTCTCTATATCTCTATATCTCCCATTATCTGTCACTCCCTCTTCCCCCCTCTATCTATTGAGCTATCTCTCCCTCTCCCCCAATTCTCTCATATTCACTCCATATCTCCCTCTGTCTCTCCTAATCTATATCTCTATCTCTATTTCTCTTTTAATCTCCCCCTCACTCCTCTCTCTCTCTTTCTATTTATATCCCTTTCTCTCCCTCCCCCTCTCTATCTCTCACCATATCTCCCTCCCTATCCCCCCTATCCATTGACTCTCTATCTCCACCTCTCTTCCTTTCTCTTCCCATATATATCCATCTCTCTTTCTCTTCCCATATATATATATATATATATATATATATATATATATATATATATCTCTTTCTCTCCCCATCTATCTCTATCTCACCATATATAAACTAAGAAGCCATGCAAGCATACAATAGTATATTTTGGTAAAACTATAATAGTGTTTTATTAAACTATAAGTAACACTTATCTTTCTAATGTCAAGCCTTCTTATAAAAATAGTGTTTTATTAAAATATAAGTAGATTATTGTCACACCTCTTCATTCAACATGAAATGCCAAATGTAGCAATTGTTTTGTTGCTTTTGTCAAGTTTCATTAACCAAGCTATTTACTGGGTTGAATAAAGTTGTGTTATGACCCTTAATCTCTTTAAAATAATTAGACAATATTAGCAAGATCAGGAAGGGGAGAAAACTAAATTCCTTCAAAATAGGGGTAGTTGTGGGTTTGTTGGTTTTCTTTGTATATTGTATACTTAGTTCCTCTAGGATAAATAAGTCACTTTAGATCATTTTATTAGTTGTGTATCCTAACTAATATAGAGTAAGCTTTTTCATTTTAATTGACTACTACATAATAGTTTATGTGTTGAAAGAATTGTTTCCATTCTTTGTAGTTTTTACATTGGAATACAAATCATATTTAATTTCATGCCAATATACTTCTTTCATAAAGATATTTATTTGAAATAAGTGCTTCATAACCCATCTAATCAAATCATAATTAACCTATCAAAAAGGCAATAGGAATTTTCTAAAGAAAAGAATAGTTGACCCAATCATAAATGTATGGCCTTCGAAGAAAGGAGTGATCCACCTTAGCAATAACAACTACCTAATTTAGACTTGGGTATGTGCAGGATCATGATGGGCCAAAAAGTGGCAACATGAAAAAAGTAGTGTTTTGAACTCACCAAGAAATGCAAAAATCCCGAGTTGACTTTTTTTTGGGTTGGGTGTTAGTACATTGCTCCATAGCAATGCCCAAGCCAAAGTACTACAAATCGGATATCTGATTTTTTTTGGATATCCAATTCGTGTCTAATATCTAATTTGAAAAACATTTTAAAATGTAATATTTTGGTGCTATAAATCTGATGTCCAATTTTTGCACACATATACCCAAGATTAATTAGGAGGTGGAGAGAGAGAGAGAGAGAGAGAGAGAGAGAGAGAGAGAGAGAGAGAGAGAGAGATAGAGGAAGGGAGGGAGATGGCTTCATGGGTTAAGGAGATAGATATGAGTGAGCAGAGAGAGACCTAAGAGAGGGAGAGGGGTAGGATAGAGATACTTTGAGAGAGAGAGAGGAGGAGGGAGGAAGAGAGATAGAGGGAGGGGGTTGGAGGGTAGAGGTTAGATGGTTTAAGGGTGGATGGGAGAGAGAGGAAGTGAGTGAGTGAGAGAAAGACCTAAGAGAGTGAGAAGGGGTATAGGGAGAGACTTGAGATAGAGTGATTAAGTGAGTGAGAGAGACCTAAGAGAGGAAGTGGTGCTAGGAGGGAGAGTCTAGAGAGAGACATAGGGAGGAGGAGAGAGATAGAGGAGATAGAGCAAGGGTTTAGGGTTATGGGTAGAGGGGAGAGATGAGGGATTTCAGTGGAGAGAGAGGGAGGATGGGAGAGAGATAGGAGAGTAGAGGGTTAAGGGCAGGAGGGTAGTAGCCAGAGGGCTAAGGGTGGAGGGAGGAGACAAGAGCGAGTGAGTGGGAGAGAGAGAGAGACCTCGAGAGAGGGAGAGGGGGCAGGAGGGCGAGACTCTGAGAGAGAGGAAAGAGGAGGAGTGGGAGAGAGAGACAGGGCAGAGGGTAGAGGGTTTAAGGGCTATGGCCAGGGTAGAGGGAGAGAGATAGAGGGAGGAGTGAGAGAGAGAGAGACCCAAGAGAGGGAGAGGGGTAGGAGGAGAGACTTTAGAGAGAGAGGGCAGAGGATTTATGGCTTTGGGGTTTAAGGGTTATTAATGGTTTAGGGTTTAGGGTTACAGGTAGTGATGGAACTTCAAAGTTTTGTTCTCTGTGTTTTATTTTATCCTCCCTTGTGTCTTTGGTCATCTATGGTGTTTGGGAAAATCCT
Organism: Sequoia sempervirens; assembly: GCA_007258455.2. Lineage (NCBI taxonomy): Eukaryota > Viridiplantae > Streptophyta > Pinopsida > Cupressales > Cupressaceae > Sequoia > Sequoia sempervirens. The sequence continues at coordinate 18,050,007 of VDFB02000009.1, forward strand.
AAGGTTGGGGTTTTACCTTTGTCTTCATGTAAAACCCTAGTGTTCATCTTACACCTTGGATGGGATCTATTTGGCTATTACTTTTTGGGAAGGCTTTAAAATGACTTAAGCCCCATCGCTTCGTCTAGGCTGGGTCCCCTTTTGTTTTATCATTTTATTTCCTTTGCCTGACTTTATTTTTCCTAAGTATTTTGTTGGTACCGTATGTTTTATTGTTTGTCATCGACCTAGTGATGTCCCCTTATTCCTTTAGAGGAGAGGGACCAGTAGTCGTGCAGGCTACCTTTCTCAGCATGTAGCAATTGACTGGAATATCGTAGAACCTTCATTTTTTTTTTGAAATGTAGAATGGTCTCTTATTTATCTATAACTAAGGTTTGGAGGCACGACTCATTATGCAACTCGCCACATTGGCAGATCTTTTGAGAAGTGTCTAAAATTTGACTTTTTAAAGGTTCGACCAAAACTTAATCATGGAACCCCCAATAGTTGAACCAAAAAAATATCATTTGTTGCTTGTAGAATATGATATTTTTATTTAAATTAAAATTAATATACAACCTAAGTGGACCAAATACTTATTGATAACCATAAATCTTTGATATCTCTACCTTTTATATTCAACACATATGGACTAATAGTTGAACACAAAAAATCTATTTGTTGTTATAAAAACAACACATAATTATTTAAAATACAACTTATATTGAACAAAAATGGACCAATAGTTGAACACTAAAACTTTTTGAAAATCCTTCACATTTAATGGGAAAATACATGTTATTTATTGTGCTCACCTTTTATATTTGTGATAGGACAAACTATTAATATAAAATTATCCAATGCTTGTACATTGCTACCCCAATTGTTGTACACATAAGAACAATATTTTTTCACTATGATAACAATACTTGTTTAAATGAGTGTCTTATTTTATTAAATGAGCATTTTATTTTTTAAATGATATACTTATAGTGGAGAGTTGTGATATTTTATTTGAAACAAAAAAACACTTATTTCACTTCTTCATGAATGTATTTATTTTTTTTCATATAACATTTAGAGGTTCTCATGTGTTCAAGTATGGGTCCATTTTTTATCAACATTCAGGTTTTTCTTTATTTACATTTGGACTGTTTATTTACAATATATAGTATAAATATGTGGTAAGATTGGGTATTATCATCAGGATTGAGTACATGACTATTGGACCCTGCACGACTACTGGGCCCTCTCCCCTAATAAATGTTTTTATTTTGCAGAGGGACAAGTTTGCATGGCCATAGATCAATCGTCGTGTGATCTTAGCCATTCCACGCCATCTCGCGATGGCCCCACCACACTATCTTTGTTGATCGTGATATCACGGGAAAGCGCCACTTGTCTCATTCAGTGAAGCTAAAGGAATGATAAATTCTTTGATGCGTCTTTAATACATTATGCCGTGGGTTACTAATGTAGTTATAAGATGCACATGTTTTAAATCAATGGAGATGTTATAATCTCGGTAGAAAGGTGATCGATGGTTAATAACAAGGCTGGTGACTGTGTGGAATGAATAGGATTTTGGATGGCTGAGATCCACAGTTTCCTGCCATCGCGTGATAAAAATTTGTGAGGTCTTTATTGATTGTGATATCATGGGTGAGCCACGTGGATCTCCTTGGAAATGAGTAGTATGGTGGGGAAATGGCTACCTAGCCTACAAAAAGGCATGGGCATCCACATGGCTTATGCTTGCTACACTTTCATTAAGGAGAGAGATAGAGGGAGTGAGTGAGTTATCCATTTACATATTATTCTTTTATTCTTCCTCAGTTAAATATTTAGTTACCCATTTACCGTTAACAAAAATGACCCAAGAATTTACTAGAATGGATGATCAAATCATCTAGCAAATGTCTCATCCGCTAGCAAAGCTCACTCGCGCACTGCACAAATGACTCCAACCATATTTGATGTAGATTTAAATTTTAGTCGTCGATCCTTCAACTAGATCAAATCATTGAATGATCGTCTTCAAAACAAGCTGACATAATCGCCAACGTGGCAATAAGGGGCCTACCATACCATGCATTGCCAAGGAAGTCCATGTGGCGGTCGCCCGCGATATCACAATCAATAAAGATCCTGCAACTTTCGATCACGCGATGGCGGGAAATCATAGATCTTGATAATTCGTGATCTTGTTCCTTCAACACAGTTGCTAGCCTTATTATTAACCATCGAGCAACTTTTTCATCAAGATTATAACATATCCGCTAATTTAAAACATGTGCACCTCAAGAACACTTGAGTAACCCGCCTTTTAATGTATTAAGGCTAGATTAATTTACCACAGTATTTCCTTCATTCCTTTGGCTTCATCAGATGAGACATGTGGCGCCCGTCCATGATATTGTGATCAGTAAAAACCTTGCAACTTTCGATCACGCGATGGTGGGCAACCATTAATATTTGATGAAAATTGATCGATGGTAAACCAAACTTATCACCTTCGACCTCACCAAATAGGACATGTGGTGCCTACCAGTGATATCATGATCAACCAAAGCGGTGTGGTGGGGTCATCGTGGGATGGCGGGGAGCAGTTGAGATCAAACGATAGTTGATCAACGGTCACACAAACTTTATCTTTTTGCAAAACAAAAAAATTATTAAAAGGACAAGGGGACATCACTAGGCGGATGGTAAACAATGACATAAGTTGTTTTTAAATGATGAAACATGGGGCCAACCAAGAATTAGGAAAATAAAACCCTATAGAGGAAATAAAATATTAAAATAAAGGGACTCAGCCTAGATGAAATGATAGGACATAAGTCATTTTAAAACCCCTAAAAAGTAACATTGAAATAGATACCAACCAAGGCATAAAATAAACACAAGGTTTTTATATGAAAATAAAGCTAAAATCACCAACCCAAGGAAAATTTCGACACCATGAAAGACCAGTAACACCAGGCAGGGTAGGAATGGAACATAAGGAGCAAAAATATAAAGTTCCATCAAAGGGGAGAGAGATAGAGGGAGTGAGTGAGAGAGAGAGACCTGAGAGAGGGAGAGGGGGTAGGAGGGAGAGTCTTGAGAGAGAGAGAGGGAGGGAGTGGGAGAGAGATAGAGGGTAGAGGATTTAAGGGTTAAGGGTAGAGTAGAGAGACTTAGGAGAGAGAGAGAGAGGGGGAGGGAGGGAGTACTTGGAGAGAGATAAAGGGTCGAGGGTTTAGAGTTTAAGGGTTAAGGGTTTAAGGTTTAGGGATAGGGGTAGAGGGGAGAGAGATAGAGAGAGTGAGTGAGAGAGAGAGACCTGAGAGAGGAGAGGGGGTAGGAGGGAGAGACTTGAGAGAGAGAGTAGAGGGTAGAGGGTTTAGGGTTATGGGTAGAGGGAGAGAGATAGAGGGATTCAATGAGAGAGAGAGGGAGGGAGGGAGAGAGATAGAGAGTACGTGAGAGGGTTAAGGTATAGGGTAGAGGGGGTTAAGGGAGAGAGATAGGGGAGTGAGTGAGTGAGAGAAATACCTAGGAGAGGGAGAGGGGGTAGGATATTGAAGATACTTGAGAGAGAGAGAGGGAGGGAGTGGAGAGAGATAGAGGGAGGGGGGGTTAAGGGTAGAGGGTAGATGGTTTAAGGGTTTAGGGTTAAGGGTGCAGGGGAGAGAGATAGAGGGAGTGAGTGAGTGAGAGAAAGACCTAAGAGAGGGAGAAGGGGTATTTTGTATATATTAATAAATGATATATCTATGCTAGTAGCATTTGTAGCACAACATGAAAGACAAGATTATAATTAATTTTAGTTATAGAATGAAGGTTAGGGTTAGATCTATATTTAGTTAGGGTTGGGGTTAAAAATAGTGTCAGTGTTAGTTTTATGATTAAGTTTAGGGTTAGAGTTAGAGTGAGAATTATTGTTGAGATTGAATCATAACCCTAATCTAACCTTAACCTTAAACCTAATTGAACCCTAACCCTATTTGTAATTGAACTTTAATTCTAACCCCAACCTTAACCCTATCATTGAACCCAAGGTTTATCCTAAAACCCCAACTCTAATTAAATGGTAAACCTAACCTAACCTTAAACCTAATGCTAATCCCAACCCTAAGTCTATCTATAATTATAATCCTAACCCTTCTCATTCTAACCCTAATTATAATCTTAATTATAATTCTAACCCTAACCATAATTCTAATGCTATTCATAATCCTTAGTTTAACACTAACCATAGTTCTCATGACAACCTTAACTCTAATTATAACCCTAATCAAACCCCGACCTTAACCTTAACCCTAACCTTGAGCTTAATTAAACCCTAACCTTAACCTTAAGCCTGAGCTTAATTAAATCAAGATCCTAGCTCTAACCCCAAACTCATATATGTGAGATAATTATAATTTACCAAAACCCTAACCATAATTGAATCATAACCCTAATTGAAATATAATCCTAGCTTTAATTGAACCCTAACCCTAATTGAATCATAATTTAAACCCTAAGCCTAATTGAACCCTAATTTTAACTCTAAGACTAATTAAACACTATTTCTAACCCTAACCCTAAGCCCATCTAAATCCTAGCCCTAATTGAACCCTAACCCCAATTGAATCATATTTAAACCCTAACCCTTAATGAGCAATGTGTGTATGAAAATATGTGAATTATAAAGGATTCAAAACACATTCAATAAAACATTAGATCAAAGAAACTAAAGAAAAACAAATAACCAAACTGTTTATGGCAGCTTCTCTGAAGTCGTTCTATTGCTCTCTATCTCCAGCGTTTCGTTGATTCGAGTTGCTCTCAGATTTTATGATGCCAAGCTCAACAAAATGGGCTACTAGAGAATGAGATTTAAATTAAAATGCATTCTCTACTTAAGATGCAAGATTAGGCTATTGCCATGATGAGAATATTGCTAAGATATGAATATTGCTGAGATGCTAAAAGATGCAAGTGTGTAAGCGTAATTGTGTATACGTTCGTGTGTATATTCCTATGTGAGTGTGTAACCAATGCTTGGATTCACACCTGTATTTATAGAGTTTTTTGAAGATTTTGATTGGTTGAGTTGGTCAACGACTGTGATAATTCTTGAAAAATTGAACGGTCGAAGATGGATGAGACTGAAGAGAAAAATGGAAGAAATCAAATAAAGCAGGATTTTTCTATTTTCCTGAAAGAGATAAGATGAGATGATTAAAAATCATCTTTTTTAGAAGATAAATGGAAAGATTTTGAGAAGATAAATAATGAATTATCCAATTCAATTATTTATTTATGAGTGCATGTTGATTTTTCTTAATTAAATAAATATTTAATTAAGATTTTGAGGAAATCAGAAGATTTCATAATTAAATGAAATATCTAATTATGATTTGAAGAAAGCAGAAGATCTTTAATTAAATAAAATATTTAATTAAATTTGAAGGAATGACATGTGTTACGAAATTAATTAAATAAAAATATTTGATTAATTAGAAGAAAGTTTAAATGGAAGGAAAGAAATATTTAAATTTAATTAAAAAAAATTAATTAAATTCAAAAAGATGATAATTAATTTAAATAAATAAAATGTATTTATTTAATTAATCAAGTGGATATGTGAAATAATCAAAATAAAATAAATTTATTTGATTATAGTAGGAGAATAAAATGAATGAACAATATAATTAAATTGATTAAATTTAATTACATTGTAGAAGACTTTTAGAAAAAATAATTAAATAATAAATATTTAATTAAATGTCAGGATTAATTAGACATGACCAATTTTATGCATATACATTTTTCCCCTCTTTGAAGTGATGTGTGAAACGCATTGCTTCAAAGAAAATAACAATTTTTGCCCCTGATATGTTTTTGATGCTGATGCTGATGATGCCCCCTCGGGAGGTAAATCGCGGATGATGAGATGAGTTTCGAATGGATGATGAAATTCAAATGGTGATACAGTGATTTAGCTCTCGATAATTGATGTAAAAGATGCCCCTGATGAAAAATGAAATAAATGTTATAAAAAACCCTCCTTAATTGACCCATATAATGTAAAAGGGATAAAAGTAAAAGTCATTTGCACCATTTTACTACAGTGATTTTGATGTTCTGATAGTGATAGAGCGAGATGCCGATTCCATATCACACGCATAGATTCAAGTGGGTGCTTCGATTTTAGAGACCAGCCGCGTATGGACCACTGGCGAGTCGATTGAACCCTTTGTGATTCAAATTTATGTGATTTTGGTCAAATTTTCAAGCTTTTTAGCGCAGATTTAGGTGTAAACTTTTTGTTTTAGTGTATCTGCGGGTCTGTTTTACTGCTTTCGAAGGTTTTGTTAGCGCATATAGGGTGTTCTTTAGCGCTTTTAGGTGTAGGATGCAATTATCTATTCTAGTGCATACAAAGTGTAGATTAGCGCTTTTAGGGTGGAAAAACTAGCTAGAGAATTATAGCGCATCCAGGGCACAGAGTCGCGCATCTAGGAATTGGCCACAATATGGATGAACTAGTGCATCTAGGGGATGAAGTAGCGCATAGGATGTGTATATTAAAGCACATAGTGGTTTGGCGCTTCTAGTGGATGAAATAGCGCATATGAGGGGTACCTTAGCGCATTTAGGGTTTTAGCGCTTATAGGAGAAACTTTAGCGCTTTTAGGGTGCAAAAGCGTACATACGAAGTTTTAGTGCTTTCAAGGTAAACTGTAGTGCTTTCGGGTTTTAGCGCATCGAGGGCGCAGATTAGCGCATCTGGGAAAAATGCCGGTAGAATGCAATTGTGATGAAAATCATGTTGTATATTGCTTCCTTGGTCAATAGATAGATAACTTATTTTGCCATCATGCTGATATGAGTAGAAATAATAGAAAATCAGATGATTAACTAATAAATTTGCTTCCCCATAAATGAAAAAGAAAGAGTAGATAGTTGATAACTTTGTCTCCTAGAAATGAAAAACAAAGAGTAAGATTTGATTGATGTGATGGACTAATTGTGTGATAACTTTTCTTCGCATGAATGAAAAACAAAGAGTAAATGTCTGATAAATTTGTTTTCTATGATATAAACCAAATAGTAAATGATGGTTGTTAAACGTATTTGTATTCATGACTGAAGTACAAAATGATTGATTGTTCATAAATTTGCTTTCCTGAAAAGAAAAACAAATAGAATAATGATGATAGAGTAGATTTCTTTTGATATTCAGATAGATAGATGTAGCATTGAGTTCATGATATGAGTCACTTAGATAGAGCACTTGATATGGTTCACTGTTATGGTTCATTGATATGGGTCACTTGATATGGGTCACTGTGATATGGGTCTAATTAATTGTCCTTGTGATGACAAAAAATAGGTGTTTGATAACCTCCAAAGTAGAGAGCGGTTCCTGATATGTTGGGATCGGATAGGAGAGCTGACTCCTGTAGAGGTATAGTGGATAGGTTCCTGTGGATTAGGATCTTTGTTGACTATCCTGCGAGGGATTCGAGTCAACAGGGGACTATTGACTGCACTGGTAGAGAGGTGGCATTCTGATCATAACACCTTTCATTTGCCGATGGGTGAGATGACTGTGACACCTGAGGATGTGTACAGGATTCTAGGGATTCCTATGGTAGGTGCCCTTATGTTTTATGACCACAAGGAGATAGGAGAGACGAATGCATTGAGGAGGATTTGTGGTGACATGTCCATATCATGATATTGGGTGCCGTGGGTGGATTTCAGTAAATATCCATCCTTAGTTGCTATGTTGGCTACATTTATTAGAGGTTTCCTTGGACCAAACCATCGGTCGAAGGGATTTTCAGTTGGGTGGAGTAGGATGCTGGAGTGGATGGTAACACAACCACAGAGGTATGCCTAGGGGAGCTGCATTTTGGCACATTTGTACCATGATTTACATCAGGTGGTGTATCGAGGGTCGACGAGTTTGGCTAGTAGTGTGACACTGTTCTAGATCTGGGCATGGGGGCATATTGCAGTGATGGGGCCAGAGTGTGCGAGGGATAGGCCACCAGGTAGGCCATATGTAGAGGCATATTCAGGTGCACTTGTCTAGCCTAAGTTGGGCAAGTTGGAGTATTGGCGGCGTGTGTTGGATGATGTGGATGCAATGATGTGGAGGCCATATATAGATTGCGAGCCCTGGGGCACGAATCATTTGGAGATGCCATTTATCTGTATACCCCGATACCTGATAGGATGGACCCCATTCATTATTGAGAAATTTTTGGCCTTGTGGGTTCAGAGATAGTACATATTCACACAGGGGATGCCACAAGGCATTGCTCACTATGGGTGTCGCAAGGATGATCCTGGATGGGGACGATGCATTACATACCAGGTGGCTTATATAGAGTACTTGAGCTTACAGCCTGAGGTATGGGCATACAGGATAGATGTTACAAATGCAGGGATGTTAGATGAGTACTTAGAGTACTTTCATACACATCGATTTCCACGGTTTACATGCCCCAATGAGCCAGGGCCCATCGCAGTAGTACAACAGCCCGGGGTGGAGAGACAGGAGGGTGGGGCCAGTGAAGAGTAGGCAGAGGAGGGTGGAGAGGAGGAGGAGGGTGGAAGAGATGAGGAGGAGGAGGGTGGTAGGGATGAGGAGGAGGGTGGAAGGGATGATAGCTCAGGTGATGGGGATGATGGGGGAGATGATGGAGGGGAGGAGGGGAGGGTAGTGAGGTAGAGGATTAACAACCTAGCCAGTGCGCAGATTGTACGAAGGCCCAGATCTAGTGGAAAACCATGGACTATCATCAGGATGTCCTCCTCCTCACAGCAGACATAGATAACCACTCTACAGGCCCAGGTGCAGACTATTTAGGGTCAACTAGGTCAGGCACAGAGTGTGATAGCGCAGCTACGGTCACATTTGGCATAGGCTCAGGCTCAGGTACAGGCACCTGCCCCAGACCCACAGATAGCCTAGCTGATTTCAGAGAGGGATGCATTAAGGCGGAGGGCAGTGTAGGCCGAGGGCATCGTGCATAGGCTTATGGGCACTATAGAGAGTGCATCCTTGCGAGATGTGATCGCAGAGGGTATGGAGATGGTGAGGGAGGCCGAGTACTATCGTGTCAGATATGAGGAGTTGTGTCCTCTTGAGCGTAGGGAGCCATACCCATGGTCACACAGTAGGACCAGGAGCAGGTCGTGGATAGCCACACAAAATATGGGGGTTATTGGGCCTCAGCGGGATCCAGATGCAGGTACCAGTGGCAGACCACCTCCTTCTAGACCAGCTCCATCAGTGGCATCGACCAACTAGTTTGTGATGTTATGATACAACTATATTTCACACATGTATATCATTTTTGGAGCATGTATATTTGATATTTGATCATATCTCATGTATCTTTCTTTGGACTTTGGACATTTGTATTATTTATGATGAGCGATGATATGCAGCGGCAATGATTTTTGATGATGTGATGTGCATTTATGAGATGATTATGTGATATGCATTTATTTCTATATGTTATGGTATTTTGATATGCATTGGAATGATTTAATGACTAACATGATATGTAGGATGATTTGATATGATGTGTTTATGATGATGATGAAAAATGGTGAGTGATGCATACTAATGATGTCATGCAGGTGGATGACTTATGAAAATATACCATGGGATATGTGAAATGTTTTATGAAAGATGTTGTTTTGGTAAATGATATGAAAATGCATGTATGGAATGTTTGTTTTTTGGATTTTCAAATGCGAGTGAATAATGATGTTATGATGGAAAATGAAGGTTTGTGGTTATGATATACATCATGAATTTGTAATATGATTTGATATGAAAGAAAAAAAAAATAAAAAATGATAGGATAATTAAAGATATGATGTGAATGTAATGTGACAAATGATATGAAATGAAATGATGAATAATAATGTGATGTATGATAAGATGAGAAATGATTCTTGATGACATGTAATGTATTATAAATGATGATGAAATGCAATGATAAAATGATATGATAATGAGATGAATGATAATTTGAGATAATGGAATGATAATGATAAAGTGAAATGATAATGAAATAATAAATGATAATATGAAAATGAAAGTGATACGAAATGATAAAGATTTTGAATGATATGAAATGATAATAACAATGATAATGAAATGATAAAGAATGCGAATAATATGAAATGATAAATAATGATAAAATGATAATGAAATGATAAAGAATGTGAATGATATGAAATGATAATAATGATAAAATGATAAAGAATGCGAATGATATGAAATGATAACACTGATAAAATGATAATGAAATGATAAAGAATGCGAATGATACAAAATGATAATAATGATAAAATGATAATGAAATGATAAAGAAATATATGATAATGGAATAAATGGTAAGGAAATGATAAAGATTTTGATTGATATGAAATGATAATGAAAATGAATGTGAGATGAAATGATAATGATAGTGAAATATCAATATGAAAATGAAAGTGAGATAACGATAAAAGTGATGTGAAATGGTAATGATAGTGAAATGAGTGATATGTAATGATAAACAAAATGATAAGAAATGAATGAAAATGAAATAATATGGAACGAATAATGATATGATAAAATAGAAAATGATAAGTGAAATGATAGAAAATAAAAATATAAAATGATATATGAAATGAGGTGGTGGATGAAATGATATAATGGGATGCAAAAATGAAAATGAAATGAATGATAAAATGCTAATTATATGAATATGAACGGTGATGATGAAACAAGTGTTCGAATGTCCTCCACAAATAGTCCAAAGAGACATGGCAGTCGTTGATGTTCTTGTTGGCGTTTCAAAAACTCTGATGCAAATCCAGTATGCAGATATGTACAATGAGCGAGATGAAATGCAACTAAATGAAATGAACCATTTGTTGAGCTTTTAGTTATCTTTCTTGAATCATCATAGAGCATTTTAAAATGTTGAAAGTATATACAAGCATTAGAGGGTAAATTAGCACCAATGATGACCTGAGTACAACTTTCATGATTTTTTATATAGCAAGTAAACACAAGCATCGAGGTATAATTAAACCGAGATGACCTGAGCATTTCTTGCATAAATAGACAAAGATTAACCACCTTTCTGATGCAAACGTGGAATTGTCATCAATGATATGCATTGGGAACCATGTCTCTTGACATATTTGCACCAAATCAATAGTTAACCTCAAGACAACAGACAAAGAAAAGTCATTCTCTTTCCTTGCTACTCTAGTTCAGTACATCATCGAGTGTGCTCCAGAGGGATGATATCAAAAATTAAACAACCATTTGTTCAAAATATAATGCTTCTATTCCAACCATTATTTAGATTTTAGATCATCTTGATATGAATCATGATATGGTACGTAGCTGAAATTTTTTGTGATATGTATCAATGATCGGATAGTTGTTTATAGGATTTGATTGTTTGTTGGCATGATTTGATTCAATGTCTTTGTCTAGTTGTTTCGGTAAAAATTGAAAGTTGATTGCCCCAGTATGACAATGTTTGCCCCCAATATTGACACAACTTATTGAAATGGATATGTACAATGATCAAGCGATGGTAAGATGTTATCGTTCTAGGCAAATGATGGTAGCATGATGTTGGTATGGACCTAAGATGATGGAAAGATGTATGAAATGAGGGCTGGGAAGCTAAGTGCAAAGCATGAACTAATAGATGGAGAGATACAAATAGCCTATGTTTGCTAGATTTTCACTATTTACTTTTATTGCATTTTTCTTGTCAATAGACTGCCTGTCACCAGGTTTTCACCCTATGACGTTTTAAGGACTTTTTGATTTTTTTTGTTTTGTATTTCTTCAGGACATTTTTTGATGTTTTTAGATTTCTTTAGGACATTTTTTGATGTTTTTAGATTTCTTTAGGACATTTTTTGATGTTTTTAGATTTCTGCAGGACTTTTTTTGGTGGTTTTGAATTTTCTTTAGGACTTTTTCTAATTTTTTTGAATTTTCTTCAAGACTTTTTTTGATATTTTTGAATTTTCTTCAAGACTTTTTCTAGATGATGATAACTATTTCATACATAATACTTCTTTAGGTGCATGCTATTGATGGGTTCGTCAAACTGGTCTCTTTCTAGCGTTGACAACTTGTATGCTCTTGAACCATACACTACTATGACCACATAAGGACCCAGCCAATTAGGTTCAAATTTTCCTTTCTTTTCTCTGTCTTGCTGATTACATGGGTTCTCTTTTAGAACAAGATCACCAACTTGAAATGTACGCAGCTTGAATCTATGATTATAGCTGCGGGACATCATTTGTTGATATGATTTTAAATGATCAGTTGCTCTTTGTCTCTTTTCATCTAGGAGTTTGAGCTCTTATAGTCGAGAAACTCTATAGTCATCATCTGTTGTGAGGCCTTTCAGTGATACTCTGAGTGATGGGATTTCAACTTCTAGAGGTAAGATGACTTCTGCTCCATAGACAAGAACAAATGGTGTTGCTCCTGTTGGCGTGCAAACACTGGTTTTGTAAGCCCACAAGGCGGGATTGAGTTGAACGTGCCAATCTTTCCCTACATCATTCACAGTCTTCTTCAAAATTTCCAAAATTGTTTTATTTGAGGCCTCTGCTTGGCCATTCCCTTGTGGATAGTAAGGTGTTGAATATCTGTGTTGAATATGGAATCGTTCACAAAGTTCATCAACATCTTGATTCTTGAATGGTCGTCCATTATCTGTGATGATGGAGTTGGGAATGCCATACCGACAAATGAGGTAGTTGAGTATGAAAGCCGAGATTTGTTTGTCGGTCACCTTAGTGAGAGGAACTGCCTCAATCCACTTGGTGAAGTATTCCGTTGCTATAATGATAAAATTGTGGCCGTTTGATGAGGAAGGATGAATCTTACCCACTAGATCTAACCCCCATTGGGAGAATGGCTAGGTTGGCGTAAATCATTGAAGTTCCTGTGCTAGAGCATGAATGAGAATCCCATGAATCTGACATTTTGAGCACGTTTTCACAAAAGTGAATGATTCCCTCTCCATTGTAGGCCAGTAGTAACCCATTCTAATCAATTTCTTTGATAAGGTTAGTCCACTCAAATGAGTACCACAAATGCCACTATGAACTTCTTGTAAGGATTTGTCAGATTGATCACATTCAAGACATCGAAGTAAAGTACCATCAAGACCACGCGGATAAAGGGTGTCGGCGATAAGGGTGTATCGAGAGGATTGGCAGATGAAATTTCATTTTTGGTTATGGGATAAATCAGGTGGTAAGATATCATCTTTCAAGTAGGCATAAATATTGCCATACCAAGGTGAATCAGATCCCACCAAGTGGCAAATGATTTGGATTTTGGGGGTGTCATAAGTAGGTGTAAATGATTGTTCCACCACAAATTCATAGCGAGTCTGATTTTTTGTGAGTTGTAGCACTGATGCAATCATAGACATGGCATCATTTGCTTTGTTATCAAGCCTTGGAATTTGTGTGAATTTGATGCCCACAAAGTACTTCTTGAAATCATCAACCATCTTTTATATGGCAAAAATTTGTCATCTTTGGTCTGATAATCATCATTGATCTGATTAATGACTAACTGTGAGTCACCATACACTTGTAATTATGTAATCCTCCATTCCAATGCTATTTTAAGTCCAGTGATTAATGCTTCATATTTGGCTATGTTGTTGGTGCATGGAAACATCAACCTGTATGATTGAGGAATGGTGTGTCCTTGAGGGGTGACAAAGAGTATTCCTACCCTCGATCCATGTTGAGTGAAAGAGCCATTGGAATATAAGGAGCATGGTTGTTTGGATTCTGCAGTAAAGAAATCGGCATCTAGAAATTCAATGTGCAGAGGATGGTCTATTTGTAGCGGTGCTTCAGCTAGTTGATCAACAATAACTTGTCCTTTGATTTCCTTGCGATCAACATAATGGATGTCAAACTCACTCAGAATCATTACCCATTTTGCTAGCCTTCCTGTCAATGATGCTTTGCTTAACAAATACTTTAGTGGATCAATCTTTGAAACAAGATTGATTGTATGTTTTAACATGTAATGCCAAAATTTCTGTGAAGAAAAGACTACTATGAGACAAGCCTTCTCGATGGAAGTGTAGTTGAGTTCATGGCTTGTTAGTGTTCTGCTGATATAATAAATTGCACGTTATTTCCCTGTATGGTCTTCTTGTGCTAGCAATGCACCCAAGGATGTCTCTATTGTGACTATAAACAAGATTACTGGTTTGTCTAGATTTAGTGGGACTAGAATTGGTGGAGTCATTAAGTGTTGTTTGATTTGTTGAAAATCTAGTTCACACTTGTCATCCCACTTGAAAGGAACATTTTTATGCAATAGATGTGTGAAAGGTAGACTTTTGTCAGCCAGTTGTGCAATGAACCTTCTTATAGATTGAAGTCACCCTTGTAGTGACCTCAATTGACTGATGTTTCTTAGGGGAGGCATTTCCATGATTGCCTGACATTTAGAAGGATCTACTTCAATTCCCTTTTTTGAAATAATGTAACCTAAGAGTTTTCTAGATGTGACCCCAAAAACACATTTCTTGGGATTGAGGTGAACTTTGAATTTCTCCAATCTTGTAAATATTTTAGACAATATTTCCAAATGTCCTTCTCTGGTGTATGACTTTTCCAATATGTCATCTACATAATCTTCCATAAATGTGTGCATCATGTCATGAAATATTGTAGTCATGGCTCTTTGATAAGTAGCCCCAACATTCTTTAGACCGAAAGGCATGACATTCCAACAGTAAGTTCCCCATGGACACGGTCGTCAAGTGCAATCTTGATTTGGTTGTAACCAGAAAAACCATCCATTAATGAATACATGGCATGGTCAACTGTCAGATCAACTATGGTGTCGATGTTGGGAAGTGGGAAGTCATCCTTAGGACATGCTTTATTAAGATCTCTGAAGTCTATGCACACTCTGACACTTTTATCTAGTTTGGATACATGAACAATGTTAGAGATCCATTCTACGTAGTCGATTGATCTTATGAAGCCCACATCAAGGAGTTTTCTCAGTTCTTCCTTAACCAGTAATGCAACATGGGGGTGCATCTTTCTAAGTTTTTGTTTCATAGGCTTAGCCCCTGGTTTGATAGACAAGTGATGAATGATCAGATTAGGATCAAGACCTGGCATGTCTGCATAAGACCAAGCAAAGTTGACTTGATTTGCTCTTAGAAAATCTATGAACATTGGTATTTCTTTCTCTGTCATGGATGCAGCTAACTGTAAAATCTTTGTTTTTTCTGATGTGTCAAGATTGACAGCTTTTGTAGGCTCAATCAAGATAGGCAATCGCTCATGGTAGTGCTCTAGGAGAGTGTCAAGATTCCCATCATCTGGTGCCTTAAAAAGGTTTTCACCATCCGATACGCTCTTAATTTTATCTTTTGTTTGATCTAACACTGCCAAATTCTAGTTTTCACCATTAGATCTTTCTTTTTGATTTTTAATTTTGCAGCTAAGAGACTTGACACCCTCCTGATTAAAGACTTTGTGCCGAAAATAGCTGGTGGAACAATCATTTATGTCATATGTGGAAAGGAAGTTTACGATAGCTTTGTCATTTGGAAACATAGGTATAATGATAGGTTTAGATGAATCCCAATCAATAAGATTAGGATGAATAAGTGGTAGTGAGTCATTAGGTTGTGTGAAGTCAGCTATGGTTATGGTCATAATGGAGTTGATTGTAGGATCCAAGGTATGAGGTGGATCAATGATGATACTGTTCTTGTGATAGTCTTGTTCATTTGAATTTGACTTAGTATCACTAGAATCATAGTCACTTGGTGGTTCAGATTCTTGTGTTCGGGACCCTCACCCTTCACCTTCGATTAGAGTTGGGGTATATTTGTGTATCACATCAACCTTTTTTTCCCTCCAGAACTCATCATTGTAAATGGTATCCCATTCATATTCAACAGAGTCTATGTTAGAGTTATTATCCAGGAAGTTCTGAATTGTGGCCAAATATACTTCTCTTGAATCTGAACCTTCTTGTAATGTGAAGACAGTGTCATGCAATTGTTTGGATGTTCTTTCTTTTGAGGTAGTATCATAACCTAATCCAGTTTTCTCTTTCACAACAAGTCCTGGAGGATTAATAGGTTCAACTACTCCTTTTCTTTTCCCGATAGGACCACTACCATCATATCCCATCTTCTACATAATTGTATACCCTTTACCATATCTATCTGTTGGTAATTTGAAATTAAGAATTGTTTCATCTTTGTCTTTATAGAGCCAGTTTAGAATTTCTCTATCCTTAGGATCTTCCATGGGGAATTTCTCCTTGATGAATCGTCCATTAAACTTTGTGCTTGGCTCTGTTGGTTGTTGTGTTGATGTTGACACTGCTGATATTTGATGTTGTGCTATGGAAGGTTGTCCATGTGACTGAGGTGATGTCGGTAAATTAGCAAGATAGAGAGAGTACTCCCCGACTCCATGGTCCTTGAATCTTAGTTTCTTGTCAAAACTATTGGTTAATTGATTGATTTGCGTATCAATCTTGAGAGAAGTACTAGCACAAGCTTCTCGATTGTTAGGAACCAAAGTGTCCTGACTGGCTTTGATGTTGGCACAAGTTTGAATTTTTAAATTATCAGCTGGTATCGTGATTTCCTGTCCATCATAAGGAAACTTAAGACATTGATGGTAGGTGGATGGGATAGCTTGCATTTCGTGGATCCAAGGACGACCCAACAAGATGTTGTATGCAAGATCGCGGTCTAATACTTGACAGAAAGTATTTTTGATAATAGGTCCTACTCTGATTGGTAGCATGATTAAACCCTTGGATGCTCTTTCCTCATCATCATAGGACTTAATGGTAATCTTTCTTCTAGGATCAATGGAGTCCTCTAAAAATCCTAGAGCCTAAACCAACTTCATGGTACATATGTTCAAACTAGCTCCTCCATCTATTAGGACGTGTCTGACATGAAACTTGTGAATCATGACTTCTAAGTACAATGATGAATTGTGGGGGTGAGTCAGAGAAGTGTCATCTTTCTTAGAAAATGAGAGACATGTGGGTGAAGACAAGTTTCCTACCATGGCTTGAAATTGGTCCACATACAAATTAGTGGATACAGTCATTTCAACAAGGGCCTTTTCGCGAATTTCTTTATGTGCTGGGGAAATCTTCAAGAGTTCTAAAATAGAAATCTGAGTAGGCATTTTCTGAAGTTGGTTGACTAGGTCATATTGGTGTTGAGGTGGAGGTCTAGTGGATTTTGAAGAGGCACCTTTTAAGACAAATTTGGCTTGTTCCCTTGTTGTTGTGTTGACTTCTCTGTATTCCACCTTCTTGTTGACTTTAATAACATTGACCCGTTCATCGTCAGTGTAGATATGATTGATTATCAGATCATCAATATGATTCACACTTTTTCCTGAAGAATCATCCTTTTGATAGTTGGGAAAAGGGTTGCGAAAGGCTTGGTGGTCTTCATTGGATTGTTGATGTCCATCTATTATGATGGTGCCATTTTCATTTAAGTCTTGAATGGCATTCTTCAAGGCTTGATAGTTATTTGTGCGATGATCTTTGCACCGATGATAGTCACAATAGTATGCCTCATTCCATGATGGAGGCTTCACACTGGGTTCATAGTTTCATTGAGGTGGCAATGTAATGAAATTTTTAGCCATCAACTCTTTGAATGTAGATTCCATAGATTGACCCAGTGGAGTGAAAGTTCTTCTACTAGAGAAGAATGAAAATCTTTGTGGATTTGTATTCGAGGTGTTCCCTAATGAATTATTATTGTTGGTTCCCCGGTAACCTTGATTGTTGGCAGTCCCTTGATTGGAAGTAGAGTGTTGGTTCATGTTGTTCCTTGGAGGAGGAGGATTGTTTCCTTGGTTTGTGACTGAATTAACATTGTTATAGTTGTTATGGCGAGGAGCACTTGGAGTATTAAGGAAAAATGGCTTAGTCGAGACATGATTTGCATCAACAACACCATCATTCACCACGTTCTTCTTGCGAGTCCAAAATTTGGACTTGTCTTGATTGTTATGATGATTGGATGAGCTAGGATTATCCTTGTCAAGTTTTATGATTCCTCTTTTGACCGAAGAATTTTCAATGGTGATAGCATCTTCGATCAATTTATCAAAAGAGGGAGGACAATGTAAATTCAAACGATAGCTCATTTCTGAATTCAAGTTGTTAATGAAGGTGACCATCTTTTCCTTTTTAGGAACAGGACATGGATATCTAGCGAATATTCTTCTCCATCTCTGAAGAAAAGTAATAAAAGGTTCACCAAGTTTTTGCGCAACTTTGCAGAGATCTATCATAGTGATTTGGTGTTGGATGTTGTAAGCATATTGTGATATAAATAGATTGATTAATTCCTCAAATGTCTTGATGAGAGGTGTAATCTTTGATAGCCATTCCATGGAGTGAGCTCCAAGACTCCTAGGATACAACCACATCAAGTAAGTGTCCTCATGAGCGAACTCTAGAGTCATGTTTCAGAAGTATCTAACATGGTCAATTGGATCTAATTTCCCATTATAACGATCAAATCTTGGAATTTAAAATGTTTGGGAAATGGAATCATGTTGAAACTTCGATCGAAAGGATAAGGAAAAATGTCCTCGAGAGTATATTTCTTTGTGGTGGTTCTCCCTTGTAACTCTTTAACTTGTCCTTGAAGTGCCTTAATTTTTTGAGTCAAAGCACTAAGATCAGATAGGGGAGTTTCTTCAGGTTTGTTTTTCAAAATCTCAGTATCAAAGTCATGTGGCAATTTAGCTCCTTGGTCAGCTAGGTAGAGGAAATATTTTTCTTTATTGCGTTGCAAGATCTTTTCTATGGCTTTGTAAAATTTTGGATGTTGCTCAACCTCTCTAAGGTGGCGTTCATCCTCATGTTCATCATCACTATCTACAAGAGTATTGTTTATGAATTTTTTATTTGTGAAATGGATTTTCTTCTTTGTTATCCATGTCATTGTTGAAAAGTGGATTACGACTTATACTGTAAAGAGGGTTACTACTTTCACCTTCTTCTTGAGTGTTTTGGGTATGACCTTCTTGTTGGATTTCCTCCTTCGATTTGTTGTATTGAGATCTTGTGAAGATAGGCATGTGATTTTGAAAAGTTCTTCTAAACTTAGATCACAGTTTTGACAAGTGTGACAATAATGATATCTTGATCTGATAAGATGGGAATCCTATGATATGATCAAAGATGTTCCTAATTTTTGATTGGGGCTTCCAATGATGAAGGATGTTAGAATCCTATTGGGGAAGTTGAATCAATAATCATAATTTTTTTTTGGAAGGTGCACTCTTAAAGATTTGATCTTTGTTTTCGAAGAAAGATTTTAAGATCATTGAAGGATTTGACTGGGATGCGAAGGATACTCAATAGAAGGTTGTGGTATATTATCAAACGCAAGAGGTTGATTAAAATTATGCCATTGAGATAGAGCTAACCTCTAATAATAAGCTCGAGAATCTAAAGGTTCTACAACATACATGTTAGTGAATCCCCTAACAAAGTCTTGGTATCTATGAAGAAATCCATGGTAATGAAGCAAGATGTGTCAAATTTTGTACAAAATTTTTCTTCTTTGCAATGTTTTCTTGTACCCTAAAGGTTTCTTGGGCTTCTTGATCCTTTTGGAAATTGATTTCTTAACAAACTTTGTTGATTCCCACTCTCTAAGCATGGGAGAGATATCAGGATGTTTACTTGGACCAAAGATGTCAGAAAGTCAGGTTTATGAAAATGAAAGTTTTTCAAACAATTTTGAATGATTTCAGTTGTTGTTTTTCATGTTCATTTCAGATGATCTTTTATCTGAATTAATGTAAATGAAAACACAACAAACACTCTGAATTAGATGGAAGGTAACCAAACATAGGTAAAGCAAGTACACCCTATGGTAAGGCCAGGACAATATCTGCTAGATTCCACATGGGTTTCCCCAACCACATATCGGTAACGTGTGAATTCAGAAGCTTGGCTGCATAGGCTCCCCCTTACAGTGCACTCTCTTCTCAGGCAAACCAAGCTTCCAATCCCCATGAAACTCCCATGGAAGATTGATCACCTCTACTACAGACTGCGAAAATGTGGATGCCTTCACACCGACCGGTGCTGCGCTAGCAAATAGAAGGTTTTTGGTTTACTACACAATGGTGTTTAGTTCGAGACCCCCGTTTGAGTGGCCATACATGGGGCAAGAGATTAATCATTAATTAGGTGGCACTCCAGCTTAAAGAGGTTAAGCTCAACATGGTTTATGGGAGTACTACTCTATCCGTATGACACATCCACACTCGTAATATTAGGTTTTCCCTTAAGATTCACATTTGTATATTGGTCGGGGGTAGCTTGGCCTTAGCTCCGTTGCCAGTTTGAGTCACGTTGGGGTGATGAAATCCCCAGGTAGGCCCAATTTCTAGAGTTAGTAACCGTTTCTCTTACACCCAGGATCACACGAATGCGCAAGGGGAGATGATACTCTGATATACCAAATCGTGAGGGTTACATAGGGATAAAGTGGCTCTAGCTTTCTGATCACCTAGTTTGCACAGGGTGAGAGCATAGTCACCTACCATTTTCAAGCACAATCAAGTAGAGTAAACAGATTCATTTTAATGCACCAAATGACAATGATTTATGCTAAGTGAAGATATTGCTTCACAACAGACATGGGGTTCATTTTAACTACATGATCAAAGTGTGGTGACTATCCTAGATTGATTCATTTTAAACTAGAAAAGATTCTGTCTGTGGAATGCGTCAGACTCAGAATCCTATTTTTGTGTTACAACCCAGATGTGCCAAAATAGATAGTATATGCACCGAAACAGACCTTAAATGCACAAAAACAGACAGTATATGCACAAAAATAGACCTTATATGCACCGAAATAGATCCTAAATGCGCTACAGAAAAATCCTAAATGTGCTAAAACAGTCCTTAGATGCGCTACTTTAATTAAGTGTAGGTTTAAATCTGTAAATGATCGTAGCTAATGCTATGAAATTTACCTTAAATGCGCTATTTTAACTATCAAATATGCTAAAACTGTCCTTAGATGCGCTACTCTAATTAAATGCAGATTTAATTCTGTAAATGATCACAGCTAATGCTTTGAAATCTACCTCAAATGCGCTACTTTAACCTGTAAATGCACTAAGACAGTTCTTAAATGAGCTACTCTAATTAAATGTAGATTTAATGTTGTGTAATGAGACTAAATGCGCTATTTTGTCCCTCAGATGTGCTAAATTAACCCTCAGAAGCGCTGAAATAGTCCTCAAATGTGCTGAAATTCTTGTGAAAATAGAAAAAAAATTAAATTCCCAGATGCGTCGCAGAAAGTGTCGGATGTGCTAAAACACTGGATTTTTCTGAAAGTCGAACTCCAAAATGTGGAAACCTCTCAAAATATTCTACAGAAAAATGTCAAAATTGGGGCATGGGCCTCATGGTGGGTGCCATTTTATGTGTGTATGAAAATATGTGAATTATAAAGGATTCAAAACACATTCAATAAAACATTAGATCAAAGAAAATGAAAAAAAAAAAAACAAACTGTTTATGGCAGCTTCTCCAAAGTTGTTCTATTGCTCTCTATCTCCAGTGTTTTGTTGATTCGAGTTGCTCTCAGATTTTATGATGCCAAGCTCAACAAAATGGGCTACTAGAGAATGAGATTTAAATTAAAATGAATTCTATACTTAAGATGCAAGATTAGGCTATTGCTATGATGAGAATATTGCTAAGATATGAATATTGCTGAGATAATAAAAGATGCAAGTGCGTAAGCGTAATTGCGTATACGTTTGTGTGTATATTCCTATGTGAGTGTGTAGCCAATGCTTGGATTCACACCTGTATTTATAGATTTTTTTGAAGATTTTGATTGGCTGGGTTGGTCAACGGCTGTGATAATTCCTAACAGATTGAACGGTCGAAGATGGATGAGACTGAAGAGAAAAATATAAGAAATCAAATAAAGCAAGATTTTTCTATTTTCCTAAAAGAGATAAGATGAGATGATTAAAAATCATCTTTTTTAGAAGATAAATGGAAAGATTTTGAGAAGATAAATAATGAATTATCCAATTCAATTATTTATTTATGAGTGCATGTTGATTTTTCTTAATTAAATAAATATTTAATTAATATTTTGAGGAAATCAGAAGATTTCATAATTAAATGAAATATCTAATTATGATTTGAAGAAAGGAGGAGATCTTTAATTAAATAAAATATTTAATTAAATTTGAAGGAATGACATGTGTTACAAAATTAATTAAATAAAAATATTTGATTAATTAGAAGAAAGTTTAAATGGAAGGAGAGAAATATTTAAATTTAATTAAAAAGATTTAATTAAATTCAAAAAGATGATAATTAATTTAAATAAATAAAATGTATTTATTTAATTAATCAAGTGGATATGTGAAATAATCAAAATAAAATAAATTTATTTGATTATAGTAGGAGAATAAAATGAATGAACAATATAATTAAATTGATTAAATTTAATTACATTGTAGAAGACTTTTAGAAAAATTAATTAAATAATAAATATTTAATTAAATGTCAGGATTAATTAGACATGACCAATTTTATGCATATACAAGCACTAACCCTAATTAAACCCTAACACAATTGAACCATAATTCTAACCCTAATTTAATACTAACACTAACCCTAATCCTAATAACATATTATTAGGGTTATATTTATTAATGTTTTAATATTAGTTTATAAATTCAACATTAATTATAAATATTTTAAAATAAATTAAGTATTTCAATCTAAAATTTTAATATTTGACATTACAAATAAAATTAAACTAAATTCTAATTTTTTAAATCCATAAAATATTTATTATCTATTTAGTTTTACTAATTATCTAATACAATACAATACAATTAAATATTCATTTTAAATTAATTAAACAATTATTAATTAGAATTTTAGAATAAATTAAGAAATAAAATCTATGTAAAATCAACTTTTCTATTTTTTTTCTGTGCCAAATCATTTCATTTTCTAAAATTATACTAAATTCTAGATATCATAATTAAGCACAAAAAATTATTCTATTATAATCCTAACCCTAGTTAAACCCTAACCCTATTTGGACTCGAACCCTTAACCTAATTGAACACTAAATCTAATTGTAATTGACCATTAAGCATAATTGAATTCTACCCCTAACCTAACCCTAAACCTAACTCTAATCAAACCCTAACCCAAACCTACTTGATTCATGATCCCAACCCTAACTTGAACCCTAATTGAACTTTAAAACTAACCTTAATTAAGTATTAACCCTAATTGAACATTTATTGAACAATAGTCCTAATTGTACCATAACCCTAACTTTTAACTATAGTTGAACTCTAATCCTAACCCTAACACTAATTCTTATCCTAATTGAATCTTAACCCCAATCCTAACCTTAACCTTGACCCTATTTGAACTCTTATTGAGTTCATAACCTTAATTAAACCCCAACCTCAACCTTAGTCCTAACCCAAATTGAACATTAATTTAACCCTAAACATAACCCTAAGTGAACACTAATCCTAATTGAACTATAACCTTTTATTTGAAAATATTAAAGTGCCTTAGATTTTCCCATTCATCATCATTTATCATTCAATTCCTAATAGAACTCCAAAAATTTATACTTTCATAATGTTTTAATACACACCCAATATTAAGGGTTTAGAGTTTGAGGGTTAAGGGTTTAAGGGTTTAGAGTTTAAGGGTTAAGGGTTTAAGGTTTAGGGTTAAGGGTAGAGGGGAGAGAGATATAGAGAGTGAGTGAGAGAGAGAGACTTGAGAGAGGGAGAGGGGGTAGGAGGGAGAGACTTGAGAGAGAGAGAGAGAGAGGGTAGAAGGTAGAGGGTTAAGGGTAGAGGGAGGGAGATAAGAGTGAGTGAGAGAGAGAGTGGCAAAAGGGGTAGGGGTGAGACTTGAGAGAGAGAGAGGGAAAGAGGGAGAGTGGGAGAGAGATATGGGGTAGAGGGTTAAACAGAGAGTAGAGGGTTTAAGGTTTATGATTAAGGGTTTAGGATTTAAGGGTAGAGAGGAGACACATAGAGGGAGTGAGTGAGAGATAGATAAAGACCTAAGAGAGGGAGAGGGGGTAGGAGGGAGAGACTAGAGAGAGAGAGAGAGAGAGAGAGAGAGAGAGAGAGAGAGAGAGAGAGAGGGTAGAGGGTTTAAGGGTTTAGAGTTTAAGGGTTAAGGGTTTAGGGTTTAGGGTTACAGGTAGAGGGGAGAGAGATAGAGGGATTCAGTCAAAGACAAAACCCCAACCTTAGGATTTTCCCAATACCATAAAAGACTAGTAACATAAGACATGATAGGAAAGGAACATAAGACAAGACAGGAAAGGACATATTCAAAAGATGCAACATACTGTGTTGATATGTCCTTCAATCTTCTTAAGATCCATGATCTATTTATAAAGGAAGTGACTTCATAGATGCATCAAGTTCAATTATGCATATTTTAAACAATGAGGAAGCATTTCAAGTTTTTGTCAAGCCCCTCTCACGATAACCCAATTGGACAGTCACACATCACATAGGAAGGTGAGTTGTTAGGTCACCCACATATGTGACAGGTGGCTGTCCAATAAAGATAAAATGAGGAGACTATGTATTTATTACACATAACAAAAGAAGAGAAATGGTTGAATCAAGGTCATGATACAAGTACAAGGACAATACCTTTGCAAGAGCTACAAGAGGAAAATGGGATTGATATTATTCATTCATGGGTGTACTAGTGAAAGTGAATGCAATAGGTAAAGGACATTGTCATTGATAAGGACAACTGACAATGCATGCTACAATGGTCTCATGAAGGACAATAATAAAAAAAAAATCTAAAAGGCTCTATTCAAGGTCTTCACAATCAAGCATTAGGTGAACGAGTTGCCAGATAACATTCAATGCATGATGTTTTAAGGAAAGGCATAAAAGGAAAAGACATTCAAGAAACATCAACTTTAGTTGACATAGATAATATACCTATTGAAAACATGTCATTACAAGAGGTTTATGACAACAATGGAACCCTCATATCATGTGATTGAGATACAATTGCTATGCTCATAACCTTTCATGTAGGGGTTTTTGTCATCATGATTGATCCAACATGGATCATGATTGCATACAAGAAACAAAAAGTTACAAATGACAATTAAGCAGTTATGATTTAGGAGAGGTCTCATTTTGGAAGCCAAGGCCATAGTACAAGTGTATATGAAAAACAACTATGAGGTTATGTTACAAGACAACCATGTAGGTTCATGTAGGAAATCAAGCATTACAATGGTACAAGTGCATATGAACAACATTCAACAATCAGCAACAAGTAGTGAAGGAAGCAAAGCATGATTGTATTTTTACCTTTTCATACCATTGATCATCCATTCCAATAATAGGCTATAATAGTGAAGGCATATACTTGCACATGGGTTTTTTAATGAAGATATTCAACATAAAAACCATCATAAATCATGGTGCTTCAAGGGAACAAAGCACAGTCATGAATAAGAGCAGTACCATTAAAGGCTACAGGTTTGTCTTCATGTTATCTATGAATTTGAAAAAATAAATCTACACTGGGTGACAACATGACTATAGCCATGAAATGGATTGCAGTGAGATAAATAATATAAATGGTTGTTGCCACTATCTCATTTTCTCTTCGGATAGTCATTACTAAGTCCTAACAAGTGAATAGCAAAGGGGTAGGTGTCA
Organism: Sequoia sempervirens; assembly: GCA_007258455.2. Taxonomy (NCBI): domain Eukaryota; kingdom Viridiplantae; phylum Streptophyta; class Pinopsida; order Cupressales; family Cupressaceae; genus Sequoia; species Sequoia sempervirens. The sequence goes on from VDFB02000009.1 coordinate 18,075,837, forward strand.
ATAATATACCTTCATTTGACAAGTCCTATACTTTTGGTGATCTCATTGACCCAATAAGGCATTGCTTAGAAATCATTTCATATATTTTTGACAAAATCAAAAGGAGGACTGATGTATCCAATTGTAAGAAGAGAGCAATGTCCAAGGGAGGGGTAGTACCATCATTGTAGGTACCACTTTTGCAAGATGATAAATGACAATCCTTGTGTTCGTATGCATGGAGGTCCTAAAGCATCCTTTGGGTAAGGTGCATTCATGGCATCTTTTGGTGAAAGGTTTCCAAAGCATGAGCAAAGATCCAGTGTTCCATCTGGCTATGTTGGACCAATTATACACTAATCCCTCCCCTAGGGTATTTCCTCGCATCAAAACCAATCCATTCTTCCTATCATTTGTTGACAAGGGCAATTAATTAAAATGCTTAAATGATATTATAGGCGGATATGTTATGTATAAGGATTTGATAAGTAGTATTGGGTTAGAATACATATTGATGAGATTGCAATGCAATGTTATCAGGGATTGTATATGTTATGTGTTAAATCTACCATAAACCCTTGAATACTTATGAATTCGATTCCCACAATGGATATATGGCACTGATCTAAGTTGTATGATTCAGTATTTGTTCGTCTTTACCTAGAGCTTGTGAAAAATTGCAAATCAATGACCTATTTTATCTTGGGATTGTGTTGTAGTTATCTCATACTCCAAATAGCTGATAATGTCGAGGAATAGCCAATTCTATTCGATATTATCCTATGATGTTGATCTATTAAATGAGATTATCTATTATTGTTAATGTTGTTTAGGATATTGGTGCAGAGGTTGTAAACACATTAAGGGACCACCCTCCTGGGTCTTGTAGAGCCCGAAGTGTAGGAGGCTTTTTTAAAGTCCTTGTCAATTGGTTTAGGTCCTTCGAGCTACCCTTGATTGGGATTGGCAATTCCATAGGTAGATTAGAAGACCAACCTAGTTAAATTGTAAAACAAAACCAACACTTCCCTCTACCCTTAACCCTTAACCCAAAACCCTTAACCCTTAAACCATCTACCCTCTACCCTTAACCCTCCCTCTCTCTCTCTCTCAAGTATCTCCATCCTACCCCCTCCCTCTCTTAGGTCTCTCCCAACCCTTAACCCTCCCTTTATCTCTCTCTCTCAAGTCTCTCCCTCCTAGCACCACTCCCTCTCTCGGCTCTCTCTCACTCCTCACTCACTCACTCAATCACTCTATCTCAAGTCTCTCCCTCCTACCCCTTCTCCCTCTCTTAGGTATTTCTCTCCACTCACTCCTCTATCTCTCTCCTCCACCCTTAACCCTAAACCCTTAAACCATCTACCTGTACCCTTAACCCTCCTTCCTCTCTATCTCTCCCACTCCCTCCCTCTCTCTCTCTCAAGTATCTTCAATATCCTACCCCCTATCCCTCTCTTAGGTATCTCTCTCACTCACTCACTCCCTCTATCTCTCTCCCCTTAATCCTAAATCCTAAACCCTAAACCCTAAACCCTTAAATCTTAACCCTTAACCCTTAAATCCTCTACTCTCTACCCTTAACCCTCCATTCCTTTATCTCCCTCTTTCTCTCTCAAGTCTCTCCCTCCTAGCACCAATCCCTCTCTAAGGTCTCTCTCTCACTCATTCACTCACTGTATCTCAATTCTCGCCCTCCTACCCCTTCTCCCTCTCTTAGGTCTTTCTATCACTCACTCACTCACTCCCTCTATCTCTCTCCCCTCCACCCTTAACCCTAAACCCTTAAACCATCTACCCTCTACCCTTAACCCTCCATCCCTCTATCTCTCTCCCACTCCCTTCATATATATATCTCTCTCTCAAGTATCTTCAATATCCTACCCCCTCTCCCTCTCTTAGGTCTCTCGCTCAGTCACTCACTCCCTCGATCTCTCTCCCTTTAAACCTAAACCCTAAACCCTTAAACCCTCTACCCTCTACCCTTAACCCTCCCTTCCATTATCTCTCTCTCAAGTCTCTCCCTCCTAGCACCACTCCCTCACTCAGGTCTCTCTCTCACTCACTCACTCTATCTCAAGTCTCTCCCTCCTACCCCTTCTCCCTCTCTCAAGTCTATCTCTCACTCACTTACTCACTCACTCTATCTCTCTCCCCTCCATCCTAAACCCTTAACCCTTAAATCCTCTACCCTCTACATACTCTCTATCTCTCTCCCAATCCCTCCCTCCCTCTCTCATTGAATCCCTCCATCTCTCTCCCCTCTACCCATAACCCTTAAACCCTCTACTCTCTACCCTCTACCCACTCTCTCTCAAGTCTGTCCCTCCTACCCCCTCTCCCTCTCTCAGGTCTCTCTCTCTCACTCTCTCTATCTCTCTGCCCTCTACCCTTAACCCTAAACCTTAAACACTTAAACCCTCTACCCTCTATCTCTCTCTCTTTCTCACTCCTAATTCTCTCCACTCTACCCTTGGCCCTCTACCCTTAACCCTTAAATCCTTAAATTCTCTACCCTCTATCTCTCTCCCACTCCCTCCTATCCGCTCTCCCTCTCTCAGGTCTCAATCTCTCACTCACTCCCACTATATCTCTCCCCTCTGATGGAACTTTATATTTTTGCTCCTTATGTTCCATTCCTACCCTGCTTGGTGTTACTAGTCTTCATGGTGTCAAAATTTTCCTTGGGTTGGTGGTTTTAGCTTTATTTTCATATAAAACCCTTGTGTTTATTTTTTGCCTTGGTTGGGATCTATTTTGATGTTACTTTTTGAGGGGTTTTAAAATGACTTATGTCCTATCATTCCGTCTAGGCTGAGTCCCTTTATTTTAATATTTTATTTCCTTTGCAGGGTTTTATTTTCCTAATTCTTGGTTGGCCTCGTGTTTCATCATTTAAAAAGAACTTGTGTCATTGTTTACCATCTACCTAGTGATGTACCCTTGTCCTTTTAATAAATGTTTTGTTTTGTAGAAGGATGAAGTACATGCGACCGTTGATCGACTATCATTTGATCTTAGCCACTCCCTGGGATCTCGCGATGACCCCACCACACTGCTTTAGTTGATCACAATATCACCGGTGGGCACCACTTGTCCTATCTGGTGAGGCTGAAGGTGATAAGTTTGGTTGACCGTCAATGAATTGTCATCAGATCTTAATGGTTGCCTGCCATCATGTGATCAAAAGTTGTAAGGTTTTTATTGATTGCGATATCACAGGTGGACACCATGTGTCTCATCTGATGAAGCTGAAGGAATGAAGGAAATACTATGGTAAATTAATCTGGCCTTAATACATTAACAAGCGGGTTACTAAAGTGTTCTTGAGGTGCACATGTTTTAAATCAGCGGATATGTTATAATCTTGATGAAAAAGCTACTCGACAGTGAATAGGAAGGCTGTGACTATGTTGAAGCAACAAGATCACGAATACTGAAGATCTATGGTTTCCTGCCATCATGTGATCTAAAGTTGCAGGATCTTTACTGATTGCAATATCGTGGGTGACCACCACGTGGATGGCTAAAATTTAAATCTGCATCAAATATGGTTGGAGCCGTTCCTGCATCACTCGAGTGAGCTTTAATGGTGGATGAGACATTTGTTGGCATGATTTGATCAAGATAAAATCAATTCTCCTATTTTATTTGTATCACAAAGCATTCAAGTATTTTGCAGAGTAGTTTCAGATCTAAAAGTGAAGTTGTGAATCTCTGCAGCCAGAATTTGGGACTTCTGCAAACAAAGCCGAGAGTTAATTTCTATGCTTCCCTGTCATTCTGCACTTGAATTTGGGAAAATATTTTTTGTGCTTTTCATTAAGCTTGTTGATAAATATGTTAGGGATATAGTTTAATTATAGTTGTGAGAAATTGTAGTGTTTTGTTTTGTAATGTCCTATCTCTGGTTAGTCCTTGCTATTTGATGTGTGAAATTGTAAGAAGACCCTAGTTTGTCCAAGATGACACCACCAAAGCAACATTTTGGCCAAGTTGACTATTTAAAAAGAAACCTATATGATGATTTCCTGGATCAATTTCCCTACTCAACGAATGATAGGAAGAAGGGATTGGTTCTAATGCGAGGAAAAATCATGGGGGAAGGGTTAGTATATAATTGCTCTAACATTGTCGATGCTAGGGTTCCTCTCACAGACTTGGAAATGTTTAGATTATGGTATGGATAGAGGAATTTTCCTCACCCCTTTTCAAATGGCTGGATGTATGATTTGGGAAAGCTAGTGATCCCAAATGTGTTCCTTGACATAGACTTACTTAGGGCAGTGGCTGCAAGATATGACCCTGTCACATGGGTAATTAGGGATAATGATGGAAAGGCTCTATTGAGCATTAATAGAGAAGAGGTCCAATAGATTTTTGACTTGAGTGAACCGAGTGAAGACTTGGTTTCTATCAATCTTGAGGAAATGAAGCAGGAATATGCAAAGTTGAAGTCTCTTTTTAGAGCTAAGTTGCTTCCACCTCATCTGGCTAGGGCAGGAGGTTCATGATTTCATATCAGTCCCAGTGACTAGGAACCTTTTAGATTAAACTATTTTGCAAATCATTTCTTGGCCACTTTTTATTCATTGTGTCAGATTTTGGTTTCAGTCCTGGTTCAATGATGCCTATTGCATACATGTTCATGGGGGTGCAAATAGAACACCCTAACTTCTCTATGACATATGACTTTGCTTATTTATTGGATAAGAGGATACATGAAGGTTGTCAAAGTTGCAGAAAAATGATACTAACACTCAATTCTTCTGGTATTCTATGCTGATACATATGTTCTTGTTCAAGAATGTTGACTTTTTCTTTGAAAAGATGGAATTAAGGAAATCAGTTGATGGAGAAAGATTGCCGGTACAATTATGGGATGCAGATTTATCTTGCAATAAGGAAAGCACCAGTTATGTGCAATTTGATAATTTCTTTGCTTCTAGATTGAGAGCTAGAATGATGGTGAGTGTACCTAGGATCCCTGAGGAATTGCATGATTTCCTTAGGCCAAAAGAGAGGAAGCCAGAATTGAAAGTTTTCCATAACTGGGGTGACATTATCCTATACCTAGTCAAGACTGTTTTGAGAGTATACAGTTTTCAAGGAACCCCCCATATATTTCCATACAATGTGCCACCAAGAGTGGGGTTTGCAGAAGTTATGTGGAAAATAGGTTGTATCCATGAGGACAACCTCATAGGGAGGGGTAAGGGAAATTTTTTCCATAATTATACAGTGGTGTCTAATTTTGCCTTTTCAAAAGGAGGCTGGGTGCATTTTGAGAAATTCTTTGATGATTAGCATTTGAGGTGTGGTCCAAAGCGGCAATATGATCTTGAGGGTTTCTTTTCCCTTTTCAGACAAAGAATAAAGGGTGAGAAATTTGTGCATGAGTTCAACTTTCCTGAGGATTTGATAAAAAATGAATTTGATCTAAATAGGCAGGAGTTGAACAAGGAGAAATGGATAACTTATGATAAGCTATTATATATTGTGCATAAGATGGATCCAAAGCATAATACATTGTTGGAGTTCAATCCATACCATAAGAAGATTGAATTTCTAATGGAGAACTTCAAGGAAATTATGGGCACATTGAGTACCAAAAAGATAAATTTAGAACTGAGTCTGGGTGTACAGGAACAAGGTGCTAGGCCAATTGAAACAAGGCCAACATACCAGCCTACAGAAAGGTGGCCTATTTATAGGAGGAAGAAGGATGATAGCAGTGATGAAGAGGAAGTGGACAGAAAAGGAAAGAAAATAATGAAGTTGCCTTCACAACCAGGTCCAAAATTCAAAGTGCCTGGGGCAATTAAAATCATTGATTTAGAATCATCACCAGAAGACTGTCCCTCATCACCACCATCCGAGCCAAGCCTTAAAATAAAAAGAATTGATCAACCACAGGAGGATCTGATGGATGAAATTATTGTTACTAATCAGGACATGTAGGTTGGTATGCCTTCCCCTCCTAGGCTAGCTGAATTGGTTCTATCTGATTTAGATATGAAAGGAAAAAGTGTACAAGATGCAAGAATGGAAGCATGTAAGGAGTTTCTAGATGACAATACATTTGTAAAACCTCCTGTATTCTTGCAATTGGTATGGAGGATGAAATTTGAATAGTATCAAGAGAAATGTAAGAAGAGAAGAGAACTAAGGCCTGACAGGTTAGACCAGGATAATGATGAGGAGGTAAAAGTTGAATTAATGGAGGAATTTAAGAACATCACTCCTGAAGAGGGAAGAAGATTGGTGAGTTAGGCTGGTGTGTTGATTTTTCCTAAATGGGAAATTACAAATTCTATAGCATTTAATGCTATTTTAAAGTCCAAGCATCCTTTGCAAGACTTTGAAGAAGAAGTCAAGGCAACATTGCAAGATTTTGCCTTTAGTGAGGAATATGAAACTTTGGCAATTTGGGCGTTGGCCCCTCAAGGAAGAAAGCCAATTGTTACAGATATTAATCCAAATTTTAGAGGAGGATTAATAATAAAGAGAGCTTCAAAGACCTCAACCATTGAGGCCACTAATTTGACTGTGAATGTGGCCAAATTGGTCCAAAAGACTGCTAAAAGGGAGGAGGCTGAAAAGAAGAGCCTAATGGAGAAGTATAACCTTTTAATTGAGGAATACAATAAGATTCAACCGAGGAATGTTGAGTTGCAAACTGAGGTGGAAAGGTTTAGGTATAAACAGATTGGGGAGACATCAAGTGCTCCAGGGACCAATACATTACCTTCCACAATAGGGTTAGTGCCTCCTGCTTCTCCAATTGTTTTCACACTAGGGTCTCCCAGTCATAATCTTTCTCTCACCCCTCCTTTAGAAAAAAATGATGAACAAACAGAGTGCTCTATTGATCCTACAAAGAAGAAACTCTTGCAAAGAATTGATGAATTGCAAGCATCATTGAAGGTAAGCGAGGAGGAATCTCTTTCAAAGCAAAAGGAGATTGTTACTACTGTCTTGAGGCATTTAAATGAAAAGGTTGATAGTAAATTACTATCTATACATTCTTTATATTCTTTGTTGTTAGATGCAATAAAGAATATTGATAGGGATCGAGAAGTAGTGATACCATTGATTGAAAATTGGGCACACTCAATCGTGATGATAATACCCAGTCTTACCACGTATTTATACTATATATTGTAAATAAACAATCCAAATGTAAATAAAGAAAAAACCAAATGTTGATAAAAAATGGACCCATACTTGAACACATTAGAACCTCTAAATGTTATATGAAAAAATGATAAATACATTCATGAAGAAGTGAAATAAGTATTTTTTTTGTTTCAAATAAAATATCACAACTCTCCACTATAAGTATATCATTTAAAAAATAAAATGCTCATTTAATAAAATAAGACACTCATTTAAACAAGTATTGTTATCATAGTGAAAAAATATTGTTCTTATGTGTACAACAATTGGGGTAGCAATGTACAAGCATTGGATAATTTTATATTAATAGTTTGTCCTATCACAAATATAAAAGGTGAGCACAATAAATAAATGTATTTTCCCATTAAATGTGAAAGATTTTCAAAAAGTTTTAGTGTTCAACTATTGGTCCATTTTTGTTCAATATAAGTTGTATTTTAAATAATTATGTGTTGTTTTTATAACAACAAATAGATTTTTTGTGTTCAACTATTAGTCCATATGTGTTGAATATAAAAGGTAGAGATATCAAAGATTTATGGTTATCAATAAGTATTTGGTCCACTTAGGTTGTATATTAATTTTAATTTAAATAAAAATAGCATATTCTACAAGCAACAAATGATATTTTTTTGGTTCAACTATTGGGGGTTCCATGATTAAGTTTTGGTTGAACCTTTAAAAAGTCAAATTTCAGAAACTTCTCAAAAGATCTGCCGATGTGGCGAGTTACATGATGAGTCACACCTCCAAACCTTAGTTATAGATAAATAAGAGACCAATCTACATTTCAAAAAAATAAATGAAGGTTCTACGATATTCCAGTCAATTGCTACATGTTGAGAAAGTTAGCCTACATGACTACTGGGCCCTCTCCCTTAAATGAATAAGGGGACATAACTAGGCCGACAACAAAAAATGACATAAGTTGTTTTAACGAGGGAACACGGGACCAAAAAAAGACTTGAAAAAAATAAATTCAGGCAAAGGAAATAAAATGATAAAACAAAACAGGGCCTAGCCTAGATGAAGCGATGGGGCTTAAGTCATTTTAAAAACTTCCCAAAAAGTAACGACCAAATAGATCCCATCCAAGGTGTAAGATGAACACTAGGGTTTTACATGAAGATGAAGGTAAAACCCCAGCCTTAGGCTTTTCCCAAACACCATAGATGACCAGAGACACAAGGCAGGATAAAATAGAACATAGAGAACAAAACTTTGAAGTTCCATCACTACCCATAACCCTAAACCCTAAACCATTAATCCTTAACCCTTAAACCCTCTAATCTCTCTCTCTCAAATCTCTCCCTCCTACCCCCTCTCCCTCTCTCAGGTCTCTCTCTTTCTCTTTCACTCTCTATCTCTCTCTCTACCCTAAACCCTAAACCCTAAACCCTAAACCCTTAAACTCTAAACCCTTAAAACCTCTACCCTATGCTTTTAACCCTCTACCCTTATTTCTCTCCCACTCCCTCCCTCTTTCCCCCTCTCTCAAGTCTCACCCTCCTACCCTCTCTCTCCTCTCTTAGGTCTCTCTCACTCACTCTTATCTCCTCTACCCTTAACCCTCTACCTTCTACCCTCTACCCTTAACCCTCTACTCTCTATCTCTCTCCCTCCCTCTCTCTCTCTCTCACAAACCTCTATCTCTCTCTACCCATAACCCTAAACCCTAACCCTAAAACCCCAAACCCTTAAACCCTCACCTCTACCCTCTCTCTCTCTTAAGTCTCTCCCTCCTACCCCCTCTCCCTCTCTCAGGTCTCTCTCTCTCTCTCACTCTCACTCTCTCTATCCTCTCTACCCTTAACCCTAAACCTTAAACCCTTATTAAACTCTAAACCCTTAAACCCTCTACCCTCTACCCTCTCTCTCTCAAGTCTCTCCCTCCTACCTCCTCTCCCTCTCTTAGGTCTCTATCTCTCACTCACTCCCTCTATGTGTCTCCCCTCTACCCTTAAACCCAAAATCCAAAACCCTTAACCCTTAAACCCTAAACACTTAAACCCTCTACCCTCTACCCTTAACCCTTTCTCCCTCTATCTATCTCCCACTCCCTCCCTCTCTCTCTTTGAAGTCTCTCCATCCTATCACCACTCCCTCTCTTAGGTCTCTCTCTCTCCCCTTCCCTCTTCGCCTCTCCCTTCCCCTTCCTAACTCTCTCTTCTAAGTCTCTCCACTCTACCCTCTTTATCTCTCCCACTCCCTCCCCCTCTCTCAAGACTCTCTCCCTCCTACCTCTCTCCTCACTCACTCCCCTCTCTCTACCTTTAACCCTAAACTAAACCCTAACCCTAAACTCTAAAACCTAAACCCTCTACCTCTACTTAACCCTCTCTATCTATCTCTCTCCCACTCCCTCCTCTCTCTCTCTCAAGACTCTCCCTCCTACCCCCTCTCCCTCCTTAGGTCTCTCTCTCTCACTCCCTCTATCTCTCTCCCTCTACCTTTAAACCTAAACCCTAAACCATTAACCCTTAAACCCTCTACCCTCTATCTCTCTCCCATTCCCTCCCTCTCTCTCTCTCTCAAGTCTCACCCTCCTACCCCTATCCCTCTCTCAAGTCTCTCTCTCTCTCTCTCACTCTTATCTCCCTCCCCTCTACCCTATATCTCTCTCCCACTCCCTCCATCTCTCTCTCATTGAATCCCTCTATCTTTCTCCCCTCTACCTGTTGGTTGTTTTACTATAACCAGGTTGGTCTTCTAATTTACCAATGGAATTTCCAATTCCAATCAAGGGTAGCTCGAAGGACCTGGACCAACTAATAAGGATTTTAAAGACCTCCTACACTTTGGGCTCTCCAAGACCTGGGATGGTGATCCGTTAATGTGTTTACAACCTCTGCACCATTATCGTAAACAGATAATCTCATTTAATAGCTCAATATAATAGCATAATACTGAATAGAATTGGCTGTTCAACAGTAATATGAACTATTTGGAGCATGAGATAACTACAACACATTCCATAGTGTAAAATAGTGATTGATTTTCAATTTGTAGTAAGCGCTAGGTAAAGACAAACAAAATACTGAACCATACAAATTAGTACAACTTACATCAGTGCCATATATCCATTGAGGGAGTCAAATTCATAAACATCTAAGGGTTTATGATAGAGTTAACACATAACATATAGGATCCTTGAGAACATTTCGTTACAATTTCATCAACATGTATTCTAACCCAATAATACTTATCAAATCCTTATACATAACATTCCACCTACAATCCCATTCAAGCATTTTAATTAATTCCTTGAATTAAAGCCAAAACAAAAATCATACACACCACAAGAGTGAGATGAAGGAGACAACCCTTGATTATCTAATTAAAAATTTAGATATGCATGTACAATGGAGAGACATGAGTTTGAATTAATAATTTCAATTCAAATTCCAATACTATCATAAAACATCAAATCCCCATGAATTCAAAACCTACTATAGAATGACTCATAACCTAAATTGCATTTTCCTTAAAACCATCAAACTTTACAATTTGCTCTGCAAATCTACCTAGACTCGACCAAAAAATATCTAACTTGCTAACCTATACTTCTAGCCTTGAAATTCTTCTTATAGAAAATGAAGGAGAAAACAAGCACCGGGCTAGAAAGTACCTCTCATTTCTTATGTTTTTCTTCACAAAACTCTTGAGGACAACAACTATACCTTATTTATTTCTCATCCTACTCCCTATTCATGCATCCTACAATTACAATAGTATCCATGGGGCCTCTTACACAAGCTACAGTAATCACAAAAAGTGCAAGATCCCCTTTATATCATGTTTGGACTACAAAACCCTCAAATCTTGGAAGGATTTAGCATCCTTTAATTAATGAATTCATATTTCAAATTGTTGTGTAATTTCAGGATATTAAGCATAGATAAGTATAAATACAAGGTTCTTTCACTCATTTCTCATCTAGCAAGTTGAATGAGAATTCATAATAGCATAATTGAGTTCACAAGAACATTCAAGAGTAATTCATCAAGCATTTGGAGTCATCATCAAGATTGAAGCATCATGTAATAGATATTCTTGCATCATGTGTGTTTTTGAGCTGACATTTGTTATGTAGGATTTTGATTCAACCAGGCAATTCAAATCAAGATCTATCAATCACTCATTTGATTCAAGATCTACATTCAAGATATCCATCTCACACAAGTTTGAAAATTTCATAACAAGGGTTTGGTGAGTTGCAACATAACACTTTGTTCATTCATCATTTCCTTCCATTATTTTATTTCATTCCAAGGTTTATTTACCAACAAGGGGTTTGACCGAGGAAAAACCCCACTTACTAACTATCAACAAGTTTTTCCTCCTTTGTGTTTTTATGTTTGTATATTTAGATTGAAGATCATTTGAAGTGCAAAGTTGCAAAGTTGCATTACAAAGTTGTCATCTTAATGGAAAGTCACCTACAGGCTAGATCTGGAGGTTTCAGGACCCGAGATTTGAGAAGAAGGAAGTGCAGACATTGAACCTCAGGATCATATTTTGAAGTTGTAGAAATTCAAATCGAGACTAAGTCGATAGTAAGGGTGTCTTTGTCCTCCAAGTGGTATTTTGTAGAGATTCTTTGAGATTCTGTTCCGACATCTGAGGATTTCACGTTTGCCCCGAAAAACAATAGTGAGACTTTATTTAGACAATAGTAAGGGAATATTTGTCCTCCCTAGCATATGTTGACAAATTTTTTGCATTTCCAGAATCCTTATCACATTTCTAGGCTTCCTAGGTGCACACATCCTACCTTGATGTTACTTAATTTTGTCATTTGCATCCATCATTTGGCTTGCATTACTAGGTTTTGTGAGTTGAATTTTAAGTTGTTTTTCCAAGATTTTTCTTGGTGGTGAACCGATCAAAGCCTAAAGAACCCCCCTAGGTCTTACTTGTTGTGAATTGACTCACCTTTTGTGTTAATAGTCAATCCAATTTAGGATCCTAGGGCATTGTTGAATGATAGTTGGAGAAGAGTGGTGCTATATGACCTAGGTTATAAAGAACACATTTTTCCCATTATTCATTTTGGTGAACCTGACATTTTAGAGCATTCATTTTTCTAATTTGGATTTCATTAAGGTCCTAGTTCTAGGTTGCATTCATTCTTGCATTAGTGAATGTGCATCTAGGGTTTCTCATATTTGCATTAGTGAGAGTGCATATAGGTTGCATTTTTCTTTCTTGCATCATCTTATCCCATTGAAAAACTAAAAAGTACATTTTTAATCATCCTAATTGCATTTAGAAACATTGTTATTGCATTGAACTTTGCATTCAATTGCTTGTCATTAGTCACTTTTTCTTGTATTCATTTGCACACTTTTCTATTTCTAAACATCAGGTCCCTGAGTAGGCAACTTGGGAACACTGTAAAAAATCCATATTTTGTTGTTTTTCTGAAAACAAAACTTTATTGGGACTAAAATTCCCTTACTCTAGCATGTTAGTCCATCTGTGGGTTTTCGGCTCAGAACCTTGTCTGAGTTATTTGCTGTCTGTTCCAGTTTCTAGAACCTCAAAATCTCATCAGTATGACCAAGATTCCCTTGCTGGTGTCTTAGTCCATGTTGAATTTGACTTTGCAATTTTGAGGGTTTGAAATTTCTTTTATGTGCTCCTATTGGCTACTTTCAATTTTTTGTTACAGTTTGTAGAATTGTTATTTTAATTTCTTTCATTTCAAGTGTAATTGTAAGCATAGGATATTGTGTTCATTACACTCTCTTTGGTTTATCCCTTACATGAGTTGTACTTGACCTGTCCTACTACTAATACTATGGTGAGACAAAGTGCCAGACTGATGGCATCTCGCAATAAAACACTCGTTGTGGATCTTGGTTTATCTAGCTCTCTTACTTCTAGTGTTGGTTCTAGTTCACTAGGTATGGAATGCACCTTTGATAACTCTTTTTCTATGCCTACCTTACCTACAAGTACTATGCCAAGTGTTCAAACAATGGTTGATCATATTCCTCAAGAAAATAATGAAAATGCATGAAGACTTAGCCCATTTACAAGAAAGTGAGTACTAAAAACATTTCCAACAATGTTATACCTGCCCTAGATAGTATTCACCACATGATGGAAAGTGATGAAGGACTAGAAGTTGTACGTAACATAGCTTAAATATTTGGAAAAAATATTCCTTTCACCATCGGTGGTGCTCAAACTTCAAACAATGCGCAAAACCAAGGTGGAATTCAAATTCCTGCCCCTTCAACAATAGCCTCCATTCCCACCTATACAAATCCTCAAGTGACCACAACGATGGAACCAACTAGAATATCCTTCCTACCTTGAACATTTCCACTAATGCTCTTATACCTATGTGGCATCTAACCTTATATCTCCTCCCACAAGCTATCCATTCACTTGTCCTTCCAACACATACACACCACCACCATATTCACCTCCATCTCAAACCACACACAATGACCCTATCATTAACCACCTCTTACAAAACCTCTCATCCATTCAACATCAAGTTTCCACCATAAATCAAAATCAAAATGGTCCACCTTCATACTATGTCAAAAGCAACCCACTATCTTTAGAGATATTGAGAACTTCGGTGCCACAAGGTATAGATATCCCTAGATTTGAGAAATAATCAGGAAAGGGAGATCCTACTAATCATTTTAATGCTTGTACTGCTTTATGTAGCGACTTTATCCTTGAGGAATTTTTTTTGGCTAAGCTTTTCCCTGATCCTTGAAAGACGTTGCCTTGGACTAGTTTTCTTTCATTCATCTAATGAACCTGTTGAAGCCTTTATTAACCATTTCCAAGTGCATATGGTTCTTGAAATGACATTAGCTGATTTGATGAGACGTAAGCAAAATGAGGGTGAAAAATTCAGTGAATTTATTTCACATTACCAATCACTTTATTCCCAAATTAGTGCGAAGATTCCCAATTCTCACTTTCAAAAGATGTTCATAGAAAATTTACAAAGTAAGATACAAGACAAGCTTACCATGATGAAATTCCATTCCTTCATGCAATTATGCACTGCCCTTTGATATTATTAGAATTCCATACATATTTGTGAACTAAAAACCACCTCTACCCATCTTGAAAAGTCCTACCAACCTTTTAGAAGACAAAATAAAAGTTTCCTTCAACTAAATTCTACCTCCCAACCTACCCAACAGGTCGATACCCAAGTAGCTGCTATAAAGAAGAGTAATCCTTATATATTTGGGGATCCACAAATAGAATTTACTCCCTTATCCAAAAACACTTCAAAATATCATGACTCAAGTCTATTAAATAAAAACATGCTTACCTTACCTCCTATTCGACCTATTGACCCTAGTAAGCCGTTAACTTTGAGATTTAGACACAATGCCTATTGTGCTTATCACCAACAAAAAATACATGATACAGAACATTGCAAGCATCTTAAACATCTTGTGTAAGATCTCATTGATTCTAATCATATTCAAATTGGAGGTTTGAATGAAAAAGGTAATAAATCTGTAGCTCCTCCTAACCAAAACTTTCAAATCTTTACCAATCCCATGCCTAACCATAATATTTCATTTGTTAAGGCTAGTGAAACTAAGCCCGATGTGATGACCGTTGACATAGATGATGATAACATGAACAATAAAAGAAAAATCCTATGGATGATGATGAAAAAAATCCTATGGATACTAATGACCAAAGTTCTATTAGTACAATGATAGGAGTGATTGACATTGATCCTTGTAAAAAGAAAACCATAATGCCCATTGACATTATTTTATCTTCAGAAGAAACAATAAAAAAATGCACCTGATGATCCTCTTTACATAGCTGACATAATCAATGATAGGCCCACTCCTGGGATTTTAATTGATCCCATCTGTGGAGAGAATGTGATCATAGAGGAACTCTTATATGTACATGAACTTACTCAAGATAGATATGATAAACCGAAAGCATGGATTAAAATGCATGATGTTTTTTCTCATGCTACAATGGGCTCGATCACACTCCCTTTACAAGTAGGACCAAAGAAATCAAATGTATCATTCTCTATCATCTCTATTTTGGATCAATTTCATGTGAAGTTAGGATACAAATGGATTTTCTCCATGAATGCAGTCTCATCTATTGTCCATAAGTGCTTAAAGTTTCTAGTCAACAATGAAATATTCACTGTGAACCATAGTGGCTTTAGACCTCAGTCTTCCTGTTGAAATGATTCCTTAGACTATTTTTGGCTTGAGCCCATGGAACCTATAGATAAGACCTCGTGAGGACTTCCTTTTCTTATCCTACCAAAAGTCAAATAAAAATGCATAGCCAAGTTATCCCTCAAAATTTTTCCTCCACCCATGATTGAACCTCAACCCCTTAAAGAAAACAATATCGAACCTAAAGCCCTTCTGACTAATAAATACCCATCCATCAAAAATCCCTTTCCTATTTCCTAAAAAATTCCTAAAGAAAACCAAACAATTCCTAACCCACCTCCTAAGAAAATTTATAAAGCCAAATAGAAAGTGGTTGAACAACCTTCCATGGTTTCTTCTATTCTTCCCTCACAAGAAGAAAAGGAACCTATGGTTGACAAATCCACTCCTACACAAATGCAACTTGAAAACAATAATAAAAGAAACAAAAATGCTAGAGAGCGTAGGCATAAATGTCATGCTATTGCTTGAAAGATGAACAAAGAGAACAACATAGAAAATCAAAATCTGAATTTGATAAAAGCAATAAACGATGAGCCTCCTCCATTCCCAAAACCAATAGATCCTATGCCTCCAAGACAACAAGGACCAACACCTTCTATGGATATTATCATTCATCCTCCTGTTGTGGTTAACTTAGATGACAGTGAAGAAACCACTAAAATTGATGAGAAAGTGCATAATGAGTTGAATTTTTTATTTTCCTCTTCTATGATCTTAGACAATAACAACCATGATGATTCTCCTAAATTGAGTGATTTACCACGTGTTTAACCTGGTGATTCTCCTATTACAACGCTTGATGTTGTCCCTCTCCCTAGTGATCTACATTCCACATATACTAAACAAGACTGGGATGCAAATGACCTACTGGATGGTTGACTTGCATGTGCTTTGCTAGTTTTTTTTCCTTTTTTCTTCCTTTTTGGTTGATTGCATGTGTGTAATGTGATCCCCTGTATTGTTTGGCATTTCCTCTCTATGTGCATTCCTCTATTTGTACCTTCATTCTTCTATATGTCATAAAATGTTTTCCTTTTCATTGGTCTTTACCTTTCATTTGTATTTTTGTCTTGTGTTTTTGTTTTGGGGATGGTGCAAGACATTGAGACACCCTACGTCTCTTTCATGTTGATCCAAAATATTTTTCATTATATTTTCTTTTCCTTTCATTTCTATCTTGTGTTTTCCTTTTGGGGATGACGGAAGGCGTTGAGACACCCTATGTCTCTTCCATGTTGACTCAAAATGTTTTTCATTTTGTTTTCACTCTCTTTGTATCATTCTTCTAGTTCTATGTGTATTTGGGGAATATGATGGTTCTCAACTCTCTAATATCATTACAACAAAGACAAATACTAACCCCAAATCCATAGATCTCTTTAGTTTTTGGGGGGAAACCCTCTTTTCCTTTTTCATGTTTGGCTACTTCAAAGTAATCGCTCATAGTGCTCATGGTGTCTAGCAAATTCTTTAAAGTGGGGGTATACATTGGCATTATCTGGACATTATTTTGGCATTATTTCATGTTCCTTGATGTGATTTTCTTACTTCATGCAATGCATTTTTCTCTTTGTGGTGACATTGGGAGTAATGTCCTTCAAGAGCTTGATCTATCTTAGCATATTACATTCCTCTTAGTGGTGATGTGACACACTGCATTCCCTAAGTTGCAAATCTTTTATCCTTTGATTGGTCCTCTCTTGGAGACATTAGGAACAATTTCCCCTAAGATTAAGACCTCAGATGAACTAAGAAAAATACCTTCGAACATTCCTCTTTCTTGTTGTGTACATTTTTGTACCTTATTAAAGTCATGGAGGTATGTATTTGATATGGTTCCTTGGGGTTCACATAGTGAACAACTAGCTTCACTAGCCCTTGTGAGTGTGCATTTTCTTTTTGTCCTTATCATAGTCATGGGGGTATGAATTTGATATGGACCTCTTGGGGCTCACCTAGTGAACAACTAGCTTCACTAGCCCTTATGAACATGCATTTTGTTTGCATAGTGGACAACGTGTTCCACTTGTAAACCTCTTTTGGACAAATAGTCTAGACCCAGTCCACAACGCATTGGATGACTAGTCGAAGCTTGATCCATTGCATTTTTTTTCCTTTTTCCTATCTTTAATGGTGTATGCAATCTGGTTATGGCTTCATATGTAATCCACAAGTGTGTTCCTTTGTGCCTATGTTGGTTTGTCATAGGATATTGATCTTGGGGGCTTGGCCACCCTCTTAGTTATTGTCATCCTATCTTACTAGCATTCATACATTTGAACCCCTCTTGATTGCGTGGTTGACTACTTTAGTGTGAGTTTGAAGCAAGTTGATCCTCTCACTAAATTGGGGGCTAAATATAGCATAGGAAAATGCATACCTTTGAATTTTTACACCTTTTTGGGCCTACCTTGCTTTATTTATCCTTATTTATGTCTTAATTGGTCCTATTTTGCATTCACAAGCCTAATAAATTATATCTTTTTATGGCTAATCCTGAAAAAAATCAAAGGTTAAATGATAATTTAATGATTCTGGCTGTGTGTACTTAATTTTTGGACTGGGACTAAGATGCCACCTAGGGTTTCTTTGTCCTCCAAAGGTCTTGGGACCCTATTTTTAAATGTACCTTAAAATGACCCTTTTTGGAGTCTGTGCTATGAGTTTCAAGCCTCGGGACTAAGACACCACCTAGGGTGTCAGATTAGTCCCTCTTAAGTTTTTTTTAGGATTTAATTTCAAATCTTGGCGGGATTTAACCTCCTTTAATTAATGAATTCATATGTTGACTTGTTGTGGTGTAATTTTGGGATATTGATCATAGATAAGTATAATTACAAGGTTCTTTCACTCATTTCTCATCTAGCAAGTTGAATGAGCATTCCTAATAACATAATCGAGTTCAGAAGAGAATTCAAGAGCAATTCGTCAAGAATTTGGAGCCATCATCAAGATTCAAGAATCATGTCAAATATATTCTTGTATCATGTATGTTTTTGAGCTAATATTTGTGATGTAAGATTTTGATTCAAGCAAGCGATTCAACTCAAGATCTATCAAGCACTCATTTGATTCAAGATCTACATTCAAGCTAGCCATATCACACAAGTTTTTAGATCTCATAACAAGGGTTTGGTGAGTTGCAACATAGCTCTTTGTTCATTCATCATTTACTTCCATTATTTTATTTCATTCCAAGGCTTAATTACCAACAAAGGGTTTGACCAAGGAAAACCACCATTTACTAATAATCATCAAGTTTTTCCTCCTTTTTGTTTTTATGTTTGTAGATTTAGGTTGAAGATCATTTGAAGTGCAAAGTTGAATTGCAAAGTTGTCTTGCAAAGTTGTCATCTTCATGGAAAGTCACCTACAGGCTAGATCTGGAGATTTTAGAACCTGAGATCTGAGAAGAAGGAAGTGCAAAAATTGAACCTCAGGATCATATTTTGAAGTTGCATAAATTTAGATTGGGACCAAGTCGGCAGTAAGGGCATTTTAGTCCTCCAAGTGGTATTTTGTAAATATTCTTTGAGATCTTGTTTTGACATTCGAAGATTCCGCATCTACCCTAAAAAATAGCAGGGGGACTAAGACAACAGTAAGGGCGTCTTTGTCCTCCCTAGCATATTTTGACAACATTTTTGCATTTCCAAAATCTTTATCAAATTTCCAGACTTCCTAGGTACACACATCCTAACTTTCTATTACTTAGTTTTTTCATTTGCATCCATCATTTGGCTTGCATTACTAGGTTTTGTGAGTTAAATGTTAGGTTGTCTTTTCCAAGCTTTTTCTTGGAGGTGAACCCATCGAAGCCTAAAGAACCCCCACTAGGTCTTCCTTGTTGTGAATTGACTCACCTTTGTGTTGATAGTCAATTCAATTTAGGATCCTAGGGAATTATTGAATGATAATTGGAGAAGAGTGGTGTTATATGACCTAGGCTATAAAGCACACATTTTTCCCACTATTCAACATGTAAAAACTATTATCCATAATCATAATTATAATGGTGACCCATTAATAATGATGTTAAATCAGAATTAGTGACATCATCTCTAGTAATAAAAGGAAGGATGTCGTTACATATAAATATTAAGATACTAACATTAAATTTGGGTATTTCAATGAACGTAGTCTTAAGAGGTATAATATTAATGTTGAGTATCAATATAATATCATTATATATTTTCTTGTCAAAAATTAATAGTGTCAATATTAATGAAGTTAGAGAATATAAACATTAATATAAATGTTATCAAAGTATTTATTGTTAGGGGTGTTTAATAATAACCTTGTTGTTTGTATGTTACCATATTAATGTGGTTGGAAATCATTAGTGTTTTCAAGAATTTTCTCAAAAAAATTGATAGTTGTGTATTTGTTTAGTTGTGAAATTTTTTGGGGTGTGACATCCTCTTCATCCATCATGACTCCCATTAATGAAATTTGACTTAAAATCATATTAAATCCATTCAAGTGATTGCTTACCTAGTCTCCCTCCCTCATTTAAAAACAATATATTTTCTTTTTCAAAATAAGTTTGTTAACCATACTATTTTATTGATACAATGCACCTAACTTCTTCCACAGTGATTTTGTCAACCACTCATTTTCATTAACAAAAAATTTGTTAGAAATAATCACATCTAGTACTTCTTACTTCCTTATCCAATTTTAACCATCCTTCATTAGACATACTTGAGGGTTTTGTTGAAGAAGATACCATATAGTCCATAGATATCTTCCGACTAGAACATCCTTTATCTTCAACTTCCATATTTTGAAGTTCTAACCATTGAATTTCTCAATATTAGACCTTGATGTGCTAGCCATAAATTTAATACTATTCCATTCCATCAATATAATGTTTAAAAGTATTCCTTTCTTTCCAATTATGTAGAAACTACAACATACTAATTTCTATAGGGTTTACCACTACACATAATAGCATTTGAATACCCAATGAAGTAGTAACCACCCAAACAACAACCTATGCTCTAATAAAAAATTCTAGCCCAATTTTAAATCTTGTTGTAGGTGACCTATAGACTAGGATGATGAAAACAAGATTATGTATTCAAATAACAATCAATAAAACTTGAAAAATATATCTCATGTACACAATAAAATGGAACAATATGAATCCATGCAAGATTACCAAAAATATAGAGATTTACATGGGAAACCATTTCAAGATAAAACCTACCACAAAAATAATTTCATAGTTTTATAATTCAAAATCAACAAGTATTCAATTCACAAAGGTCTTCAAAACCTTTAGAGAGTCTTAATCTACAACATACTCTTATTCTATATAATCATTATAATATTTACACACTAGTGATGTATAATCCAATGGACTATTATTTTTAGTATGTACAATCAAGTAACCTTGGAACATTTATAAAAGATGATATATAGATATTCATGGGAATACCAACTATCTAATTATCCAACTAACCTATGTAATACCATGAGTCAAGAAACTATAATATGACCATACATGATGTTAGTATCTTGCATAAATCACCAAGTTTGATGTCTCTAGGTAGATAGTCACCTTATACACTCTTTCACTAGAAACAATATGAATCAATAGTGATATCTTTAATGCTATTGATAACACTAGATTTACATGGAGAAACTGTTATGGAGGAAATTCCACCACTAAGGAGACACAAGATTGTATTAATATGAAAAGAGTGTTTACCAATATAAGAACTTATTCCTCTAATAATAAATTAGAATCATAACATTACTATTAAAGAACCTTACAATCTACTATCTGGTGCCTCCAATATATATAAAAGTTAGAAAGAAGAAACCACCAAGTGATATCTAAAATCATGAACCAAAACCAAGAGCCATGAAAAAATCTAATGTCCCTATGATCATAGTAAAGAAACTTAGAATTTTATGTAACCCATCTTACACCTCTTGCACCTGTTACACAATCCATACACAACATGTATTTCATAGGTTATATCATAATGGTAAAACTAACTAGGATCTTGATCCTAGATGCTCCATGTGGGCTTCCAATGTTTGTGTCATAACCAACTAATTAGTAAGATTCTTTAGAACTCCTAATTTTAAACTTTTCAATGTTTGCATCATAACCAACTAATTAGTAAGATTATTTAGAACTCCCAATTTTAACCTTTTCAATGTTTGTGTCACTCGAAGGTCCCTTTTTATTCCTTTTATGGAAATTACTTTAAAATGAATAGAAAGGGAACTTCAGACAAAGGCCCCTTTTTTTTTCTCCTTTTATGAATATTACCTTTGTTTGAAGGTATTTTTTTTATCATGCAAAGGACATACCTTCATTTGAAGGTCCTTGGATGCCTTCAAATGAAGGTACAATCCTAGAAATGACCTTTCCACCTTAGTCCTCAAATTTTTCTATTTCTAACCTTGAGTTGGACCAAAAAATGGAATGAATATGACAAGATACTTTACTTGTAGCACTCAAAGTAAGGTTTCTATAAAGTATAATTTCAAATATAATTAATTTGATTATTATATTTATTTTTTATTTTTAGTGAACATAAGTTTTTAATTGATTATCAAGGTCTTTATTCCACACACATAGAAAAATAGTAAAATAGATTTAAATTTTTATGAAAAATATCTATGCACTGGGTATTGATGTTCTCGTTTCAACAAAAAAAAAGTTAATTTGGATATATACATACAAGTTATGCTATATGGTATAAACTCATGTCTAAATTATAATTAGTATCACTACAAAAATTCAAAAAAAATTATGAAAAAATATCTGTGCACTAGATATTGGTGTTACAAATCTATGTTTAAAAAATATAATTTTATCCTTTCTATAATAAATTTATGCTATATGGTATAAACATCACTTTTAAAAATATTTTTAACTATAAAAGAAAGTTATTAAAAGTCATGTAAAAAAAATCATAAATTATTTTTTAATGTTTTAAAAAATACATTTAAAATCTACACATGAAATCTCAAAAATCACTAGTTCACATCATCTTGAAATTCTTAATGGTTTAGTTGCTAAAGGTGTTATAAAGTGAAATTTTCGTTAAAAATATTGATTTCAATGTTCCACTTTGGTGAAAAAGTGGGACACACTATTGTGAGATCACCTAGAGTTGTTCATAGATTAAGTTCACCAAAATGAAGAGAAATAAAACACAAATTATGTATAATTATATCCTATATAAATATAATTGAGTTTTGTTTCTAATAGAACATATAAATGAAAAAATAAACATAATAGGTTGGGAAGTTTCTTATATATTTAATGGAAATAATAGTCGTGTGATAAGTTTGGAATGCAAAAGCATTCTATGCCACTCCTTAACTATGAATCTCATACTTAAATACTTATTTTTGAAATAGCTTAGTCATTTTATCATACACATCAACTAGATGCAATTGCACTTTTATCTTTCTCTCTTAGGATTGCATCCTATCTTTTAATGATATCATTTTTAGAGGCTTGCTCTTGATTCTTTCATCTTTGATGTGATAACTAAATTTGGGCAAGATAGTGTTAAAGAACACATTTGTGATCTTGATTTGGTATGATTAAAGTGATATGCTTCCTTGAGCCTAAATTAAACCATTTATTGTTTCCATAATTTGTATGAGGATACTTTGATTACAAAAAAATGCAAGATGTGTGATGTAGAAATTACTATTGCTAATACATAGTGCTCTAGAACAATCGCTTGAAATTCTCTTGGATACATGTTTTTAATGATTATTAAAGGCCCTTGGAGCTTGCCTTTAAATATATAATCCTAGATGTTAGTTCAAAATATTTTACATACAAGTCAGCAAGAAAATGTCTACTTTTAGTTGAGAGTCATCTTAGTGATTTGAAAATAAAGTTTAGAAAAGTTGGACAAGATTGTGATTATGAGTCTGTCCAAGAGAAAGAATTGAACTAATGAATTCCAACCAAGGTATAAAATAGTCAATCTCTATGTTTTCTCTAGATCACATGGGTTAAATCAAGTAAATAAATAAGAAAAAGTCAATTTTGATCAACTTATGTGTTAGACTCTGTAGTAACAGAAAAAGTAGCCTTTTCCCTTGCTTGTTTGGATAATTAACATTAAATATGAATGAATGATGCCTTGGAGTGGTGTTGTAATGTGTTGTGCACATTCAAACTATTCTAGGACCTTTATTTAACTAAAACATGCCTTAATTGGTCCTTTGCAAGGGTTTTGTAAAGTGTTGTAACACACTTTCACAAGTTTTTCTAGGATATAGTTACTTAATTAAGCCTAATGGGCCACTTTTAAATAAAAATGTACATAATGTGTACCTTGTTTAAGTGTTATAAAGTTTTTTTAAAGAACTTTCACATTTATCTAGGTGGTCCTAATTTATTGTGGCTAATTAGAGTTATTAATCCCTTATTTAGGCCTTAATTTTGACACCTCCCGAAGATCTGTCCCAACAATCATAATTTAATTAACAAAATATTTCATTGGGAAAAGTTTGGGCTTGGTAAGTTGATCTAGGACCCATTCACCCTTGATGGAGAATGGGTCCTCCCTTAACAGGACCCCCTTTCTTAGTTGATTTGGAATGGGTTTTTAGCCTTCTTTTAGTTCCTCGAAGCTTGGTCCTAGAAACTTGGCTAGGACCCATTCACCCAAGGTGGTGAATGGGTCCTCCCTTAATGAGACCTCTATTTTTGAATTTCATTCTAGTGGGAATTTAATTATGTTTCTTCCTAGATTTGGTGTCGGCCTTAATTCTTTGAATTTTGGGGTTAATCTCCTAAATTAGTATAAATAAGGGGTTAATTCACATTGTTTCTCCTAACAAGAGCTAGCAAGTTTATGTAGCATTAAAGCATTCAAGTGATCAAGCATTAGAGAATTTCAAAGGATTTTTCAAGGCAGATTTCAAGTGTTTATTGCCACAATTCAAAGTTATATCACCATGTCAAGGGTTTAATGCATTTATTTGTGTTGAGCTAAGAATTTAATGTTGCATTGAGGATCCATTTATAAGTATCATCTTACATCCAAGATATACATTCTTTATGGCCACTACATGTTAGTTTGCATATTTTCTTCACAAGACATCATCCAAAGTGATATCAGTTACATTATTTCATGTTCATGCTTCATTTCATCATTTAGTTTAATTACCTACAAGGGTTTTGACTGAGGAGAACCCCCATTCACTAACAAATCAATAAGTTTTTCTTGCCCTTAAGTGTGTGATTGTGGATTTACAGGTTGAAGATCAAGTTGAGTAAGGTTTGGAGCAAAATTGTCAAAGTTGCAAAGTTGTAAAAGTTGTCATTCAAAGTGCAAGATCACAGAAAGAGCTCTACAAAATTACATATAGGCTTTCGGAACTTGATAACAGGGATTTCAAGAGTGTAGACATCAAGGAACGAGATCCTGAAATCAGTTTTTTGAAACTCTAAAAGGACCCATTCTCCACTGAAGGCGAATGAGTCCTCCATAGCTCAAAAACAACAACTTTCTTGCTGAGTACACAACTTTTTATGCTCTAAAAAATCCCCCATAGTTGCTATAACAGTTAGGTTGCATTTTTGGTTGTTATTAGCATCTTATTCTACATAATTTTAGGTGATAAGGGTCATAGAAAAATAAGTGGTCCATCACATTGCTCATACATTTGAGTGGATCCTATTTTCACTCTCATCGGATTCCCTTGAATTAAACACCAAAATAATACACTTAATGAAAAG
Source organism: Sequoia sempervirens (assembly GCA_007258455.2). Taxonomy (NCBI): domain Eukaryota; kingdom Viridiplantae; phylum Streptophyta; class Pinopsida; order Cupressales; family Cupressaceae; genus Sequoia; species Sequoia sempervirens. Next base: position 18,100,944 of record VDFB02000009.1, read on the forward strand.
GATAAAGTGAATACAAAATAAGTGAAGTGTAAAGCATGTACCTTCTCCTCTACAATATAATGTTGTAGGAGAAAAAAATCCCTTTTACATAATCTAAGTTAATTAAATAAATTCATACAAAGAAAGTACAATTAACCTTAGATTTAAATATTCTAGTTTGAAATTGATGATTACAATATAAATACTTGGAAATTAAATGCGATGGATTGGGCATTTAGCTCTAGGAACTATGATGAACAATTGAATGTTGATGTTTCTACACAAATTTCACTTGCTAATGGTATCAAAATCAATTCTTAGTATGATTTTTTTTTAGGTTTTAAAAATTGTATATATTTTTATGGGTTGAATATGTGTTCCATAGGAATGATCACATACTCTATGAAAATGATTTGACATGTAGAATTATCCTATAATCCATGAGATTATTATGGCTAGTAGTGCATTATTGAAAATTATGTTGTCTTTGTCTTTAATGTCTATTGATGTGTAAGGACTAGTGATATTGAAAAATTATTACACATTGAATGCCTTTAAATACCAAGACAGTAATAAATTAAGTAAATTTTTACCAATTTGACTTAAAATGACTTGTGAAAATGATGAGTCATCAAATTTTGTATTTGAATTTTTGAACTATGAAGATCAATTCTATATGATATAGGTTCAAGCCCAAACACTATGAAATTGATCCTAAATAGAAAGATGTAAATCTTGAAGTAAAGAATAAATGTATGAACAAAAGTATAAAGATAGGTATAATAAATAATAATAATATAAAAATACATATAAATATAAATGAAAAAATATATATATAAAGATTTATATAAAAAATAATAATCTTAACATTTATGAATATATAATTATATTAAAAAAATTAAATAAAGAATGACATGGGTATGGACATTTCAGGACTACACCTGTATACCTCAAAGTGATTCCATTCATAAAGCACTTAAAGAAAGTGGAGCTTAATATAATAATAAAATAACGTGTTTCAATAGGTATTCTGGTGTGAGCCAACAAATCTTAGTACCGAAATCCCTTGTTTAGCTTTTCAGATGAGACGCCCTTAGATTTTCTTTCCAAAAACCTCTAATAAAATCATAATAAAAGTGGCTCGCATTGATCTTAAACATAAAGTGGAACAGATGATTCAGAATGTTAATCTAAATCTATTTGGTTGGCGGCTAAAAAGACAATAGCCCAGATAATATGATAGTTAATTCAAAGCAATGCAGGTGCGCACTGAAGATGCATGCGCGCCGCGCCCAATCACAGCAATGGGTGCATCCATTTTCACTCTATTTTTGTTGGTGGCAGACATCTCAAACATCACCTTGCATTCACCACCCACTCCTCACTTGGCATACTTGAACTATAAATAGAGTCCCCTCCCGCGATTCAAAGCATCCCAACACAAGCAAGGAATCAATCTTGTTAAGTTTGTTAAAGGTATTAATGGATTCTCCTCCTAATGCTACTTCACTTTACATACATTTTTCTCATATTGATAGAAGCAGTTTTTATATAAACCATTTGTTTTGAGATGGTGATAGTCTTTGGTTGCAAGTGAGCAAAGATGGAGATGAAGAAAGGATGGGTGGTCATGGTGATGGTTGCAGTGATGATGATGATGAGCAGTGTAGAGGGAGATCCAACATGCAGCCCAGCTGGAAGATTCTTTTGCAACTCAGGAAGGTGCTGCAGTAAGTACAACTGGTGTGGGAGCACTGCAGACTACTGTGCAAAGAACAATTGCATTGCTCAGTGCTGGCCAAGGGTCACAATAGCTAACCGCACCACACCTCTCCAGAATTACCGTGCTAAGCTCATCCCAGGCGCGGAGAAGATACAGTCATCATGTCCATGAATGTATGAGTATAAAAATAAAATGGTACATGCATAGAAATAAATACAAAGATAAAATCAAATCTGAAACCAAAAAAACCAAACTTTGCATGTGTCAATATTTGATTGTTTTAAGAATTGAACTTTGGCGTGGCTATGCAAATTTCATCACTACAAATAATTAGAGTCATAAAGCACTTATGAAGTGGAGCTTGGCTTTTTTTAATAAGTCATAACGTGTTTTATTAGGTAATTTAGTTGACCTCTCACAAATAGCTCCTATGACATGGAAGATAAGTTATAACAAATTCAACAAACATGGGCGCACTGAAAATGCGTGCCCACTAGCAGCAATGGTAAGTATCTCAAACAGCACTAGAAGCTCCCCGTCGTTATCCACGTTAATTTAAATTTACAAGCCTCGGTTGGCATACGAAATCACGACACTTTGAACTATAAATAGACTCCCCTCCTGCACTTCAAAGCATCCCAACACAAGTAAGGAATCAATCTTGTTTTGTTTGTTAAAGGTATCAATGGATTCTCCTCAATGCTTAGTTCACTTTACATAAATTCTTCTCATATTGATAGAAACAGTTTTTATATAAACCATTTGTTTGTAGGTGGTGATAGTCTTTGTTTGTGCAGATACAGTTTTGATTGCAAGTGAACAAAGATGGAGATGAAGAAAGGATGGGTGGTCATGGTGGTAGTTGCATTGATGATGATGAGCAGTGTAGAGGGAGATCCAACATGCAGTCCAGCTGGAAGATTCTTTTGCAACTCAGGAAGGTGCTGCAGTAAGTACAAGTGGTGTGGGAGCACTGCAGACTACTGTGCAAAGTACAACTGCATTGCACAGTGCTGGCCTGGTGAGACTTCCCTCATCTACACACCATCTCTTCTCACAATAATTAACCATACCACCCTACTCCAGAATAATCCCTAGAGCAAGTGTGCTAGCTGTTGGAGTATTTACAATACTATTATACTCTAATTATTTTCGGCTGCTTTCAAGTGCGCCTTTTCAAAATTGTTTGTGTTCTCTCATGCTTCCATTCTCTCTTTTTCTTATTTGATTTAAGGTATATTATAAAACTAAATGTTTATAAACCTAAGCATACTTTTTCATGCATCCATACCTTGTTTATTTATGTGCACTTACTTTTTAAAATTAGGTTTTATGCACATTTAAAGTTAATGTATCTTTTATTTATATGTTTGGTTTTGTTGAATCAACAAAAGATGTTTTGTTACTTTCTATTTTAAATAATTTTATTTAAACAAAATAATAATTAATTTCAAACTTATTTAATAAGTTTTTATATTTTTCATATTTTTTAATTGAGAGTGCATTTATTATGTTAGATATTCATTGACTTGAGATAAATATATTTTAGTGAATATGTTGAAGATTGTTTTTTCTCTTATAAAATTTGAATTATCTTTTATCTTTTGGAAATTTTTGTTAGTACATTTCTACTATTATTTTATTGCATAGCATTTCATCTAAATATTATATTTTTTTAATTTGTTCATGGAAAATGATATAGAACATCAACACATTTCATTCTATCATGAAGTTTTGAGTTCTTTGTTATCACAATGCTACTTTGACCATCATATTTCAAAATAGAAATATGTACTCTAATATGACTCTACTTTAGCACTAGAAATGAAATTGCTGGTTGTTTCTTATTTTTCTAAAAGACCACATCACTATTCAAAATAAAATAGTAACAAATGTTGAACTGCAATCATCAACATCCATGACCAATCTACATTACAATACTCCATGAGCTCTAAAGATTTCTTTTTTGAAAATCCCATTGAATGTGATATGAAGTTTGATTGTTCCACATGGATATCTAAAAGTTCTCTTTACTATTTACTTGATGCTATGGTCCAAGGTTGCTTGGAAAATAACTTACAAGGTTTACTACATGTGTTGTGTTGGGTCTATCATAAACCATTGCATACATAGGGCTTGCTACAAAACTCTAATAAGAAAATGTGATTATGGAATCTTCTTCTTTGCATTCTTGAACATAGGTTTTCATTTCTTTCAGGGAAGTAATGTCAAGGACCAATGTCCTTGATGACATATAATGCTCATTGATGTCTAAGGAGTAATGCTAGTTGAACAGTGAGAATTAAATATAATCGTACTTGAATTATCATTGCATTTTGAGTACAATGAAGAAGAATGACTGTAGTATGCTTGCAATATCTTACTTGCATCTATTCATGTTGATAAAGGTAATCCAAAAGTTTGATCCATAATCCTCGAGGTTAGTTACTCAAGGTAGAGAGATTTTTATGGCAATATAGTCATGTTTTGTATTCCCTTCTAGATGTGAGTTTGGTTTTGTGGTTGGACTGGAGAGTATGTGTACACATGTTCTATCATATTCCAATGTTTTTGGAAGTTATGTTCAACATGCAAAAATATTGAAGTGATAGAAGGGTCATTGTGCTAGTTAATCAACTAGTGGTTGTTCTGGAATTGTGAGGAAATGTCTTGAAGCGTGTGGCCTTCAGAGATTACATGGGATTCTAAAATAGGTCCAAGTTAATGTTCCTATAGAAGAGCACAAAATCATGTTCTTTTGGTGGCAACAAATTTGTTTTAGGATCTACCCACTACATGTTTTGTGTAAATTTGAATTTAGGTCGATCTTATGCTGACCTAGTTAATTGTGGATCCTTGACCGACATGAATTGATGTTAATGTAATGTATTGTATATAATTTATATCTCACTTGATATGATGTATGTATGAGGGAATGTGAGCGTATAAGAGTGTATGTGAGTGTGAGAGCAGTTTCGTGAACAAGTATTATTCAATGTGTATTGTATCTCAATCATTGTGCATCATTATCAGAAGATCACAAGGTGTGTTGGAGAGTGGCTAAGACAAGATCAAATCTTGTGTAAGCTATGTAATCAACATTGAAGTTCCACAAGCTTTATCTTTATAATCTAGTAGGACTAGTGTTCTACTCATTGAGTTGGTGCTTAGACCTTTGTATTTAGGATTAATGACTCTAGTAGGTTGGTGCCTACAAATACACCAAGGGATTGGTGTCTCTGGTAGGTTAGTTCCAACTTCATGACGGTAACTTATTCGTTATTTTGTGAGGTTGAATTTGGATAGTAGCTCCAAGAAACTCTTCTCATTGTGATTTTTCCCATTTAGGGTTTCCACATATATCTGGTGTTCATTGTGTGAATGTGTGCTTCTATGATTGATTAATTGACAATAACTATTCTAATTCATGTTTCATGTTTGGATATACATGTTAAATTAAAAGAGTTAAATAGATTTAATCTACTGATTCACCCCCCTCTCGGTAGATTGTGTTCCCTTCACATGTGTCTTTGGACATTGTAGTCACAAAAAAGGGTATGTGTAGGCGAATGGGGGGCCAAAAAGTGGCAATGAGGAAAAAAACACGTCTTTCATTGACCCAAAAATGAGAAAATATCGTGTTGAATTTTTTTAGGCTTGGGTGTCAGTACACACCACCAAAGCAAACACCAATCCTAGTTTTACAGATCGGATATCCGATTTGTAAAAAGAATATATATACAAAATTTGTTGTTGTTTTAAAGTAACCGTCTACAAATCGGATATCCGATTTGTAGACTGTTACTTTAAAACAACGAAAATATTTGTATATATATGCTTTTTACAAATCGGATATCTGATTTGTAAAAAGCATATATATACAAAATTTGTTGTTGTTTTAAAGTAATGGTCTAGAAATCAGATATCCGATTTGAAACGGATATCCGAT
>VDFB02000009.1:18106694-18139456 GCA_007258455.2 Sequoia sempervirens
CTCATTGAATCCCTCTATCTTTCTCCCCTCTACCTGTTGGTTGTTTTACTATAACCAGGTTGGTCTTCTAATTTACCAATGGAATTTCCAATTCCAATCAAGGGTAGCTCGAAGGACCTGGACCAACTAATAAGGATTTTAAAGACCTCCTACACTTTGGGCTCTCCAAGACCTGGGATGGTGATCCGTTAATGTGTTTACAACCTCTGCACCATTATCGTAAACAGATAATCTCATTTAATAGCTCAATATAATAGCATAATACTGAATAGAATTGGCTGTTCAACAGTAATATGAACTATTTGGAGCATGAGATAACTACAACACATTCCATAGTGTAAAATAGTGATTGATTTTCAATTTGTAGTAAGCGCTAGGTAAAGACAAACAAAATACTGAACCATACAAATTAGTACAACTTACATCAGTGCCATATATCCATTGAGGGAGTCAAATTCATAAACATCTAAGGGTTTATGATAGAGTTAACACATAACATATAGGATCCTTGAGAACATTTCGTTACAATTTCATCAACATGTATTCTAACCCAATAATACTTATCAAATCCTTATACATAACATTCCACCTACAATCCCATTCAAGCATTTTAATTAATTCCTTGAATTAAAGCCAAAACAAAAATCATACACACCACAAGAGTGAGATGAAGGAGACAACCCTTGATTATCTAATTAAAAATTTAGATATGCATGTACAATGGAGAGACATGAGTTTGAATTAATAATTTCAATTCAAATTCCAATACTATCATAAAACATCAAATCCCCATGAATTCAAAACCTACTATAGAATGACTCATAACCTAAATTGCATTTTCCTTAAAACCATCAAACTTTACAATTTGCTCTGCAAATCTACCTAGACTCGACCAAAAAATATCTAACTTGCTAACCTATACTTCTAGCCTTGAAATTCTTCTTATAGAAAATGAAGGAGAAAACAAGCACCGGGCTAGAAAGTACCTCTCATTTCTTATGTTTTTCTTCACAAAACTCTTGAGGACAACAACTATACCTTATTTATTTCTCATCCTACTCCCTATTCATGCATCCTACAATTACAATAGTATCCATGGGGCCTCTTACACAAGCTACAGTAATCACAAAAAGTGCAAGATCCCCTTTATATCATGTTTGGACTACAAAACCCTCAAATCTTGGAAGGATTTAGCATCCTTTAATTAATGAATTCATATTTCAAATTGTTGTGTAATTTCAGGATATTAAGCATAGATAAGTATAAATACAAGGTTCTTTCACTCATTTCTCATCTAGCAAGTTGAATGAGAATTCATAATAGCATAATTGAGTTCACAAGAACATTCAAGAGTAATTCATCAAGCATTTGGAGTCATCATCAAGATTGAAGCATCATGTAATAGATATTCTTGCATCATGTGTGTTTTTGAGCTGACATTTGTTATGTAGGATTTTGATTCAACCAGGCAATTCAAATCAAGATCTATCAATCACTCATTTGATTCAAGATCTACATTCAAGATATCCATCTCACACAAGTTTGAAAATTTCATAACAAGGGTTTGGTGAGTTGCAACATAACACTTTGTTCATTCATCATTTCCTTCCATTATTTTATTTCATTCCAAGGTTTATTTACCAACAAGGGGTTTGACCGAGGAAAAACCCCACTTACTAACTATCAACAAGTTTTTCCTCCTTTGTGTTTTTATGTTTGTATATTTAGATTGAAGATCATTTGAAGTGCAAAGTTGCAAAGTTGCATTACAAAGTTGTCATCTTAATGGAAAGTCACCTACAGGCTAGATCTGGAGGTTTCAGGACCCGAGATTTGAGAAGAAGGAAGTGCAGACATTGAACCTCAGGATCATATTTTGAAGTTGTAGAAATTCAAATCGAGACTAAGTCGATAGTAAGGGTGTCTTTGTCCTCCAAGTGGTATTTTGTAGAGATTCTTTGAGATTCTGTTCCGACATCTGAGGATTTCACGTTTGCCCCGAAAAACAATAGTGAGACTTTATTTAGACAATAGTAAGGGAATATTTGTCCTCCCTAGCATATGTTGACAAATTTTTTGCATTTCCAGAATCCTTATCACATTTCTAGGCTTCCTAGGTGCACACATCCTACCTTGATGTTACTTAATTTTGTCATTTGCATCCATCATTTGGCTTGCATTACTAGGTTTTGTGAGTTGAATTTTAAGTTGTTTTTCCAAGATTTTTCTTGGTGGTGAACCGATCAAAGCCTAAAGAACCCCCCTAGGTCTTACTTGTTGTGAATTGACTCACCTTTTGTGTTAATAGTCAATCCAATTTAGGATCCTAGGGCATTGTTGAATGATAGTTGGAGAAGAGTGGTGCTATATGACCTAGGTTATAAAGAACACATTTTTCCCATTATTCATTTTGGTGAACCTGACATTTTAGAGCATTCATTTTTCTAATTTGGATTTCATTAAGGTCCTAGTTCTAGGTTGCATTCATTCTTGCATTAGTGAATGTGCATCTAGGGTTTCTCATATTTGCATTAGTGAGAGTGCATATAGGTTGCATTTTTCTTTCTTGCATCATCTTATCCCATTGAAAAACTAAAAAGTACATTTTTAATCATCCTAATTGCATTTAGAAACATTGTTATTGCATTGAACTTTGCATTCAATTGCTTGTCATTAGTCACTTTTTCTTGTATTCATTTGCACACTTTTCTATTTCTAAACATCAGGTCCCTGAGTAGGCAACTTGGGAACACTGTAAAAAATCCATATTTTGTTGTTTTTCTGAAAACAAAACTTTATTGGGACTAAAATTCCCTTACTCTAGCATGTTAGTCCATCTGTGGGTTTTCGGCTCAGAACCTTGTCTGAGTTATTTGCTGTCTGTTCCAGTTTCTAGAACCTCAAAATCTCATCAGTATGACCAAGATTCCCTTGCTGGTGTCTTAGTCCATGTTGAATTTGACTTTGCAATTTTGAGGGTTTGAAATTTCTTTTATGTGCTCCTATTGGCTACTTTCAATTTTTTGTTACAGTTTGTAGAATTGTTATTTTAATTTCTTTCATTTCAAGTGTAATTGTAAGCATAGGATATTGTGTTCATTACACTCTCTTTGGTTTATCCCTTACATGAGTTGTACTTGACCTGTCCTACTACTAATACTATGGTGAGACAAAGTGCCAGACTGATGGCATCTCGCAATAAAACACTCGTTGTGGATCTTGGTTTATCTAGCTCTCTTACTTCTAGTGTTGGTTCTAGTTCACTAGGTATGGAATGCACCTTTGATAACTCTTTTTCTATGCCTACCTTACCTACAAGTACTATGCCAAGTGTTCAAACAATGGTTGATCATATTCCTCAAGAAAATAATGAAAATGCATGAAGACTTAGCCCATTTACAAGAAAGTGAGTACTAAAAACATTTCCAACAATGTTATACCTGCCCTAGATAGTATTCACCACATGATGGAAAGTGATGAAGGACTAGAAGTTGTACGTAACATAGCTTAAATATTTGGAAAAAATATTCCTTTCACCATCGGTGGTGCTCAAACTTCAAACAATGCGCAAAACCAAGGTGGAATTCAAATTCCTGCCCCTTCAACAATAGCCTCCATTCCCACCTATACAAATCCTCAAGTGACCACAACGATGGAACCAACTAGAATATCCTTCCTACCTTGAACATTTCCACTAATGCTCTTATACCTATGTGGCATCTAACCTTATATCTCCTCCCACAAGCTATCCATTCACTTGTCCTTCCAACACATACACACCACCACCATATTCACCTCCATCTCAAACCACACACAATGACCCTATCATTAACCACCTCTTACAAAACCTCTCATCCATTCAACATCAAGTTTCCACCATAAATCAAAATCAAAATGGTCCACCTTCATACTATGTCAAAAGCAACCCACTATCTTTAGAGATATTGAGAACTTCGGTGCCACAAGGTATAGATATCCCTAGATTTGAGAAATAATCAGGAAAGGGAGATCCTACTAATCATTTTAATGCTTGTACTGCTTTATGTAGCGACTTTATCCTTGAGGAATTTTTTTTGGCTAAGCTTTTCCCTGATCCTTGAAAGACGTTGCCTTGGACTAGTTTTCTTTCATTCATCTAATGAACCTGTTGAAGCCTTTATTAACCATTTCCAAGTGCATATGGTTCTTGAAATGACATTAGCTGATTTGATGAGACGTAAGCAAAATGAGGGTGAAAAATTCAGTGAATTTATTTCACATTACCAATCACTTTATTCCCAAATTAGTGCGAAGATTCCCAATTCTCACTTTCAAAAGATGTTCATAGAAAATTTACAAAGTAAGATACAAGACAAGCTTACCATGATGAAATTCCATTCCTTCATGCAATTATGCACTGCCCTTTGATATTATTAGAATTCCATACATATTTGTGAACTAAAAACCACCTCTACCCATCTTGAAAAGTCCTACCAACCTTTTAGAAGACAAAATAAAAGTTTCCTTCAACTAAATTCTACCTCCCAACCTACCCAACAGGTCGATACCCAAGTAGCTGCTATAAAGAAGAGTAATCCTTATATATTTGGGGATCCACAAATAGAATTTACTCCCTTATCCAAAAACACTTCAAAATATCATGACTCAAGTCTATTAAATAAAAACATGCTTACCTTACCTCCTATTCGACCTATTGACCCTAGTAAGCCGTTAACTTTGAGATTTAGACACAATTCCTATTGTGCTTATCACCAACAAAAAATACATGATACAGAACATTGCAAGCATCTTAAACATCTTGTGTAAGATCTCATTGATTCTAATCATATTCAAATTGGAGGTTTGAATGAAAAAGGTAATAAATCTATAGCTCCTCCTAACCAAAACTTTCAAATCTTTACCAATCCCATGCCTAACCATAATATTTCATTTGTTAAGGCTAGTGAAACTAAGCCCGATGTGATGACCGTTGACATAGATGATGATAACATGAACAATAAAAGAAAAATCCTATGGATGATGATGAAAAAAATCCTATGGATACTAATGACCAAAGTTCTATTAGTACAATGATAGGAGTGATTGACATTGATCCTTGTAAAAAGAAAACCATAATGCCCATTGACATTATTTTATCTTCAGAAGAAACAATAAAAAAATGCACCTGATGATCCTCTTTACATAGCTGACATAATCAATGATAGGCCCACTCCTGGGATTTTAATTGATCCCATCTGTGGAGAGAATGTGATCATAGAGGAACTCTTATATGTACATGAACTTACTCAAGATAGATATGATAAACCGAAAGCATGGATTAAAATGCATGATGTTTTTTCTCATGCTACAATGGGCTCGATCACACTCCCTTTACAAGTAGGACCAAAGAAATCAAATGTATCATTCTCTATCATCTCTATTTTGGATCAATTTCATGTGAAGTTAGGATACAAATGGATTTTCTCCATGAATGCAGTCTCATCTATTGTCCATAAGTGCTTAAAGTTTCTAGTCAACAATGAAATATTCACTGTGAACCATAGTGGCTTTAGACCTCAGTCTTCCTGTTGAAATGATTCCTTAGACTATTTTTGGCTTGAGCCCATGGAACCTATAGATAAGACCTCGTGAGGACTTCCTTTTCTTATCCTACCAAAAGTCAAATAAAAATGCATAGCCAAGTTATCCCTCAAAATTTTTCCTCCACCCATGATTGAACCTCAACCCCTTAAAGAAAACAATATCGAACCTAAAGCCCTTCTGACTAATAAATACCCATCCATCAAAAATCCCTTTCCTATTTCCTAAAAAATTCCTAAAGAAAACCAAACAATTCCTAACCCACCTCCTAAGAAAATTTATAAAGCCAAATAGAAAGTGGTTGAACAACCTTCCATGGTTTCTTCTATTCTTCCCTCACAAGAAGAAAAGGAACCTATGGTTGACAAATCCACTCCTACACAAATGCAACTTGAAAACAATAATAAAAGAAACAAAAATGCTAGAGAGCGTAGGCATAAATGTCATGCTATTGCTTGAAAGATGAACAAAGAGAACAACATAGAAAATCAAAATCTGAATTTGATAAAAGCAATAAACGATGAGCCTCCTCCATTCCCAAAACCAATAGATCCTATGCCTCCAAGACAACAAGGACCAACACCTTCTATGGATATTATCATTCATCCTCCTGTTGTGGTTAACTTAGATGACAGTGAAGAAACCACTAAAATTGATGAGAAAGTGCATAATGAGTTGAATTTTTTATTTTCCTCTTCTATGATCTTAGACAATAACAACCATGATGATTCTCCTAAATTGAGTGATTTACCACGTGTTTAACCTGGTGATTCTCCTATTACAACGCTTGATGTTGTCCCTCTCCCTAGTGATCTACATTCCACATATACTAAACAAGACTGGGATGCAAATGACCTACTGGATGGTTGACTTGCATGTGCTTTGCTAGTTTTTTTTCCTTTTTTCTTCCTTTTTGGTTGATTGCATGTGTGTAATGTGATCCCCTGTATTGTTTGGCATTTCCTCTCTATGTGCATTCCTCTATTTGTACCTTCATTCTTCTATATGTCATAAAATGTTTTCCTTTTCATTGGTCTTTACCTTTCATTTGTATTTTTGTCTTGTGTTTTTGTTTTGGGGATGGTGCAAGACATTGAGACACCCTACGTCTCTTTCATGTTGATCCAAAATATTTTTCATTATATTTTCTTTTCCTTTCATTTCTATCTTGTGTTTTCCTTTTGGGGATGACGGAAGGCGTTGAGACACCCTATGTCTCTTCCATGTTGACTCAAAATGTTTTTCATTTTGTTTTCACTCTCTTTGTATCATTCTTCTAGTTCTATGTGTATTTGGGGAATATGATGGTTCTCAACTCTCTAATATCATTACAACAAAGACAAATACTAACCCCAAATCCATAGATCTCTTTAGTTTTTGGGGGGAAACCCTCTTTTCCTTTTTCATGTTTGGCTACTTCAAAGTAATCGCTCATAGTGCTCATGGTGTCTAGCAAATTCTTTAAAGTGGGGGTATACATTGGCATTATCTGGACATTATTTTGGCATTATTTCATGTTCCTTGATGTGATTTTCTTACTTCATGCAATGCATTTTTCTCTTTGTGGTGACATTGGGAGTAATGTCCTTCAAGAGCTTGATCTATCTTAGCATATTACATTCCTCTTAGTGGTGATGTGACACACTGCATTCCCTAAGTTGCAAATCTTTTATCCTTTGATTGGTCCTCTCTTGGAGACATTAGGAACAATTTCCCCTAAGATTAAGACCTCAGATGAACTAAGAAAAATACCTTCGAACATTCCTCTTTCTTGTTGTGTACATTTTTGTACCTTATTAAAGTCATGGAGGTATGTATTTGATATGGTTCCTTGGGGTTCACATAGTGAACAACTAGCTTCACTAGCCCTTGTGAGTGTGCATTTTCTTTTTGTCCTTATCATAGTCATGGGGGTATGAATTTGATATGGACCTCTTGGGGCTCACCTAGTGAACAACTAGCTTCACTAGCCCTTATGAACATGCATTTTGTTTGCATAGTGGACAACGTGTTCCACTTGTAAACCTCTTTTGGACAAATAGTCTAGACCCAGTCCACAACGCATTGGATGACTAGTCGAAGCTTGATCCATTGCATTTTTTTTCCTTTTTCCTATCTTTAATGGTGTATGCAATCTGGTTATGGCTTCATATGTAATCCACAAGTGTGTTCCTTTGTGCCTATGTTGGTTTGTCATAGGATATTGATCTTGGGGGCTTGGCCACCCTCTTAGTTATTGTCATCCTATCTTACTAGCATTCATACATTTGAACCCCTCTTGATTGCGTGGTTGACTACTTTAGTGTGAGTTTGAAGCAAGTTGATCCTCTCACTAAATTGGGGGCTAAATATAGCATAGGAAAATGCATACCTTTGAATTTTTACACCTTTTTGGGCCTACCTTGCTTTATTTATCCTTATTTATGTCTTAATTGGTCCTATTTTGCATTCACAAGCCTAATAAATTATATCTTTTTATGGCTAATCCTGAAAAAAATCAAAGGTTAAATGATAATTTAATGATTCTGGCTGTGTGTACTTAATTTTTGGACTGGGACTAAGATGCCACCTAGGGTTTCTTTGTCCTCCAAAGGTCTTGGGACCCTATTTTTAAATGTACCTTAAAATGACCCTTTTTGGAGTCTGTGCTATGAGTTTCAAGCCTCGGGACTAAGACACCACCTAGGGTGTCAGATTAGTCCCTCTTAAGTTTTTTTTAGGATTTAATTTCAAATCTTGGCGGGATTTAACCTCCTTTAATTAATGAATTCATATGTTGACTTGTTGTGGTGTAATTTTGGGATATTGATCATAGATAAGTATAATTACAAGGTTCTTTCACTCATTTCTCATCTAGCAAGTTGAATGAGCATTCCTAATAACATAATCGAGTTCAGAAGAGAATTCAAGAGCAATTCGTCAAGAATTTGGAGCCATCATCAAGATTCAAGAATCATGTCAAATATATTCTTGTATCATGTATGTTTTTGAGCTAATATTTGTGATGTAAGATTTTGATTCAAGCAAGCGATTCAACTCAAGATCTATCAAGCACTCATTTGATTCAAGATCTACATTCAAGCTAGCCATATCACACAAGTTTTTAGATCTCATAACAAGGGTTTGGTGAGTTGCAACATAGCTCTTTGTTCATTCATCATTTACTTCCATTATTTTATTTCATTCCAAGGCTTAATTACCAACAAAGGGTTTGACCAAGGAAAACCACCATTTACTAATAATCATCAAGTTTTTCCTCCTTTTTGTTTTTATGTTTGTAGATTTAGGTTGAAGATCATTTGAAGTGCAAAGTTGAATTGCAAAGTTGTCTTGCAAAGTTGTCATCTTCATGGAAAGTCACCTACAGGCTAGATCTGGAGATTTTAGAACCTGAGATCTGAGAAGAAGGAAGTGCAAAAATTGAACCTCAGGATCATATTTTGAAGTTGCATAAATTTAGATTGGGACCAAGTCGGCAGTAAGGGCATTTTAGTCCTCCAAGTGGTATTTTGTAAATATTCTTTGAGATCTTGTTTTGACATTCGAAGATTCCGCATCTACCCTAAAAAATAGCAGGGGGACTAAGACAACAGTAAGGGCGTCTTTGTCCTCCCTAGCATATTTTGACAACATTTTTGCATTTCCAAAATCTTTATCAAATTTCCAGACTTCCTAGGTACACACATCCTAACTTTCTATTACTTAGTTTTTTCATTTGCATCCATCATTTGGCTTGCATTACTAGGTTTTGTGAGTTAAATGTTAGGTTGTCTTTTCCAAGCTTTTTCTTGGAGGTGAACCCATCGAAGCCTAAAGAACCCCCACTAGGTCTTCCTTGTTGTGAATTGACTCACCTTTGTGTTGATAGTCAATTCAATTTAGGATCCTAGGGAATTATTGAATGATAATTGGAGAAGAGTGGTGTTATATGACCTAGGCTATAAAGCACACATTTTTCCCACTATTCAACATGTAAAAACTATTATCCATAATCATAATTATAATGGTGACCCATTAATAATGATGTTAAATCAGAATTAGTGACATCATCTCTAGTAATAAAAGGAAGGATGTCGTTACATATAAATATTAAGATACTAACATTAAATTTGGGTATTTCAATGAACGTAGTCTTAAGAGGTATAATATTAATGTTGAGTATCAATATAATATCATTATATATTTTCTTGTCAAAAATTAATAGTGTCAATATTAATGAAGTTAGAGAATATAAACATTAATATAAATGTTATCAAAGTATTTATTGTTAGGGGTGTTTAATAATAACCTTGTTGTTTGTATGTTACCATATTAATGTGGTTGGAAATCATTAGTGTTTTCAAGAATTTTCTCAAAAAAATTGATAGTTGTGTATTTGTTTAGTTGTGAAATTTTTTGGGGTGTGACATCCTCTTCATCCATCATGACTCCCATTAATGAAATTTGACTTAAAATCATATTAAATCCATTCAAGTGATTGCTTACCTAGTCTCCCTCCCTCATTTAAAAACAATATATTTTCTTTTTCAAAATAAGTTTGTTAACCATACTATTTTATTGATACAATGCACCTAACTTCTTCCACAGTGATTTTGTCAACCACTCATTTTCATTAACAAAAAATTTGTTAGAAATAATCACATCTAGTACTTCTTACTTCCTTATCCAATTTTAACCATCCTTCATTAGACATACTTGAGGGTTTTGTTGAAGAAGATACCATATAGTCCATAGATATCTTCCGACTAGAACATCCTTTATCTTCAACTTCCATATTTTGAAGTTCTAACCATTGAATTTCTCAATATTAGACCTTGATGTGCTAGCCATAAATTTAATACTATTCCATTCCATCAATATAATGTTTAAAAGTATTCCTTTCTTTCCAATTATGTAGAAACTACAACATACTAATTTCTATAGGGTTTACCACTACACATAATAGCATTTGAATACCCAATGAAGTAGTAACCACCCAAACAACAACCTATGCTCTAATAAAAAATTCTAGCCCAATTTTAAATCTTGTTGTAGGTGACCTATAGACTAGGATGATGAAAACAAGATTATGTATTCAAATAACAATCAATAAAACTTGAAAAATATATCTCATGTACACAATAAAATGGAACAATATGAATCCATGCAAGATTACCAAAAATATAGAGATTTACATGGGAAACCATTTCAAGATAAAACCTACCACAAAAATAATTTCATAGTTTTATAATTCAAAATCAACAAGTATTCAATTCACAAAGGTCTTCAAAACCTTTAGAGAGTCTTAATCTACAACATACTCTTATTCTATATAATCATTATAATATTTACACACTAGTGATGTATAATCCAATGGACTATTATTTTTAGTATGTACAATCAAGTAACCTTGGAACATTTATAAAAGATGATATATAGATATTCATGGGAATACCAACTATCTAATTATCCAACTAACCTATGTAATACCATGAGTCAAGAAACTATAATATGACCATACATGATGTTAGTATCTTGCATAAATCACCAAGTTTGATGTCTCTAGGTAGATAGTCACCTTATACACTCTTTCACTAGAAACAATATGAATCAATAGTGATATCTTTAATGCTATTGATAACACTAGATTTACATGGAGAAACTGTTATGGAGGAAATTCCACCACTAAGGAGACACAAGATTGTATTAATATGAAAAGAGTGTTTACCAATATAAGAACTTATTCCTCTAATAATAAATTAGAATCATAACATTACTATTAAAGAACCTTACAATCTACTATCTGGTGCCTCCAATATATATAAAAGTTAGAAAGAAGAAACCACCAAGTGATATCTAAAATCATGAACCAAAACCAAGAGCCATGAAAAAATCTAATGTCCCTATGATCATAGTAAAGAAACTTAGAATTTTATGTAACCCATCTTACACCTCTTGCACCTGTTACACAATCCATACACAACATGTATTTCATAGGTTATATCATAATGGTAAAACTAACTAGGATCTTGATCCTAGATGCTCCATGTGGGCTTCCAATGTTTGTGTCATAACCAACTAATTAGTAAGATTCTTTAGAACTCCTAATTTTAAACTTTTCAATGTTTGCATCATAACCAACTAATTAGTAAGATTATTTAGAACTCCCAATTTTAACCTTTTCAATGTTTGTGTCACTCGAAGGTCCCTTTTTATTCCTTTTATGGAAATTACTTTAAAATGAATAGAAAGGGAACTTCAGACAAAGGCCCCTTTTTTTTTCTCCTTTTATGAATATTACCTTTGTTTGAAGGTATTTTTTTTATCATGCAAAGGACATACCTTCATTTGAAGGTCCTTGGATGCCTTCAAATGAAGGTACAATCCTAGAAATGACCTTTCCACCTTAGTCCTCAAATTTTTCTATTTCTAACCTTGAGTTGGACCAAAAAATGGAATGAATATGACAAGATACTTTACTTGTAGCACTCAAAGTAAGGTTTCTATAAAGTATAATTTCAAATATAATTAATTTGATTATTATATTTATTTTTTATTTTTAGTGAACATAAGTTTTTAATTGATTATCAAGGTCTTTATTCCACACACATAGAAAAATAGTAAAATAGATTTAAATTTTTATGAAAAATATCTATGCACTGGGTATTGATGTTCTCGTTTCAACAAAAAAAAAGTTAATTTGGATATATACATACAAGTTATGCTATATGGTATAAACTCATGTCTAAATTATAATTAGTATCACTACAAAAATTCAAAAAAAATTATGAAAAAATATCTGTGCACTAGATATTGGTGTTACAAATCTATGTTTAAAAAATATAATTTTATCCTTTCTATAATAAATTTATGCTATATGGTATAAACATCACTTTTAAAAATATTTTTAACTATAAAAGAAAGTTATTAAAAGTCATGTAAAAAAAATCATAAATTATTTTTTAATGTTTTAAAAAATACATTTAAAATCTACACATGAAATCTCAAAAATCACTAGTTCACATCATCTTGAAATTCTTAATGGTTTAGTTGCTAAAGGTGTTATAAAGTGAAATTTTCGTTAAAAATATTGATTTCAATGTTCCACTTTGGTGAAAAAGTGGGACACACTATTGTGAGATCACCTAGAGTTGTTCATAGATTAAGTTCACCAAAATGAAGAGAAATAAAACACAAATTATGTATAATTATATCCTATATAAATATAATTGAGTTTTGTTTCTAATAGAACATATAAATGAAAAAATAAACATAATAGGTTGGGAAGTTTCTTATATATTTAATGGAAATAATAGTCGTGTGATAAGTTTGGAATGCAAAAGCATTCTATGCCACTCCTTAACTATGAATCTCATACTTAAATACTTATTTTTGAAATAGCTTAGTCATTTTATCATACACATCAACTAGATGCAATTGCACTTTTATCTTTCTCTCTTAGGATTGCATCCTATCTTTTAATGATATCATTTTTAGAGGCTTGCTCTTGATTCTTTCATCTTTGATGTGATAACTAAATTTGGGCAAGATAGTGTTAAAGAACACATTTGTGATCTTGATTTGGTATGATTAAAGTGATATGCTTCCTTGAGCCTAAATTAAACCATTTATTGTTTCCATAATTTGTATGAGGATACTTTGATTACAAAAAAATGCAAGATGTGTGATGTAGAAATTACTATTGCTAATACATAGTGCTCTAGAACAATCGCTTGAAATTCTCTTGGATACATGTTTTTAATGATTATTAAAGGCCCTTGGAGCTTGCCTTTAAATATATAATCCTAGATGTTAGTTCAAAATATTTTACATACAAGTCAGCAAGAAAATGTCTACTTTTAGTTGAGAGTCATCTTAGTGATTTGAAAATAAAGTTTAGAAAAGTTGGACAAGATTGTGATTATGAGTCTGTCCAAGAGAAAGAATTGAACTAATGAATTCCAACCAAGGTATAAAATAGTCAATCTCTATGTTTTCTCTAGATCACATGGGTTAAATCAAGTAAATAAATAAGAAAAAGTCAATTTTGATCAACTTATGTGTTAGACTCTGTAGTAACAGAAAAAGTAGCCTTTTCCCTTGCTTGTTTGGATAATTAACATTAAATATGAATGAATGATGCCTTGGAGTGGTGTTGTAATGTGTTGTGCACATTCAAACTATTCTAGGACCTTTATTTAACTAAAACATGCCTTAATTGGTCCTTTGCAAGGGTTTTGTAAAGTGTTGTAACACACTTTCACAAGTTTTTCTAGGATATAGTTACTTAATTAAGCCTAATGGGCCACTTTTAAATAAAAATGTACATAATGTGTACCTTGTTTAAGTGTTATAAAGTTTTTTTAAAGAACTTTCACATTTATCTAGGTGGTCCTAATTTATTGTGGCTAATTAGAGTTATTAATCCCTTATTTAGGCCTTAATTTTGACACCTCCCGAAGATCTGTCCCAACAATCATAATTTAATTAACAAAATATTTCATTGGGAAAAGTTTGGGCTTGGTAAGTTGATCTAGGACCCATTCACCCTTGATGGAGAATGGGTCCTCCCTTAACAGGACCCCCTTTCTTAGTTGATTTGGAATGGGTTTTTAGCCTTCTTTTAGTTCCTCGAAGCTTGGTCCTAGAAACTTGGCTAGGACCCATTCACCCAAGGTGGTGAATGGGTCCTCCCTTAATGAGACCTCTATTTTTGAATTTCATTCTAGTGGGAATTTAATTATGTTTCTTCCTAGATTTGGTGTCGGCCTTAATTCTTTGAATTTTGGGGTTAATCTCCTAAATTAGTATAAATAAGGGGTTAATTCACATTGTTTCTCCTAACAAGAGCTAGCAAGTTTATGTAGCATTAAAGCATTCAAGTGATCAAGCATTAGAGAATTTCAAAGGATTTTTCAAGGCAGATTTCAAGTGTTTATTGCCACAATTCAAAGTTATATCACCATGTCAAGGGTTTAATGCATTTATTTGTGTTGAGCTAAGAATTTAATGTTGCATTGAGGATCCATTTATAAGTATCATCTTACATCCAAGATATACATTCTTTATGGCCACTACATGTTAGTTTGCATATTTTCTTCACAAGACATCATCCAAAGTGATATCAGTTACATTATTTCATGTTCATGCTTCATTTCATCATTTAGTTTAATTACCTACAAGGGTTTTGACTGAGGAGAACCCCCATTCACTAACAAATCAATAAGTTTTTCTTGCCCTTAAGTGTGTGATTGTGGATTTACAGGTTGAAGATCAAGTTGAGTAAGGTTTGGAGCAAAATTGTCAAAGTTGCAAAGTTGTAAAAGTTGTCATTCAAAGTGCAAGATCACAGAAAGAGCTCTACAAAATTACATATAGGCTTTCGGAACTTGATAACAGGGATTTCAAGAGTGTAGACATCAAGGAACGAGATCCTGAAATCAGTTTTTTGAAACTCTAAAAGGACCCATTCTCCACTGAAGGCGAATGAGTCCTCCATAGCTCAAAAACAACAACTTTCTTGCTGAGTACACAACTTTTTATGCTCTAAAAAATCCCCCATAGTTGCTATAACAGTTAGGTTGCATTTTTGGTTGTTATTAGCATCTTATTCTACATAATTTTAGGTGATAAGGGTCATAGAAAAATAAGTGGTCCATCACATTGCTCATACATTTGAGTGGATCCTATTTTCACTCTCATCGGATTCCCTTGAATTAAACACCAAAATAATACACTTAATGAAAAGGATAAAGTGAATACAAAATAAGTGAAGTGTAAAGCATGTACCTTCTCCTCTACAATATAATGTTGTAGGAGAAAAAAATCCCTTTTACATAATCTAAGTTAATTAAATAAATTCATACAAAGAAAGTACAATTAACCTTAGATTTAAATATTCTAGTTTGAAATTGATGATTACAATATAAATACTTGGAAATTAAATGCGATGGATTGGGCATTTAGCTCTAGGAACTATGATGAACAATTGAATGTTGATGTTTCTACACAAATTTCACTTGCTAATGGTATCAAAATCAATTCTTAGTATGATTTTTTTTTAGGTTTTAAAAATTGTATATATTTTTATGGGTTGAATATGTGTTCCATAGGAATGATCACATACTCTATGAAAATGATTTGACATGTAGAATTATCCTATAATCCATGAGATTATTATGGCTAGTAGTGCATTATTGAAAATTATGTTGTCTTTGTCTTTAATGTCTATTGATGTGTAAGGACTAGTGATATTGAAAAATTATTACACATTGAATGCCTTTAAATACCAAGACAGTAATAAATTAAGTAAATTTTTACCAATTTGACTTAAAATGACTTGTGAAAATGATGAGTCATCAAATTTTGTATTTGAATTTTTGAACTATGAAGATCAATTCTATATGATATAGGTTCAAGCCCAAACACTATGAAATTGATCCTAAATAGAAAGATGTAAATCTTGAAGTAAAGAATAAATGTATGAACAAAAGTATAAAGATAGGTATAATAAATAATAATAATATAAAAATACATATAAATATAAATGAAAAAATATATATATAAAGATTTATATAAAAAATAATAATCTTAACATTTATGAATATATAATTATATTAAAAAAATTAAATAAAGAATGACATGGGTATGGACATTTCAGGACTACACCTGTATACCTCAAAGTGATTCCATTCATAAAGCACTTAAAGAAAGTGGAGCTTAATATAATAATAAAATAACGTGTTTCAATAGGTATTCTGGTGTGAGCCAACAAATCTTAGTACCGAAATCCCTTGTTTAGCTTTTCAGATGAGACGCCCTTAGATTTTCTTTCCAAAAACCTCTAATAAAATCATAATAAAAGTGGCTCGCATTGATCTTAAACATAAAGTGGAACAGATGATTCAGAATGTTAATCTAAATCTATTTGGTTGGCGGCTAAAAAGACAATAGCCCAGATAATATGATAGTTAATTCAAAGCAATGCAGGTGCGCACTGAAGATGCATGCGCGCCGCGCCCAATCACAGCAATGGGTGCATCCATTTTCACTCTATTTTTGTTGGTGGCAGACATCTCAAACATCACCTTGCATTCACCACCCACTCCTCACTTGGCATACTTGAACTATAAATAGAGTCCCCTCCCGCGATTCAAAGCATCCCAACACAAGCAAGGAATCAATCTTGTTAAGTTTGTTAAAGGTATTAATGGATTCTCCTCCTAATGCTTACGGCTGGGCTTAAACGTCACACACTAAGCTTTTGACCGCTTAGGTGGCTGTGGGCCCATTACTTTGTCTGACATCCATTCCCGTCCGTTTCTGTTCAGAAAATAATCCCCGTTAACGTTTGAATTTGAACGCTATTCCCGCGCGGTTGATCTCCTAAAACAAAAGCGCTTGGCAAAGGCCAGTCCCGTGCTGCTGTCATGGAATAACTAGCCGCTGAGGTATTTTCACAGGTTTTCTTGCTTTATGGAAATGATTTCTGCAGCGTACAAAAGACATGGCGTGCTCACGATGCAGTCGATCAACAAGTATAGTTCCATCCCGATCACTTTTATTTCCCAATGTACTCCCGCCTGTGCCAAATGGGAGCTTTCGAACAGGGTATGGACGTCCATCAAAGAATAATGGAAGGGCGATTATAGTCAGATGTCACAGTTGGAAATGTTCTGGTAGAAGTGTATGCAAAATGTGGAAGCATAGACAAGGAACATGAACCGTTTGACTGGTGCCTCAATGAAATCTAGTCTCATGGAGTGCTATGATTGCAGGATATGCACAAAATGCATTTGTTGAAAATGATTTACAAACTTTCAACCAAATGCGATTGGTTGGTTTAAATCCATACTCTGCAACCATTGCCAACATCCTCCCAACCTGTGCGAAAATGGGAGCTTTGGAACAGGGTATGGACATCCACCACAGTAGAGGAGTTTTGTCAGATGGTGTTGCTGGAACTGCCTTGGTAGACATGTATGCAAAATGTGTAAGCTTAGACAAGGCACGTGAACTGTTTGACAGAATGCCATAATTGTAGGATATGCAAAATGTGTAAGCTTGGACAAGGCAAGTGAACTGTTTGACAGAATGCCTCAAAGAAATATGTTCTCATTGAATGCCCTGATTACAGTATATTGAAAAAATAGATTGAAGATCTCTTCTTAGGTTCACAGAGTGCTAAAACATCCAATGATGGGTTGTAAAAACTCACCAAATTTTTTAGAATCTTAAAATATCTACAATTTTTTTATTCAACACTATGAATCTAGTTTCAATGTCAAAATAATATCAATGAAAGGAAACACAACATTTAAATCCATCTGGAGGAAGAGTACTCACACTTGCAAGAGCAATGCTATCAACAATTACTTTTGTGCCTATCATGCTCTTATTCCAAATGTAATATTGTCCCATGGCCTTAGTAAGTTCCTTGTCACTAATGAGGGTATAGATATTACACAAAAACATGGAAGAGATGTCGATATTGACATCAGGTCAAATAAATCCTTTTATGAGATCCATACCAAACATTTCTAAAATGACAACCATGATATCACCACCTTGGAAGAAGAAAACTTTTTCTAAATCTAACTTCGTTGATCTCCACAAGGATAGCGATTTACTATAATTCACAACCAAAGTGAATGAGCAACTCCATTGTGACTTTTTTAGTATCACAAAGAGCCTAGAAAGGAGAGAAATTGAAATAAATAATTATCATATAGCTAGCAAGTGAGAAACATTTGGCAGAAATTAATGAGGCCAAAACCCTCTTGAACTAAACCAAATGTGTGGGAAGTATCACTCCAACATAGGAATTGATTGACCTACATGACGCCAAGGAATGCTCATAGAAGGTGGAATGATTGTACCAACATCAAGATTAAATGTGATATTGGTCTCATATATCAATAAGGCTAGGCCAACCATTTATAGCAATGTGTGACAATTAAAGATTTTAAACTAACTCTTGTATAAGACAAACTTTATTCAAAGTGATGTTTAGTCTCCAACTAATTGCCCTTGATTATTATCATGATAGTGTTTAATGATTTAAACAATAAGAAACCAAGCAAATGGGCTTCAACTTCTACTTCATTCTAAGATCGATTCCCTCAAATTATCATTGAAGCCAATTTTTTCTAGGATTTTCATGATGAACCTCCAATTACTTCATCATATGATTTGCTAATATTAAGCTTGATTAGATCATGCTTTTTTATTTGCATTGGAAATTGGGTGATTGATTTCATGTCTAGTGTTGATACCTTCAATGATGGATCTTTCCAAGATTGAGTGATTGCTTCCATGTCTAGTGTTTGAGTTCACTTACAAGGAATCCAAATTGATCTCTTCCTTAGTGAAAGGTGCCATTAAGATTTGACTATCTTCACTTGTGATAATGAATGAAATGAACTATAAAAGGTATATTTTCTCCTACAAGTTTGAATAATCCTCATCTCCAAGTAGTTCACTAAAAACGAAGATTGATTCAACCTTAATGATTTTAGGATCAATGAGATATTCTCCTCTATGAGACTTGATAGAAGTGATTTTGTAGCTTCTTTCCCTATTTAAGTTGTGAAAATGTTTAATGTTCTTTTTGAACCTTTAACTAGCTACTAAATTTCTCAAGATTATTGCCTCTAGATTTTATTTTTCTTTGCTTGTACATCTATTAGTTTTGAGAGATATATTTCCTTCATGAATTGATCCCAGTTCATTCCTCTAACTATGATTAATTCATTGAGAATGTTTAGTTCTATTTCAATCCTTTCCTTCTCAATAGAATATTCTTGAAAAAGTATATTATTGTTCCAATCTTTGTGGATATTTTAGGACTCCAAGTTTTTTCTAGAGCATACATCTTGGTGCTTCTTAATTTTAGAAGCTCACTTCCTTGATGTTTAACAATATCTATGAAGGATTTATCTAAAAACTACATATTTTTAAAGATGGAGGTGCATTTGGGGTTTACATGGTCTTCCATACCTTGTAAAGTCAACAAAAAGTGATCTAAACCCAAGAATGATCATATGACTATAAATTCATATTTTATGGAATCATTATACTCAAGTCAGTTGGGAAAGATGAAAAAATATATCCTCTCTTTACTATTTTTCTTTAACCTATCCTTTTGTTTTTCCATGTGAGTGTTCCATTCCTAGGTGTCAAATCTAAGAGTGTATTCATCTAGATATAAAGGAACTAAAATCAATTTGTGCCTATGTGGACCTTGTTATACCTCCTTGTTTGTCATTTGAGGCTAACATTATAGTAAAATATTCACTTACCATGTATAATTAACTTATGATGGGTTTTATGATGTAATAAATTATCTCCCATAGTTATCTCCTAAGAGTGGGGAAATTAAGTCCATATATGGTGAAAATAAAAAAACGTATAGTTTGGAGATAATGATAGTTAATTAAAAGAGTTTCCAATTGGTTATTTGGTTTACCCTAGACCTATTTTGATAAAATTTTAAAACCAGCAAAGGCTTTTTCTTTAATAGATGAGGCGTTCATTCATGCCAATGTTGTGATAGCTTATTTTCCTCTTTAGAATCTAGATTTTAGTTTTTATAAAAATATGGTGCCTAGTTTATATATATCTAATAAATGCTTTACATAAGTGGTTTTTTGATATAGTCATGGTCAAAATTGGGCCTAATTTAGGAATATTCAACCATCTAGATTAGCATCAAAATACACACACAACACAAAGATCTCATAAAAAACAACAA
Source organism: Sequoia sempervirens (assembly GCA_007258455.2). NCBI lineage: Eukaryota > Viridiplantae > Streptophyta > Pinopsida > Cupressales > Cupressaceae > Sequoia > Sequoia sempervirens. Next base: position 18,127,006 of record VDFB02000009.1, read on the forward strand.
ATTCGTATTAATTAAAGTTTACATGATTATCACCATGACTATAACTTCTCACTTTTTTGTAATGGGCTCTCTTGCATGCTACCTAGGTCATATCCATTTCATTGCACTTACTATGATAATTCAAATATAGGTTACACTAAAATATAGCCTCATAAACACTAGTCTAATTACCTCCACTATGTTGTATTAGTATTTCCCTTCATAATGTAGTGCTCCACTTCATACTCCTTGTTTTCTACTCACAATATTTATCTAAGAACTTATAGTCTCACCTTGCTTATTTTTTACTTCTCAACTTCTTCCATTACCTCTTCACATACTTTTCTTTGATCCAAAACTCAATATATATAACTTCCACATTTTTTTTCTAATGATTTGTGTTGGCCATAAGATGAAACAAATTCTAATCCCACATGTAACATGTCATCAACTATTATAAATAACAAAATTATAAATTCAAGTGGTTAAATGGTGGATAAACATCCTCATGGTGCTCAATACTCATTTTCAATGGTTTAATACATCCTTACAAAAAATATTTTATTGGTGTAAAATCTAAATAACTTGCCACTCATGAAAACTATCCACCTAGTAGAAACTCTTGTACATGTTTAATATCTTTTTCTCATCTAATTATTGATAGACATTAACATGAAACTCAAAAATAAAAAATCAGACTAATCCCAAAACATTCAAAGCCAATATAATAAATTTATTCATCACAAGCTACTATCTACAAACTAATAGAGAAATAACTAACTAAACTAAACCACTTTTCTAGAATGGTGCAAGATTACCACACTACCTAGGGATTTCCTACATCACACACTTGGAGTTGATAAAAAAATTAGCCTCATTTTCTAATACAAGCTACCCAATCCTAGGAATTCCAACCTACTACTTCATCAACTTGTTCTTTCCACATCTTGTAGTAGTATTTGACATTCAATCCTATCAATCATCTTCTTCATTATTTTTCTTTTTCTTGTATTTCATCATAGTCTTCTTTATCCCTCGCATCTATTAGACTCCATTTTGGTTACACATAGTCTTATATAATTACATTCTTTACTATTGCATGTTCCTAAATAAAACTCATTATCATGTTATTAACTACCATGTCCTTTGGTTGAGACTTCTATCCCCACATTCCCAAGTTATCTATAGTACTTATTTTGCATTTGCATTTTTTTGGGTCATCCAACAATAACAAATTTGTTGGAATCAATGCATATCACTCTTTTCCAATACACACCCTTGCATCACTATAAAATTATCCCTGAGACTTACCCTTAGGGACATCAACTCATATCTTTAGACATATTTTTGTGTAGTGTACATGTTTTATCCCTCTCATCATACACCTACGTGTCATACACATGACACAAATCTATCAATGCAATGTTACATAAAACATCATCATAATATGCTTCTATGTTGAACCTCACCAAACACTTTTCTTATAGTAGCTTATCTCACTACTTTAACCATTCAATATTATATGGGTGTGATTGCTTCACCCACCTTAGCCCAAACTTTTCTACCATTTCTATAGACATCAAATTATCCATACTCACTCTTCTTCCAGTCTACCTCTTTTCTTACCTTCATTCAATCCAAACCATAGTATATATAGCATCAAAAGATTCCAATTTGATTTGTACTAGTCACAACATAGCACAAATCCTAATACCACATGTAATGTATCATTAACTAAAAATAATATAATTACAAATTCAAAGGGTTAAATAATGGAGAAAGCTCCATATGGTGCTCAACACTTGTCCTCAAGGATTCCATAAATCTTTATCTTCTAAATTAGTCCAAACTTTAAATCACTTGCCACACATGAAGATAATCCCAACTATGCACATTTGTCCACCCAATAGATGCTCTCAAACTAGTTTATTGTCTTTTTCTCATTAAATTATTCTCAAATTTTAATATGACACTTTAAAAAATAATAACTTAAACTATTCCCAAAATTATAAAGGCCAATTTCAAGTTCTAATGAAATGTGGTAGCTTTCTTCATCATAGATTGCCAACTACAACTAACAAACAAGAAAACAAACAATTGAATCATTATAAAAAAATCCACTTTTTCATAATGATTCAAGGTTACCATATTGTCCTGTGCTCTTGCATTATTTATGTTAGGGGCATTAAGGCTTGCATAACATTCCAAGGTAATATTGTCATTGTAGTGGTGGGGGTGCTTGCCCCTACTTTGTTCTTTGAACTTATCAAAATTTACTATAGATTGAGAACTATATTTGATCACTTCAATTGTGACTTCTTGTTCAGTATCTTATAACTCATTCTTATTTTGGGGTTGTAGTTAGCTTTGGCCTTTTGTGTCACATATTATGGTATTGATTAAAAAAAACCACTAAGACCAATAATTTTGCTTCTTCATCTTGTACATTTAGGTCTTCCTCACATGCTTCTAAGCCATTGGACTTGTTTTCTAATGAGGATTTTTAGTTCAAGAGGAATTTCCTTAATTTTTCCACCAAACTAGGAGAGAAAGTCATCTTAGTGGAAATGGATCAACTAGATTTGATAGGGTAGTTATAATATCCCCATTTCCTTTAATATTGTGTTGGGATTCTTTATTTAAATATTCCTTTTCTTAGCTAATGATTTTCTAACCCATTTCATAATAATTTGTGGGATATCCTATCTATATTTTTTGTATAATGAATTTTTAATTTATACTACCTACAAAAGATTGGATTAACCTAGTTCCTATCAACAAATTCTAGTTCCTTAAATTGTATTCTAGTAGAATTACATTTAATAATGGTTTGGACAAATATCTTCTTATATGTGCCCCAACATAAACACTAGAATCTCCCTACACAATTAGTTCATCTAAGATTTCAAAATTTTAAAGTGAGTTGCCAATCTACTCCAAGATTGTGTGGTACAACTATTCTTCAAGAAGATAGTAAATTCTAACACCTCCATTGTTATCATTTAAGGAACATGAGTTATATTAAATAAAATTTGATTTAAAATTAAGAACATTCAACTAGGTGAAATTTGAGTACATGGCACATTGTGATAAAGGAAATGAGTAGCACTAGTCTATGGTCTAGATTTTTAACTTGAAACACCTGAAAGTGGCATATATATTTTAAATTTTAAAATGATGTGAAATAATTGAATGTAACATTTTTAATTGTTTATATGTTTTATTTAAATTTTAAATAAAAATATTAGTTATTTTACAGAACTTGACACTTTTCTTTAATTATTTAAAAAAGTTCAAAAAGTGATATCATCTCAAGAAATATTCTCTCCTCTAGGGTATCATATTTTATTTTATTTTTTAAAAATAGTATTTGATTAGATAAAAGGAGAGAGATCATCGATAATAAATATATTAATAAAAGTGACAATGGGAATATACAGTTAAATGTAGTGGTTAGATGAACAAGTTTGAGAGAGAGAGGACCAATTGAAGAAGAAGTTGAAGCATTGGTATTTAATTGAGGAGAGATCAATTTCAAAGTGGACATGGAGGAAGGAGAAGTAGTAAGGGGTCAAGAAGGAACATGCCAAAACATGAATTTGGGTGTCCTAAAAACCTCTAAGACCCTAATTGACAAAGACTCTCTAGGCTAGCCACTGTGAGATGTAGGGCATGCATGAAAACTGTTATAAAATTGCTAGTCAAACTAGTCCACATAGTATTGAAAACATGAGAAGCTACATGAAAGTTATTTATCATTTCACGAGGGAATAAATCCCCTAGTTTGAGGCTCACCCATTATATAGTCATAGGCAATGAAAACTTGACTATAGAGAGTTGATGGTAGTAGAAAATATTGAATGTATAAACAATTATATTTGGGAAGTATATATCCTACACCAAGTCCATATAGTTAGAGCATAAATTATAGATGATACCAAAGTAGTAAAGTATCAAGTGGTTCCATCTTGAAGATCATCCATTAAAATAGCTTTGAAGACTCTTTTCAACATGGGGATAGTCCATAAAGAAAATGTATATGCTAGTAAGTTGGAGTCAATTGGACCTACAATGAGCGGTTAGGTTTCTTATGGAAGCACATAAATACTTCTATATATTTCCATCTCACACCTTCTAATAGGATATAGAGAAGAAGAGGAGTAGGATGACAATTGAAATAGTAAGAGACCATAAATAGGAATGTGTCAATGATTAGCCAGAGGAGGTGAGTAAAGGGAAAACAATCATTCATATTTACTATTGACTTAGAGGTAAGTTGTGGTGTTAATATAGAGAATAAAATTCTAAATAGAAGAACTTTAGATGAAAAGTGGATTTAAAAACTAGCTTCCCATGATTGTTTACCATGTGGAGTTATAGGGTGAGTAAATGAGTCATTTGGATGTGAAGATTTAAATGTTGCATAGAATTTAGCAATTAATGAAAGGTACATGAAATCGAACTATGTGATCATTATGAAAAGATATTTTAAAATGTTGATACTCTATGTTCGAAGATGAGTCATAGACCATAGTATGTTCAATTTGGTTAATTCTCATATTGGCTAGAATATGGGTAGCTTGATTTTCTTCTCTATAATAATGGTTGAATTCATATGAGGCAAAGTCATCCGCATGTTATGTATATGAGGCAAAAAATCATTTTGATTTGAGAAACAAATTGGCCTTATATTTGGGCGCTAATGACCTGCTTGTAGAGAAAATATAAGAAAAATATTATTAATAAAAAATAATAATTTTTGTTTTAGAAACTATGCCTTTAGATCTAAAAAAGTCTATTTTTTTGTTTCTCAAAAATACTATTAGTGCGAATAGAAGTGGAGGTAATGCTGCATTTTTAAAATAATTTCAAAAAGATTGTAATTTGACACCAAACACTACTACATTTTTTTGGTAGTAAGTACCTCTTTCCAAAAGTATTATGACTAGATCTATATTAGATTTTTTTTTTTTGGTTGAATCTAATATTTGGATAGAAGTATTATTATCAAATCTATTTTAGAAAAAATGAATCCAACTAGATTGTATCATTGATGATATCCCAAATTGTATCGAGAATGTGCCTTGATAGTTTTCAGTTTGCTACCAATAACATTATAGTGTGATTTTTTGAGTTGGAACTAGTTAAGTCACATAAATGATGTGCTAGAATGAGGAATAATTTTGTATGATTTTTTATTTTTTTAAAATAATAATAATGTGACAAAAAATTAGAATTTCACCCAATCATAAATTCTTTATTAGTCTCTTCCAATAATGATTGGTTTGAGGATAATGACCTCATACTTAGAATGTTTATTCAAGACCCAAAACTTGGTGTTGTCATTATTTAATGTTTGTAATGTATCCTATATTGCATGATATAATACTATATCTTAATTCTCCCTAATTGCTCATTTATCTCAATTTTTGTAATTATAAATAGAGGCAAGGATTGGATTTTTTTCTTTAGTGTTAACTTTCACTAGATTAATTACTTGGAGATCTATTAGAGTCTTTTCCCAATAAAATAATAATATAAAGATTACATCCATAAGAGAATAAATTATCATAATAGTTAGGTATAAAGAACACATGCAAAAACATGAACGAACATTAAGTTACTATTATAAACATATAAACCAAAAAAAAGTAAAAATATTAAATAATAAATGCCACTCCCTACAAACACCACAACCATAACCAACAACATCATAAATAACAGGGAATCAACATATTGCCTAATTCCATTGAAATCTTGATTTCTCTACCACATTGTAATCCACTAGGTATTCAACCTTTATTGCATTAGGGTTGTGTTTTGCATCCATCAAGACAGTACCAACTTTGAGATCAAGTGATGGGAACCTACTTCATGAAGTAAATCCTTCCTATGCTAAGCTTTATGTATCTTATATGCAAAAATGTCTAGAATTATGAAGTTGCTAGAGACCTCTACATGATGCTGACTATGAACCACAGTGAAAGTGTCAACACCTTCCCTACATCTACACAAAAAGGATGAGGAAATAGCAACTTGAAATGCACTAGATTCAATTCTTCATTGTCCATAGGTATAAATCCTAAAGGAACTAAATGAACATCCTTAACACCATCACTAATAATTTTCTTCCATGTTTACCACCACCTCTTCCTTAAACTTCCACACCTCCATATCCTTGAAATGTGTAGGAAATAGAAAGCATATAATCTATAAACTCTAAGCCACATTGGTGATAGCTACTACCAATCACTATAAATTCCTCCCTTATAGAAGCCTTATAATGTAAGGGACATGAATATCCAAACTCGTGTCACCCAAAATTAATTTTAAAAAACTTAAGGCAACTATTTCATTACAAGTGAAGGTTTAAAGGAATCTCTTATCCATGAGTTGAGCTCTTCTTAAAGGATCCCTTTCCTTCTAATGTTGATGCTTGATTATCATGGTGGTCACTAAACTATAGACCAACCAAAGGATAAAAACATAAATTGCACCAAAACACCACCCCATGAAAATTTACCAATAATAAGACATAATAGTCAAAAGCCACCACATTATGTGAATTTAACAATGTTTTCATTCACACTACATAAATGTAGGGAGATGCTTTATTTTATTAAGTATAGTTCATTAACAACAACAAAACATCTACAATTTTTACATTTTTCTTAGTACATCACAAAGTTATAGTATTTGACTATAGATATTATATATTGCCATGCAAGGAAAAATAAAAAAAAGAACAAGAAATTGGAGATATTATCTAATAGGTCCACTCATCCAGTAAGTCAGGCAAATGCATTGTCGTATTATCATAGTAGGCCAAGATTAATATCAACTATTTAAAATACCTCAACTCAAAATCATCTCATACTACCTAACATAGATAGAAATATAACAACAAAAGACACAACTACCAAACATAATATCCTTGTGGAGATCAATGAAGTTAGATTTAGAAAAAGTTTTCTTTTTCCAAGGTGGTGATATCATGGTTGTCATTTTAGAAATGTTTGGTATGGATCTCATAAAAGGATTTATTTGACCCGATGTCAATATCGACATCTCTTCCATGTTTTTGTGTAATATCTATACCCTCATTAGTGACAAGGAACTTACCAAGGCCATGGGACAATATTACATTTGGAATAAGAGCATGATAGGCACAAAAGTAATTGTTGATAGCATTGCTCTTGCAAGTGTGAGTACTCTTCCTCCAGATGGATTTAAATGTTGTGTTTCCTTTCATTGATATTATTCTGACATTGAAACTAGATTCATAGTGTTGAATAAAAAAATTGTAGATATTTAAGATTCTAAAAAATTTGGTGAGTTTTTACAACCCATCATTGGATGTTTTAGCACTCTGTGAACCTAAGAAGAGATCTTCAATCTATTTTGTCAATATATTGTAATCAGAGCATTCGATGAGAACATATTTCTTTGAGGCATTCTGTCAAACAGTTCACTTGCCTTGTCCAAGCTTACACATTTTGCATATCCTGCAATTATGGCATTCTGTCAAACAGTTCACGTGCCTTGTCTAAGCTTACACATTTTGCATACATGTCTACCAGGGCAGTTCCAGCAACATCATCTGACAAAACTCCTCTACCGCGATGGATGTCCATACCCTGTTCCAAAGCTCTCATTTTCGCACAGGCTGGGAGGATGCTGGCAAGGGTTGCGGAGTGTGGATTTAAACCAGCCAATCGCATTTGGTTGAAAGTTTGTAAATCATTTTCAACAAATGCATTTGTGCATATCCTGCAATCATAACACACCATGAGACTAGATTTCTTTGAGGCATCGGTCAAACGGTTCATGCTCCTTGTCTATGCTTCCACATTTTGCATACACTTCTACCAGAACATTTCCAACTGTGACATCTGACTATAATCGCCCTTCCATTATACTTTGATGGACGTCCATACCCTGTTCCAAAGCTCCCATTTTGGCACAGGCGGGAGTACCCTGAGAAATAAAAGTGATCGGGATGGAACTATGCTTGTTGATCGACTGCATCGTGAGCATGCCATGTCTTATGTCCGCTGCAGAAATCATTTCCATAAAGCAAGAAAACCTATGAAAATACCTCAGCGGCTAGTTATTCCATGACAGCGGCACGAGACTGCCCTTTGCCAAGCGCTTTGTTTTAGGAGATCAACCGCGCGGGAATAGCGTTCAAATTCAAACGTTAACGGGGATTATTTTCTGAACGGAAACGGACGGGAATGGATGTCAGACAAAGTAATGGGTCCACAGCCACCTAAGCGGTCAAAAGCTTAGTGTGTGACGTTTAAGCCCAGCCAATGCGTACTTCACTTTACATACATTTTTCTCATATTGATAGAAGCAGTTTTTATATAAACCATTTGTTTTGAGATGGTGATAGTCTTTGGTTGCAAGTGAGCAAAGATGGAGATGAAGAAAGGATGGGTGGTCATGGTGATGGTTGCAGTGATGATGATGATGAGCAGTGTAGAGGGAGATCCAACATGCAGCCCAGCTGGAAGATTCTTTTGCAACTCAGGAAGGTGCTGCAGTAAGTACAACTGGTGTGGGAGCACTGCAGACTACTGTGCAAAGAACAATTGCATTGCTCAGTGCTGGCCAAGGGTCACAATAGCTAACCGCACCACACCTCTCCAGAATTACCGTGCTAAGCTCATCCCAGGCGCGGAGAAGATACAGTCATCATGTCCATGAATGTATGAGTATAAAAATAAAATGGTACATGCATAGAAATAAATACAAAGATAAAATCAAATCTGAAACCAAAAAAACCAAACTTTGCATGTGTCAATATTTGATTGTTTTAAGAATTGAACTTTGGCGTGGCTATGCAAATTTCATCACTACAAATAATTAGAGTCATAAAGCACTTATGAAGTGGAGCTTGGCTTTTTTTAATAAGTCATAACGTGTTTTATTAGGTAATTTAGTTGACCTCTCACAAATAGCTCCTATGACATGGAAGATAAGTTATAACAAATTCAACAAACATGGGCGCACTGAAAATGCGTGCCCACTAGCAGCAATGGTAAGTATCTCAAACAGCACTAGAAGCTCCCCGTCGTTATCCACGTTAATTTAAATTTACAAGCCTCGGTTGGCATACGAAATCACGACACTTTGAACTATAAATAGACTCCCCTCCTGCACTTCAAAGCATCCCAACACAAGTAAGGAATCAATCTTGTTTTGTTTGTTAAAGGTATCAATGGATTCTCCTCAATGCTTAGTTCACTTTACATAAATTCTTCTCATATTGATAGAAACAGTTTTTATATAAACCATTTGTTTGTAGGTGGTGATAGTCTTTGTTTGTGCAGATACAGTTTTGATTGCAAGTGAACAAAGATGGAGATGAAGAAAGGATGGGTGGTCATGGTGGTAGTTGCATTGATGATGATGAGCAGTGTAGAGGGAGATCCAACATGCAGTCCAGCTGGAAGATTCTTTTGCAACTCAGGAAGGTGCTGCAGTAAGTACAAGTGGTGTGGGAGCACTGCAGACTACTGTGCAAAGTACAACTGCATTGCACAGTGCTGGCCTGGTGAGACTTCCCTCATCTACACACCATCTCTTCTCACAATAATTAACCATACCACCCTACTCCAGAATAATCCCTAGAGCAAGTGTGCTAGCTGTTGGAGTATTTACAATACTATTATACTCTAATTATTTTCGGCTGCTTTCAAGTGCGCCTTTTCAAAATTGTTTGTGTTCTCTCATGCTTCCATTCTCTCTTTTTCTTATTTGATTTAAGGTATATTATAAAACTAAATGTTTATAAACCTAAGCATACTTTTTCATGCATCCATACCTTGTTTATTTATGTGCACTTACTTTTTAAAATTAGGTTTTATGCACATTTAAAGTTAATGTATCTTTTATTTATATGTTTGGTTTTGTTGAATCAACAAAAGATGTTTTGTTACTTTCTATTTTAAATAATTTTATTTAAACAAAATAATAATTAATTTCAAACTTATTTAATAAGTTTTTATATTTTTCATATTTTTTAATTGAGAGTGCATTTATTATGTTAGATATTCATTGACTTGAGATAAATATATTTTAGTGAATATGTTGAAGATTGTTTTTTCTCTTATAAAATTTGAATTATCTTTTATCTTTTGGAAATTTTTGTTAGTACATTTCTACTATTATTTTATTGCATAGCATTTCATCTAAATATTATATTTTTTTAATTTGTTCATGGAAAATGATATAGAACATCAACACATTTCATTCTATCATGAAGTTTTGAGTTCTTTGTTATCACAATGCTACTTTGACCATCATATTTCAAAATAGAAATATGTACTCTAATATGACTCTACTTTAGCACTAGAAATGAAATTGCTGGTTGTTTCTTATTTTTCTAAAAGACCACATCACTATTCAAAATAAAATAGTAACAAATGTTGAACTGCAATCATCAACATCCATGACCAATCTACATTACAATACTCCATGAGCTCTAAAGATTTCTTTTTTGAAAATCCCATTGAATGTGATATGAAGTTTGATTGTTCCACATGGATATCTAAAAGTTCTCTTTACTATTTACTTGATGCTATGGTCCAAGGTTGCTTGGAAAATAACTTACAAGGTTTACTACATGTGTTGTGTTGGGTCTATCATAAACCATTGCATACATAGGGCTTGCTACAAAACTCTAATAAGAAAATGTGATTATGGAATCTTCTTCTTTGCATTCTTGAACATAGGTTTTCATTTCTTTCAGGGAAGTAATGTCAAGGACCAATGTCCTTGATGACATATAATGCTCATTGATGTCTAAGGAGTAATGCTAGTTGAACAGTGAGAATTAAATATAATCGTACTTGAATTATCATTGCATTTTGAGTACAATGAAGAAGAATGACTGTAGTATGCTTGCAATATCTTACTTGCATCTATTCATGTTGATAAAGGTAATCCAAAAGTTTGATCCATAATCCTCGAGGTTAGTTACTCAAGGTAGAGAGATTTTTATGGCAATATAGTCATGTTTTGTATTCCCTTCTAGATGTGAGTTTGGTTTTGTGGTTGGACTGGAGAGTATGTGTACACATGTTCTATCATATTCCAATGTTTTTGGAAGTTATGTTCAACATGCAAAAATATTGAAGTGATAGAAGGGTCATTGTGCTAGTTAATCAACTAGTGGTTGTTCTGGAATTGTGAGGAAATGTCTTGAAGCGTGTGGCCTTCAGAGATTACATGGGATTCTAAAATAGGTCCAAGTTAATGTTCCTATAGAAGAGCACAAAATCATGTTCTTTTGGTGGCAACAAATTTGTTTTAGGATCTACCCACTACATGTTTTGTGTAAATTTGAATTTAGGTCGATCTTATGCTGACCTAGTTAATTGTGGATCCTTGACCGACATGAATTGATGTTAATGTAATGTATTGTATATAATTTATATCTCACTTGATATGATGTATGTATGAGGGAATGTGAGCGTATAAGAGTGTATGTGAGTGTGAGAGCAGTTTCGTGAACAAGTATTATTCAATGTGTATTGTATCTCAATCATTGTGCATCATTATCAGAAGATCACAAGGTGTGTTGGAGAGTGGCTAAGACAAGATCAAATCTTGTGTAAGCTATGTAATCAACATTGAAGTTCCACAAGCTTTATCTTTATAATCTAGTAGGACTAGTGTTCTACTCATTGAGTTGGTGCTTAGACCTTTGTATTTAGGATTAATGACTCTAGTAGGTTGGTGCCTACAAATACACCAAGGGATTGGTGTCTCTGGTAGGTTAGTTCCAACTTCATGACGGTAACTTATTCGTTATTTTGTGAGGTTGAATTTGGATAGTAGCTCCAAGAAACTCTTCTCATTGTGATTTTTCCCATTTAGGGTTTCCACATATATCTGGTGTTCATTGTGTGAATGTGTGCTTCTATGATTGATTAATTGACAATAACTATTCTAATTCATGTTTCATGTTTGGATATACATGTTAAATTAAAAGAGTTAAATAGATTTAATCTACTGATTCACCCCCCTCTCGGTAGATTGTGTTCCCTTCACATGTGTCTTTGGACATTGTAGTCACAAAAAAGGGTATGTGTAGGCGAATGGGGGGCCAAAAAGTGGCAATGAGGAAAAAAACACGTCTTTCATTGACCCAAAAATGAGAAAATATCGTGTTGAATTTTTTTAGGCTTGGGTGTCAGTACACACCACCAAAGCAAACACCAATCCTAGTTTTACAGATCGGATATCCGATTTGTAAAAAGAATATATATACAAAATTTGTTGTTGTTTTAAAGTAACCGTCTACAAATCGGATATCCGATTTGTAGACTGTTACTTTAAAACAACGAAAATATTTGTATATATATGCTTTTTACAAATCGGATATCTGATTTGTAAAAAGCATATATATACAAAATTTGTTGTTGTTTTAAAGTAATGGTCTAGAAATCAGATATCCGAT
>VDFB02000009.1:18140711-18150711 GCA_007258455.2 Sequoia sempervirens
TTATAAAATGCAATAAAAAAACGGATATCCGATTTGAAACGGATATCCGATTTGAAATGGATATCCAATTTGAAACAGATATCCGATATTTCTAACACATAATTTATTGCCTAGGGATTAGCCTCGGGCTTGCTTTGGTATTTGGATTGGACATGCCAATCCTAAGAAGTCAACGCAAAAAACATGTTTGACAACTTACCTTATTTTTCTAGACTTCGTCCATGTGGCTAACGACTTTATTTTTAGCCAAAATTGATGAAACGAAAGGGTTTGTAGAAGAGACTCTCAGCTTTCCACCAATATAAATTATTCTTTTACTTTGAATTTAATAAAATAATTATTATTCATTTTCTATTAGAATTATGACCCAAGTCTCTGATTGATAGGCTGATTGAAAAACATCTATAACTTTCAAATGGTATCATATTTTTTGAATCAAAATATGTGTCACATTCTATGTTTTGCATACTATAGATGCAAAATAAATAAATTGTATTTTATGAGGTTTTAACCAAGTTAAGGTTGTCGGACATCTGAGTTTTTATATTTTTTAAAAGTTGTAATAAAAAATTCATAATTAATTATTTACTTGGAAAAAAATTACAAAAAAATATGCATCACATCTGAACATGAGTCCTCTACTTATATCTAAAATCTTATAAAAAAATATTATCATTTTATTGTGGTTAGGGTGGTCAGACAGACACCTACTTCTTATTTTTCCCCTGAAATTTAAGTACTACCGCATTGAAATTTCAAATTTTCACCAAATAGACTTTAAAAAAAATAAAATAAACTTAGAAGTTTAGAAACTACATTCAATTTTCCACAGATTCTATTCTTACATATTTTTGAAATAATATAGATAACTTATTCAAATTTTTATGTCAAGTTTCCTAACTCTGATTTTTTTGAATTTTCATTGCCACTTAAGGGCCTGTTTGGCCCATCATGATCCTGCACATACCCAAAAAGTATCCCTTCTACTTTTCCTGGCTTGTTTGGGCCCTTCTTGTGTGCTACGCTTTATATCACCTAAAGTCTAGTGTTGTGATGAGTTTTTACACATTCACATTAGGTCACGGGCCCTTCTAAGCTAAATGAACCTAACTTTTCCTTAATTTAGTGTTGTAAAGTGTATTTATTGACACCTTCACATTAAATTTAGGAGGCTTGTAAACTAAAGTGGACCTAATCTAGTGTTGTAATGTGTTCTACACATTCACATGGGATTTTGGGCCCTTCTTAGCTAAATAGACCCAATTTGGCCTTAATTTAATACTGTAAAGTATATTTATTTACACTTTCACATTGGATTTTGGTCCCTCTTATATTTATGACCTTTAATAAGCCCCTATGACATTATATTATGCATACCAAGGAATATTTTAATCAAAAACCTGACAATATCAATAAATAATCTTAATTTACACACTCCCTGACACTTTAGCTATCAAAATAGGCCTTGTGGGACCCATTCACCAGTTTGGGAAAATGAGTTCCATCCCAGTGGAATCCATTCACCTATCTTGGCAAATGATTCCCATTTGGCCTATTTTCAAAGTCTGAGCAGAAAAAATTGGGTTTTAAATTTAAATTTCTTCTATGTCGGCCTTAGGGATCTAATAAATGGTCATTTGAGTGCATTTCCTATGTAAACAAGCTTTCAAATCACTATTTGACATAAGCATTCATGATATCAAGTCAAGCAAGCAAGAGTTAAGCATTCCAAGACTTTACAAGATCATCATTGAGATAGCATTCAAGATCATTTCTAAGGCATTCAAGAGAAAATTTCTTCATCAATTGTTGGAACAATTCAAGATCCATCATCATGTCAAGCATATCAAGCATCAAGCATGTTATTGAGCTAGTGTTATGATGTAGCATAATTGAAGATCCAAGATCAAGCATTGTCCTACTCCTATTGTCAAGATCAAGATCTACATCCTTCATGGCCATTTCATGTTGAGTTGCAAATTTACAAGACATCATTTACAAGGAATCATTCAAGGTATTATTGTCCATGATTCATGTTCTTTGTTTCATGTTTCATGTCTCCATTTCATTGTCTCATCATTTGGTTTAATTACCTACAAGGGGTTTGGCCAAGGAAAACCCCTATTCCCTAACAATCAACACTTTTTCTTTCTCTCTTTGTGTGGTTGAAGATCTAGGTGCTTTGAAGATCATTGAAGATTAGGTTACAAGCTTGTTGAAGTTGTCTCCCCATTTGCAAGGTCATAATCTTCACTAAAAGGTCATCTACAGCCCCAAAATTAGAGTTTTAGATCCAAAAACCTAGAGAACAGAAAAAAGAAGACAATGAAGACTAGATTTAGACCTTGAAGGTCTAGAAAATCCAAACTGGACTCATTTGCCACAAGTGGTGAGTGAGTCTCAATGTGGGTGTTTTTCAAAGATTTTTGTAGATTTGGATACCCATTTTCTAGAAACCTATTCCTATGCAGAAACCTTGATCTGGGACTGAATCGCCTAGGTTGGCGAATGAGTCCCAATAGGCCAAAATTGTAGGATTTGTAGAATTTCTAGTCTCCATTCATGTCTCTACAATTTTCTAGGTGCACACATTCTATACTGTAGCCTTATGTTTTGTTCTTCTTGCATTTCTAGGTCATTTAAATCAAGCTTACACCATATTAGGGTTTGACATTTCATCTTGCATTTCATTGTCTTTTCCAAGTTTAAACTTGGTGGTGAACCCCTTATTAGTCTACTTTCAAACCCTAGGAAAACCCTATTGCAAGATCTCTTTCTCTTTTGCATTGAGATATCTAGGGCTATCCTTGAATGGAATAGCTTTGAAAGTGGGAGTGATAGCACTTAATCATCATTGCATCCCCCATTTTCCTTGGTTCCAAACATAATTATATTGATAACATCTCACAAAATTTTATCAATGTAGCCACGATCTTGTAGTTATCCATTATTTAAACTTCTTGAGGGTATTCTCAATGGACCTCTCATATAGCAAAGATGAAATTGTTTCTTCTTCTAGTCTCTTACAATTTTAATGCCTAAGCGATACCAAATCTCACCATATCTAGTCATCTCAAACTCAAAACAATTTTTTATTAAATCAAATCTAACAATTTCAAATCACCTATTTATAGAAATAACACCATCAACATATAATTTAGAATTAAAAAAACTTATCAATATGCTTAATGTGGACATTTGAATCAACATCTTAGTGAGGATATCTTTCATCCTACAATAAACCATCAAACCTTTCATGTATGATGCTCTTGAGGATTACTTTATCTTGCACAAAGTGTTCTTGAACCTACATACTACTTTCTTTCTCCCTTGTATATATCCTTTTTTGTTATGTGTAAGCCTCCTCTTTTAATAAATCAATTAAAAACATTATTTTGAAATTTGGTTTGAATATCTAATATTTATGGACTAGCAAGTAGAACTCTTATGGAGGGTAAAAGCATGAAGTTGAGTCCACTTTTTGAGGAAGTTTCAGAGTTAGAAAAAATACAAAAAAATGCTAATAGGAATGAGATCCCGCTATTTATGAAAAAAAATCTTGTTATGCTTCACGATCTCAAGCCTAAATTAATAATGGGATCCTGAGCCTAAATTTACATAACAGGATCCCATTTCTTAAAAGTATTTATTTTAAAAAATGACTATGACTTCATTTTCACTTGATGACAACCTAAGAAAAAAATGGGATCACACTCTTGCACAACAACATTCGACCGTCATCTTAGATCTACTTCCCTCCAAGTAGGTTACCTTGCCCTTTTTTCATTTTTTTTTTGTATAAAATGAAAAATGAAGAAATTTAATTAAGTTTTTTTAAATATTCCAATTACGTTTTTTTTTAATTTATAAATTAGGGCTTCTAAATTAGGGTTCAAGATAGTTTATTTTCATAGAATATATGAAATAGTTATTTTCTAAATAGGACAGTTTATTTCATATTTAAACTTTAGAAATACAAAAT
This sequence comes from Sequoia sempervirens, assembly GCA_007258455.2. Lineage (NCBI taxonomy): Eukaryota > Viridiplantae > Streptophyta > Pinopsida > Cupressales > Cupressaceae > Sequoia > Sequoia sempervirens. The sequence goes on from VDFB02000009.1 coordinate 18,144,694, forward strand.
ATTAGTTCATTTATCATAAAAAATATTATTCAAATTACTTAAAACATGAGAGAAAATTAAAAATATTAGTTTCTAATTTTACATTGGTTTGATTAGTTTAATACATTTTAATTGGATATATATTGAAATTATAAAATAATAAAAATAATAGATGTTAACTAGTCAATCATTGGTTATTTATTTTTTTCATTTATTTGCACATGGAGGAAGTAAAAATCATATATTTTTACCTCAATTCATTGCATTTAATTATTTATCCTAGCATTTTGGTATAAATTAAAAAACTTTTATTACATTAGTATTAACATGTTCAAGACATAGAAAAAGCAACATTTGATTACTAGGTCCTTGCACTTTCAAGCTATAAGATCTAAGAATAGGTCTCCCAAACACAAATGAATTCAAAAAAAATATTAAAACTAATAATCCAAGGAATTCAAATATCTTGCATCTAACATATCAAACTTGTGTTCTAGGATTCAAAAAGATTTAAAGGTGAAATCCAGGTTGAGTGAGCTAAGCACAAATCAACCAATCTTTGAAACCCATGTTTCTTCTTTTAAGACCAATCCAATCCCTAAGCCATTAGCTAAAGTAATTAAGCATGATAATCAATGGCGGAGCGGCAGCAGCGAGTAGGGTTTCAGAGGCACAGGGATCTGGCTTACAGCGCAGGGAACCAGGCACGGTGGCCGTTTAATAGGAGGCGGAAATGGAATCTTCAGAATTCCAGTTGGGTTGGAAAAAACCAGGCTTGGCAGGGTCCGGTGAACTCGGATTTCAGGGTTGGGCATCGTTACAATGATGGTCGGAGTCAGGGGTTTCAACCTAAACAAGGGGAGAAGTTCAGGTCATGGAATTTAGCGGAAAAGGTGGACTTTAGAAGGGTGGAAAGAAAATTTTGGAGACCGAAGGCCAAACTGGACATAGTGGGCTCGAGTCAGGTATCTCCGAAAATTTCTGTTACGACTTTATCCTCTCTGCTCTTAGATAATAATGAATGGAGTGATACGGTTAGGTTTCTAAAAGAAAAATCCTTTTTTATGAAATGGGGGGGGAAATGGCTGGCTTATGCAAAAATAAGGGCTTGGTGTGACCAAACCTGGGGGAAAGAATGTGAACTGAAAACCTTGGAGAATGGCTTTTATTTGGTGATTTGTAAGTCAGCGCAAGATAAAGACTGGATCATCGAAAGTGGCCCTTTTGAAATGGATGGTTTAGGGTTTCTAATTAAAGACTGGACCCCGAACTTTAACCCTAATGAGACTTTCCTAGCGGAAATCCCTGTATGGATAAAACTGAAAAACCTCCCTCATGATTATTGGGACCTGGAAACTTTGAGAAGGATAGGTAACAGGTTAGGTAGTTTTGTAAAATCTGAGGAGTCGGTGGATAGATCTGACTTTAGTATCTACCCTAAGATTTGTGTTATGAGACAAGGGATCCATACTCTGCCTAAAACTATTGAGCTACACACAGGAGAAGGTATTTGGCGTCAGAAGTTAGAAGTGGTGGAAAACCCTTTTGAATGTTTGAGTTGTGTTGGAAAGTCTGTCTCCAACAATGGTTGCATTTTAAAAGATAAAGGAAAAGATCTTGTTCAAAATTCCTTGTCGGAGGAAATTATTAAGCTTTCAGAGGTTAGGGTTTTGGAAAGTGATGACTCTCTGCAAGGGATGTGGGGGGATGTATGGAGCTGTTATGTTTCAAAAGCTGCCGAAAGCCAGAGTTTTTTGAAAGTTGAAGTAGATGCCATTTTTTCAGGAGCCAATATTGAGATTTCATTGGGCTCTTATGATAACTGCCTATCGGAGGGTAGCTCTACAAGGCCAGAAACGGGACCTGTGGAAGGTTCTACTATGGATGTGGCTCTGGGGATGGAGGTAGGTTTGGAGGAAATCAGAAGTGAAAATGGTTTTATGCCAAGCCCTGAGGCAACATTACTTGACAATGGTTCACCCGTTTTAGGGCATGTGGATTTTAAGATTTGTGGTTCGGCCAATGCAACTATGGGAACCAACAGTTTTTCAGAGTCTAGGCAGGAGGACGAATTTCCTTTGGAAGTACGGAAGGAACAGTATATTGGGTTGCACCCAGTAGAGGATTTAGTCTTGGAAAATCATATCCAGGCGGACTCTGAAGTCTTAGCTGGTGATGATTCGTTGTTGAAGGATCAGTGCAATGAGGTGGATGATAAAGATTTCAAGGATATCCCAATCTCTCCTATAAGAAATCTAGAGAAAGCTTTTGAAGGAGTCCGTGACAGCGGTGGAAATCTGGAGGATTCATCGTCGGCATCTAATTCAGAGGAGGAAGGAGGTGATGGGGATTTGTTGGGTCTGCAGGACACAATTGACATAGTAGAGAAAAGAACCATTGTACAAGCTGTAACACATAATAATAAGGTGAAAGTTGGGGAAAAGAGGAGGAGAGGTCCTAAAACCAACAAAATGCGACTAGAATTGGCAGGTAATGCTGCAGGTCAAAGCAAATTAAGGTCGGGGAAAGGCTATGCCTTCCCCCGACAGCCATGAAATTTTTATCTTGGAATGTCAGGGGCTGCAACGCCCCTGACAAGATCCGTTTGATCAAAAGGAGTCTTGATCAAACGAGGCTGGCCTTGCTGTTGTTACAAGAAACAAAGGTTAAAAATTCAGATGTTGCTCTTTTTTCAAGATGGTTTGCTCGTTGGAATTGCGCCCTTGTTGGGGCTGAAGGTGCGTCGGGTGGCCTGGGTGTTCTATGGAATGCTGGCATAGTTGATGTTCAGGTTGTGAGCCAGGATTTAAATTGGCAATGGCTCAAGGTGGAATCCAGGCAATTAAGAAACTCCTTTTTTATTCTTAATATTTATGGTCCTAATAGTGCTGCTCTGAAGAAGGTTTTATGGCAGGACCTTTCTTTGCTTTTATCGGCAAATAGTGGCAGCAGGTTCATCCTGGGTGGTGACTTTAATGCAATTCTGCGCCCGTCTGATAAACTAGGGGGTGTGTGCTGGGCGGACAGAGTCAACAGGATTTTAGTGATTTTGTTTTAAACAATGGGTTGGTTGAAGTCCAGTTTAAGCGTGGTGTTTATACTTGGACAAACAGAAGGAAAGGCTTCTTAAACATTGCAGAAAAATTGGATAGGTTTTTTCTGTATGGGGATTGGGCTTCTGTAAATTGGGCGAATGTGGCGGAAGTTCTTCCTTTCTCAGGCTCGGATCATTACCCGATTTGCCTTAGGTTTCAGGAGGACTCAACCCCGGATAGATGCCCGTTCAAGTTTGAATCTATGTGGTTCAGGGATGCTAATTTCAAAGATTTGGTTAAGGACTGGTGGGTGAATGCTCCAAGGTGGTCCGGCTGTAAAGCTTTTATCTTTTTCAAAAAATTGCAATATGTCAAAGAGTGTATAAAAGTTTGGAACCGCATGTCTTTTAAAAACATTTTTAATGAGAAGCTGTTGTTTGAGGAAAAGCTTAGGGATCTGCATGCTAAGGTAAGCAAAGAAGGAATGAGGGAGATTGATTTCGACTTGGAGAAGAAGTTGAACAAAGAATATTCTAAAGTCCTTGCGCGTGAAGAAATTTTCTGGCGTCAGAAATCTAGGGAAACTTGGCTGAAAGATGGAGATAGGAACTCCAAATTCTTCCACAATTCGGTTAAGGTGCGTAGATCGTTCAATAAGGTTTGGTCAATAAAGAATGGTCTGGGGGAAAATCTTACGGATGAGGATCAAATTAACTCAGAGGCAGTCAGGTTTTTCTCAGAGGGTTCTAACTCAAAGGTTTTTGACTCTGGTTCAGTGTCTAATCTGTTGGATTTTATTCCCTGTTGTATCTCTGATTCACAAAATGAGATGTTGATGGCGGAGGTCTCTTTAAAGGAAGTGAAAAAGGCGTTGTTTGGCCTAGGGGGGGACAAGACCCCTGGACTAGACGGGTTCCCAGCTAGTTTCTTTCAAAGATTCTGGGAGCTTTTAGGTAATGATATTAGGGAGGTGGTTGAAGAATCCGGGAAAAATGGAGTAGTCCTTAAGGAGTTAAATAACACTTTCATTGCTTTAGTCCCAAAAAAATCTGAGGTTAACACCTTCGAGGACTTCCACCCTATATCTTTATGCAATACGATGTATAAAGTTATTGCAAAGGTAATTGCTAATAGGTTAAAGTTGGTGCTTAAATCTGTAATTTCTGTTGAACAGAGTGGCTTCTCTCCGAACCGGTCAATCTTTGAAGGGATTATTGTAGCTCATGAAGCAATACATACAATTCGCAAGGCAAAAATAGAGAAGATGTTGGTCAAGTTGGATATAAGGAGAGCCTATGATGAGGTTGATAGGGGTTTTTTGCTGAAAGTTCTGGAAAAATTTGGTTTTGGGGTGACGTGGCGAGAGTGGGTGAAAAGCTGTATTAGTACACCATGGTTTTTGGTGTTGGTAAATGGTAGCCCACAAGGATTCTTTGGATCTAGTAAGGGACTAAGGCAAGGTGATCCAATGTCACCTTTTCTTTTTATCATTCTGGCAGAGGTTTTGAGCAGATTGATCTCTCAAAAGCGGTGTGAGGGTCTTTGGAAAGGAATTAAAGTGGCAGAAGGGGTCGAAGCTATCTCACATTTGCAGTTTGCTGATGACACTTTCTTATTGGGGGATGCCACTTTGAGAGAAGCCAGGGTGATGAAGAAATCACTCGATGAGTATGGTTTGGCTTCGGGTCAGTGCATTAACTGGAAAAAATCTGAAATTTTCTTTTTTAACACCCCTCTCCAATGCCAAATTGACATCAGTCGTGTTCTTGCTATGAAGATTGGTTTGTTGCCAAGTAAATATTTAGGTATTCCTTTGTTTGGAGGGGGGGAATAAATCTTGTTTTTGGAAGGACCTTGTGGACTCTTGTTTGAAGCGGATGGAAGGCTGGAAGAGTAAGTGGCTTACATCTGCTGGGAGAATTCTTTTGTTAAAATCGGCGATCTCTGCCATTCCAATTTATTCCATGATGTGCCTGAAAATCCCAAAGAAGATTCTGAATTCTATTGAGCAGCGTATGAGAAATTTTTTTTGGAATGGGGCTAATGAAGATGATAAAATCCCACTGTTGGCCTGGGATAAGATTTGCAGGGCCAAGGTTAATGGTGGTGTTGGTCTGAGGAACTGGTAGTTACTTAATGAGGCTCTTGGGGCGAAGCTTGTTTGGAACCTTTATGCAAATCCTGATCTTTTATGGGTTAAAATTCTTAAGGCTAAATATCTAGATTCTAATGAGAATCATAGAATATTCACAATTCGAAATCCTCCTACAGGCTCGGTGATCTGGAATTTTATTGTGTCTTGTAGACCTGTGATTCTAAATCATCTTACGTGGCAGATTGGTAATGGTGAAAAAGCTAATTTCTGGGAGGATTCATGGGAAGGTTTACCAAATATTGGTGAAGGGCCGGATCTTGTTGCTCTTAGACAACACTTTTCCCAAAAATGGGGTTTGAAGGTTAAAGACTATTTGACTTTAAAGTAGGGACCGTTGGGTAATGAATGGGTGTGGAAGGATGTAGAGGGGGATGGTCTTTCTGAGGAGCAAACCCAAACTATGCAAATGCTGTTTCAAGAAAGGAAGGTCTTCATCTCAGGGGGCGATGATAAATTTATTTGGTGTGGCTCCTCATCTGGTTCTTACTCGGTTAAAATTGGCTACCAACTCCTGGATGCTATGGAGCGGGAGGTTTTCTGGGCAAAAGATTTATGTTGGAATAATCATGTTCTTCCAAAAGCAGGAACATTTGCTTGGTTAGCGGTTAAGGGCAGAATTTTGACTGGTGAAAGGAGGAAACATTTAGGTTTTGTGGGTCCTTCTAAGTGTGTTTTATGTGATAAGGCTGAGGAGAAAGTTGATCACTTGCTAGTTCAGTGTGAAATGGCTTCAAAGTGTTGGGAGCATGTGCGTCATAAGCTGGGTTGGCAGGGTCCTATGCAAAGGACAGTGCGTGAAGTTTTTGAAAGTTGGCCGAGAAATTTACATTGTTCCTGTTTGTCTAGTAT
>VDFB02000009.1:18155711-18214912 GCA_007258455.2 Sequoia sempervirens
ATAGAGGTTAGGGGCATGGGTTGATCCCAATTGACCCATGCTTTCTCAACCTCTCACTAATCCTCCTATTACTATTCTTGCACCCATTCAACATCATGTGGTGGTGTCAGCATTAGGAGCATTGAGTGTGCTCTCTAGTAACCTTAGTGATCAAACTAATGAGTTGGAAATCAAGGTTAGTGATTCAAAGCATGGAGGAGCATCAGTTGGAGCTAGTCCTAACACTCCATGTGTTGATGCCACATTTTTGTGCTAGTTGTAATCGCTTATGTATATATATGTATATATACATGCAGGTAACCTGAACTATATCATGAATGAGTTTGAAATTGATGACTTGATAAATCCTAATCACCCGCCTCAACACAATCCTCCACCTCCACCCCCTCCACTTGAAAACTCCCCACCTCCACCAAGTTGGTATCCGATGAGGCTCGCGTGCAAGCTCAGATCATTGAAAAAATTAAGTCTATTAAAGAAAAAATTAATGCCATCTAAAATGAACCAGTAGTGCCCTCCATCTAGTGCATGTTGGATCTTCGATGCAAAACATTATCGATGTTATATTGATTGATGTGGAGTTAGATAATTACTGCCTATGGAGAGAGGAGAGGAGACAATTTATTCCATTGGACTCTCCTATAGGGAGATCCTTGACCTAAAAATCACCAAAGAAAATTTATCTCCACATTTCCTTGACCCCACCACAAATGAACCAATTCATCCAAAAATAATAATAATATAAATTAGGTTGTGTAGGCATCCCCATATGGTCAAACACTTTTGGGAGCAATGGTGGATGGTGTTTGATCATCCACCACACACTAATTGTAAGGTTCCCCTTTATTTTTTGAGAAAATTATATGTAGAGTTGGTATTGGGTGTTAAACCCAAATATTTGATATGAGAGCATTTCAGGGTATTGGTGGTGGCATGCCACAATATAGGTTAGGGGCATGGGTTGATCCCAATTGACCTATTCTTTCTCAACCTCTCACTAATCCTTCATCTATTGCTATTCTTGCACCCATTAAACATCATGTGGTGGTGTCAGCATTAGGAGCATTGAGTGTGCTCTCTAGTAACCTTAGTGATCAAAATAATGAGATGGAAAGTGAGGTTAGTGATCCAGAGCATGGAGGAGCATTAGGTGGAGCTAGTCCTAACACTCCACATGTTGATGCCACATTTTTGTGCTAGTTGTAGTCACTTATGTTATGGACCTTCTCCTAGTACGTCTAGTATAAGTGCATGTGCAAAATCAGATGAGATCACTTCATATGTGGATTATCTATGTGTTGATGATCATCCTACATAGGTATATATGTATGTTGAATATATAATTTTTTTTTTAATGTACATATCAAAAAAACTATATATATATATTAACTTTCAAATTGTTTGATGTAGATGATGGCCCTCGGTACATCAAGTTCTACATTTGATCAATTTTGTTTTGCAACAATGTTTGTGCAACTCGATACACCTTTTGGGGTATTTTGATTTATTTTTTAGATATATTAAATAATTTTAACTTGATTAATTTGTATTCCATTCTTAAAAATGTGTTAAATATTTATGTTGGTACAAGGAGGTCATCCAACTTCCACATCAGATCGATCAAAAGGTGTGGTGAGTGGTCCTCCATTGTCATTTGTTACACATGAGCCACCCATTGTGTGTACATTTAAAAAAAAATTATACTTAGAAATTTGTATTTTTAATTCACTATTAATGTATACATATTAAATATTATAAATTATATATATTTCTATAGGTTGATACTGCAATTAGGATGGGTATTGCACATCCTATTGATCAAGGTCTATTTTAGGAGTCCCCGACAATATTTCAAATTGTTTAATTTTTTTTCTATATGCATGCACAATTTGTACGTCTTTTAAATGGATTAACAAAATTGGTACTTGAATATATATGTTTTAACCTAATTTGTACACATGTGCTTCATTTGACCTTGTAGGAGATACTTAGTGATACTTTAATGGCTTAAGGGGAGAAACACTCAATCAATCTCTCAAATTATGTAATGAAATGATTAAAGTATATTTCATGTGATCACATTAGTTAGATATAATTAGGAGATGATTTAAGGTCCTAGGTAAGATGATGGCTTAAGGGGTTCTAAGATAATGGATTAAGGGGTCCTAATAGGATGGATTGAGGGGAGAAATACTTGATCAATCTCTAAAATTATGTGATGAATAAGATAAAAGTATGTTTCATGTGATCAAATTAGTTAGATATAATTAGGATATTATTTTAGGACCTAGGTAAGATGATGGCTTAAAGGGTCCTGAGAGAATGGCTTAAGGGGTCCCAATAGAATGACTTTGGGGGAGAAACACTTGATCAATATCTCAAAGTATGTGATGAATGTGATCAAAGTATGTTTCATGTGATCACATTAGTCAGATATAATTAGGAGATTATTTAAGGTTATAGGTAAGATGATGGCTTAAGGGGTCCTAATAGGATAGCTTAAGAGGAGAAACACTTGATCAATATCTCAAAGAATGTGATGAATGTGGTCAAAGTATGTTTCATGTGATCACATTAGTTAGATATAATTAGGAGGTTATTTAAGTTCCTACGAAAGATGATGGTTTAAAGGGTCCAAAGAGAATGGCTTAAGGGGTCCTAATAGGATGGCTTAAGGGGAGAACCACATAATAAATATCTCAAAGTATGTGATACATGTGATCAAAGTATGTTTCATGTCATCACATTAGTTAGATATAATTAGGAGATGATTTAAGGTCCTAGGTAAGATGATGGCTTAAGGGGTCCTAAGAGAATGGCTTAAGGGGTCCTAATAGGATGGCTTAAGGGGATAAACACTTGATCAATATCTCAAAGTATGTGATGAATAAGATCAAAGTATGTTTCATGTGATCACATTAGTTAGATATAATTAGGAGATGATTTAAGGACCTAGGTAAGATGATGGCTTAAGGGGTATTGAGAGAATGGATTAAGGGATCCTAATAGGATGGCTTAAGGGGAGAAACACTTGATCAATCTCTCAAAGTATGTAATGGATGTGATCAAAGTATGTTTCATGTGATCACATTAGTTATATATAATTAGGAGATGATTTAAGGTCCCAAGTAAGATGATGGCTTAAGGGGTCCTAATAGGATGACTTAAGGGGAGAAACACTTGATCAATCTCTCAAAGTGTGTGATGAAGGTGATCAAAGTATGTTTCATGTGATCACATTAGTTAGATATGATTAGGAGATGATTTAAGGCCCTAGGTAAGATGATGGCTTAAGTGGTCCTAAGAGAATGGCTTAAGAGTCCTAATAGGATGACTTAAGGGGAGAAACACTTAATAAATCTCATATTTTCCCCATTCAAAATTATATCATCCCATCTTTCCCCTTTCTTAACACATAAAAATTGGAAAAAGGTGTCAAACCCTAAAGAGTACAAATATCTAAAGGTGTTTCCATTTTTCCAACAAAACATTTTGGTGAACCTGACCTGTTAACATTATATACCTTCACCCATATTTATAGGGAAGGAAATAGGTCTATCAATGCAATGGAAAATTTTGGCTTGTGACATTTGGATTGGGAACATTGGGACCTTTCCCAACTATCAAATCAAATTAAGGAAATAATATCTAAGGAGAGATCAAAGGGTTTAATTAATTCATCATGGATAGAAAGATATTAATTAAGTTGAGGGGTTGGTAGTGTTGTCCAGCTATCATGATAATTGTGTTCTTTCTTATGTGGCAGTTGGGCAAGTTGAAATGAAAAAAATTGATGTACTCTATTTATGGCAGTTGTACACTAAATATCAAAGATTTAAAAAGAGATGGGATGAAAGGATAGTCCCATTTGGAAGACTCCTACGATAATGAAAAATGAGTGAAAGTGGTAATGATGATTATCTCCCACATTTATAAAAATATTATGAAGTATTTGATAAAAGATATTTTAGCATGTGTTAACATGGGCATTAGGGAGGGTAATAAAAAAAGTGTCATCATGAATCTTAATGGTGGAGTTGTCATTTCCATTAAAGGAAAGTTTTGAAGATATAAGGCTAGAATTTTTAAACAACTCAATTATTTCAATAATATTGTTGGAAGGTTTGAGTCGTTGTCCTTTCAAATGAAAAAGCCACCAAGTTTCCATTAAAACTATTTTTTTTGAATTGCCAGTTGATTCTGTTGTAAATGAGGAAGGTCTAAGAGAATAGTATTTACTTCTTCTAAAGGATTATCAAAACACATAAAAAACTATGGGGCTTGTTTGAGCGTGCTAGTTTCACACCATACTTTGCAGCTATGGAGGGTTATCTTGAACAACTCAGCTACAAGTTTGTGAATGCCTGGAAGGATGGTGAAGTCGAGTTGGATGGTCTCTGCTAAAGAGAAGGCTCAAAGAGTTTAGAATGGCTATTCTAAGGTGTTACTTTTTCCCCTGTACCATAATGTTTGTTACTATGTCATGAAGTATTTTATGCTAGAGGGTCACTTTCAATTGGTGCATGGTTATCATTTTCCCATCCTTAACCATATTAGGCACAAGAAAAAATAAACTTACCCTTTTTCCTCCTCTCGTCCTTGAAAGAAAGCCTTACCAATGATGCAAACCCTTCTTTATACCAGGGCTTGATTAAATCCATATGCAAGTACGTTCTTACCACCACCTTGCAAAGAAATGCTTTCCATAACTTGATTGAGAACCCCACCCCTAAAAGTTCTATGAAAATTGAACTAATTGAAAGTCGACCCCACTCTCATGTCAAAGAACCTATTAAACCTTACCCTAATGTTGTGGACCCCTCATGGTTGGCACACCTTCAATAACCCTTGAAAAACATATTGTTCCCCCCTCCTCTATTGTTAATAAGAAAATAAAACTACTAATACGTGAGTTGGGTGCTAATCCTAACACTATACCAATTTTGGGTGACATTGAGAATAGCCTTGAATGTGGTTCTACTACCACAGTGGGTCGTAGGTCTATTCGTCTAGCTTTGGCTATGTCCAAAGGGTTGGATAATAGCAAAAAATCAAAAAGCCCAGATGAAAAGAATTTGGAAGAGCCTCTGGAAAGTAAAAAAGGGAAGAAGGTTGCCAAGGAAGAAAAGGCTTCCTCCTTTGAATAATGTGTGCTTGATAGTTTGAGTGAAGCTAGGTCTCTTGAGGAAGAGGTGTTGGGGTTGGAGGATGTGGAAAATTCAAGTCAGGAGAAGGAGGAAGGATTTAATCAGCAGGAGGATGTGGACGAGGATATCGGTATGGCTGAGGAAAAAAGAGGACATGGACATTAATGTGGTGACCCTTGGTAATGAAGAATACTCAAAAGATAAACATACAAATATGGAGAAAACAATAATGGAAAGACTAGAAGAAAGGATGGATCTTATTGAGAAAACGATGTAGAATGAAGAAAATGCTAACAGGTTTTAGGTTCTTGAGAATGCGGTGTTCAACATGTGTAGGGTTATGGAAACAGTGATGAGAAGAGCAGGGATGGATACTATCTCAAGACAGGGTAAAATCAAGAAATAACAGAAGAAAAAAGAGAACATGGACGATGTTGCTTTTTTTGGAAAGATGGAGATAAATGATAGCCTTGAAGATTTGGTGGAGGAATTGAAGAAGGCTTGGAGCCTTATTGAGGATACTTAATCCTTGATTTAGTTTGTTTTTCTTTCTGATGCTTGTTAGATGGTTTTTCGACTCTCTTGTTAGGCATTTTTGTGCAAAGGCTCGATATGCCTATTCTATTTTACATTTTATTTTTGTTATGAACATTATGAACTTGTTGGGTACTCTTTATAGGTTACGCTTATATAAACTTATTTTTTGGTTTGAATATTATATGCAATGGTTAAATATTTATTGGATCCTTGATAGATTAATATCTTTTGATGTAGTTGGTATAGGTTGATGTTGGTTTTGGTTGGTTGGGTGTGGGGAAGTGACTCTTCTTCTGTTATGCTTTCCCTATGTTTTGTTGTTCTATCTGGTAGCTATTTCTTTGGACTGTTTTGCTGCTTTGTAAGGGATCAAGGCCCTTTCCTTGCTTAATCAATAAAAAATGGTATATACCTTTTGAAGTTTGAACCTAGATCTAATGTTTAGTATTGCATTACTTTGCATTATTCATTTAGGCATCCATTTTTGCATCATAAAATGCAAAAAAATTACATATCATATTGCATTATACATTGCAATAGGATTAATTTTAGTCATCTTAGGTTAGATTTATATTCAAATTGCATTTCAAAATCTGTATTAGGACATATAAATCTGAAAACAAATCTGAAATTGATTATTGCATGCATTTAGGTATCCTTCATATAACTTAAAAAAGTAAAAAAGTGCATTATTTTATTTCAAATTGACATCAACACCATCATTTTCAGATTTAGGCATATTAGGATCACTCAATTATTGCATCTTAGATTTATAAATTGCATTTACAAATGTTTTTTATTGCTTCAAAATTTTGCAAATTGTTGCTCACTTGCATTTTGAATTACATTGTCATAAATTGAGCGAATTCTAGAAAATATCTCGTTGTCCAACCTGTTTGCACACAAACTTAGTGTGAATGGTGATCCTAGACCTGCATAAACACAAAGAACAAACACATAATTAGTCCCCAATGCAAGTTAGAAACAACATTCCCCATGAAATCCATTTGAAACATAAAAACAAGAAATAATATGAAGAACACAATAAAAAAAGCTATTAAATCCTATTTAAATGATCAAACTCTCAATCCCATGGGGGAATTGGTGCCATTTTGATGTGGAAAATGGCACTTTCCCAATTCCTTGCAAGATTGAATGATGATTGATGAAGATTTGATGCTCCTTGGTGAAATTCCTGCATAACCTTGCTATGAAACTTGATGAAAACTATGAAAATGGATGATCAATGGATGAGCAATATTCAAAATCTCAAGATAATGACTTTTGCATAAAGTTGTGGATCCAAAATCCAAATGAGAGCTTCTTATTTATAGATGAGAAAGATAGAGGATGAGGAAAAATGGATGAATGTGGGATCAAACACCAACCAATAGCACAATGCCACTTGTCAACATGCGAGTGGATAAAGGTGGAGCACATTTTGGCCATTGTGCAATTAAATGCAATTAGGTGGAATTTCAAAATTGATGAAATGACAAGTTGGAGGGAGAAGAAAATGAAGCTAATGCCACTTGGCTCAAGGAAAAGGACATGTAAGAAACTTAAATGCCTTGTTGGATGTACAAACCCTTTTGGAGGGATTTTTCAAACTTGGAGAATATTCTCATTTTGATGCCTTTTTGAATGAAAAAGAAATATTTATTAATTAATTAAATTAATTTTCATGAGCAAGTTGCAAAAGGTAGAGGATTTGATGGATTAAGATTAAGATTAATTAGGATTTGATTAATTTAAAAGGAGATTAGTTGATTTGACAATTTTGACTTAGGCTTTTGGATTAATTTAAATGAAAATGAGAAGAAAATGAATTTTAGATTTAATTAACTAAAGATCTGATTTATTTAATAAAGAGGATGATGTTAGATTAAATCAAATAAAGATTAATTTATTTAATTTAAGGGAGAATGACCTTAGAGATTAAATAAAGTGAATTATTTAATTAAAAGAGGGATTATAGAAGCTAATTAAATAAAATTGATTTATTTAATTAGAGGGAGATGACTTAATTAGAGAAAATTGATTTATTTAATTAAGAGATGGAATATGATGAATTTAAATAAATATTATTTAATTAAATGACTAGCAAAGAGATGATTCAAGATGAACTAGTGTTATAAAATTAGGATCAGGTGTATAGGATCAATCAATACATTTTTCGTGTCTACATTTTGTCCCTCTTTGAAGCAATGTACCTTGTTGTGTTGGTTCAAAGAATAAATTGTCGAGATCAAAATTAAAAAAAAAATTAAATTTTTAAAATGCCCCACTACTACCCCAATGAGAAGAAACATGCTGATATACTACCCCCTTGAGAGATTAGACGAAAATTTGGATTTTTTGGGTGATCTCGTGAAAAAAAGGACAAGGTGGATGACAGGTCCGTAAAGGGTCCAAGATGCCAAAAACATGCCAAAATGTGAAAAAATGATGTAAAAATGACCTTCGGTTAGGAAAAAAAAGGATTGGGGGTCCAAAACCTTAGTTGGATGGCTAAATAAGGTAAAAAAACCCTAACTTTCAAGCTTAAATAGGCCTTGAGGGGCCACTTCCAATTCATTTGCACATTCAGCCCTTAGAGATTTGTTGAGTTTTGAGCTCTAAGCACTATTCGAGATGGCGCAACGTGTGCTTCTAAAACACATTTAAGAGTGAGTACAAGTGTACCAGGAGCTTCTAGGTGTAGGACCACCAGTATGTAACCCTTATCTGACTTGTGTTTTCATTTTTTTGTGCGCATTAATTAGGGTCCAAAGTCAACTTGAGTCAAGTGGCAATGTATATCGCCACTAAAAGTGCTAGATCAACATTGCGTGGCCTTAAAGTGCATTGCTATCAAGTCTTGCATTGTGGTGAGCCAATTTAGCAATCAAAGTTTAGGCTTCAAAGTGTGCCACCTATGCGAATAGCGCCACGATGGTCTAGTTTGCAATTTAGGTTTTAGGGTCAAAATGGAACATGGTCAAAGTGCGCCGTGATGGTGGAGTTTGGAACTTTAAGGTCTCCAACAATGCAACTTGGAACTTTCAAACAACGATGCCATTGCAAATAGTGATGCATTTTCTATTTCAGTCATGAAAACTCCAAACAGGATCCCGATTTTTTATGAAACTTGATGCTATGACTTTATTGGTGTAGGAGGATGCAAAGTCGGTACACTCATGGGAGCACAGGTTTTCGATTAGAATCCTGGTTTACATGAGTTGCTCTAGGAGCACCTAGGAGCGATAGGACTTTGGTATGTCGCATATGCCCCCAACCATCAGGACACTCCTAGGGATGATGAAAACACTGGTAGAGAGATGGCACAATGAGACGTGCTCATTTCACTTCCCTACAGGCGAGGCGATAGTGACCCTAGAGGATGTGTGGCGCATTCTTCGTTTAGAAATCCACAGAGAGTGGGTGATCTATGGTGTGGACACTAGGATATATGCTTGTTACGAGGTCATGGGCCTTGATGAGATCATTTTTGTTGAGGGGCAGATCGAGCTAGAGTGGTATAGGACATCAGTGTCACCATTTAGATTGATTGTGGTGGCGATTATTTCATGGCTTGTGTCACCAGATTGGTGTGGCCAATACTTCAGTCTAGGATGGGGTCTTACCTAGGAGCAGATGCTTCGACGAAGAGTGTGCTTTGTATGGGGTCCAGTGATGATGGCCTCCCTCTACCATGACTTGCATGAGTTTTCATATTGTGATATTAGGGCTATCGGAGCAGGAGTTACACTTTTTCACATTTGGGCCTGGGAGCACATTACAGTGCTCTGCCCATGAGTCACACTGGTTGATATGGAGCCAGATGATCCAACAGTCTAGTGGTATAGGGGTGGTTTGACATTTACACACATAGGAGCAGCTGGTATCCCTCACTAGAGGAGGGTGATAGATGAGATGATAGTTTTTACCTGGAGGCCTTGGCTCGGTATGCCTGCTTGGTATGATTATGTTCAACAACTCTTCTTTGTGAGGCAGGACCAACTGATGTAGGGAAAGGAGCATACCATGATAGAGCATTATCTACCTAATCGGGTTGCTAGACAGTTTGGGGACACTCAGGACAGACCCAATGACTAGTACATGGCCATATTTTTCCATACTATGAGGGAGACTACATGGGGTTAGACGATCCCTGTAGATGAGGTAGTCGAGAGTTTTAGGTAGCTGGTGGCTAGGCCATGGCCATATGATCAAGGGACAATAGATGTTGGGATGACACAGGCCTACTGAGGTTGGTTTCATCCTATGATCAGATTGATAATGCCTGGTGCATTATTACCACAGAGGAGATCCAGAGGCCGGTTAGCAGGGCGGGGGTGGGGTCAAGGAGGTAGAGGAGACGTGGATGGAGACAAAGATGGTGGTGGAGGAAGAGGAGGAGGTGGACCACCTCCCAACTAGTGGGGATAAAGAGATAAGTTGTTTGGAGACTAGTAGAGAGATGGAGACAAGTAGTTGAGAGATGGGGACAGGCAGCTGAGAGATGGGGACCCACAGAGAGATGCCCTGAGGGACCACCAACAACAACCACCTCCACCACTGCCACCACCTCACCCAGATAAGAGGGATGTCCTCATTCAATAGCTATAGGAATAGGTTTCCATGTTGATAGTTGAGCGAGATTAGGCTTTTGCAGAGTGAGATCAGGCCATACAATAGAGACAAACCATTGAGCTTCAGTTGGCACAAGAGACTGGTCATTGCCAGTAGCTAGAGGCTACATAGGGCAGGACAATCCCTGCGAGGATGTACCATGATGCTAGTTAGAGGCAAAGTATTACAAGGTACACTATCATTAGGTAGGGCCTCGAGTAGCTCAGGCACCAGACTTTTCACAGCAGACAGGGCAGAGGTAGGATCCGCCGGGTGAGGGGAGCAGCCATCAGGGCTAGCTTCATAATTTTGATTAGAGACACCATTCTTTTTGCGATCCACAGGCTCTGTTTTTGATAGCCCCGTGGGCGTTTGTATTATATACACACATTTGATCCTGATTCTTGTACCATGGCAGTTGTATATTATTTTGATGGTATATGAGATGATATGGTTTGATCCGATGTATGATGTGTTCTTATCTTATTTCTGCATGATGGATGGATGTATCTTATTTTCCTATATGTTATGTTCTATATGTGATGTGATGACTCTATTTTATGTGATGCATGTATGCTTTTTATTCTATGTGATGCAATGCGATGTATGTTTCTATATGATATAATGATTATGGATGCATTTCTTTTTTAGTATCTTTTCTATGCATTTTTTATGATGATGATGTATGGATGATGCAAATGCAAGTGGTTTAAAATTCTTAGACTAATAGATCTGTATGGATGGTGTTATATGTTATGATCATGAGGTGTATGAGATGCTCTTCTTTCCTTTTTAGTACTTTTCCAACATGTATGGATGATATGATGATGCCCATGATATGATGATGCTTTTATTATGATACCTATTTGATGATGAATGATATAATGATGCAAATGATATGATGTTTCTTTTTTATAATAATGCCTATGTGATGATACTTTTATGTTTATGTAATGAATGCAAATGTATGGTTTATGAGATGCTTAGAATAACCAATCTATACTATGCAATGATGAAATCCAATGCATGTGAGATGATCAATGTTTCCTATATGATATGTCATGGTATGCCTTATGCTGACGGTTTGTGGATGTAGGATGGATGCAGTAGTGATGATTTGTGATTAACTGTCATGATACCCTATTAGTGCAGAGAGAAGCAAGAGGAAATAAGAGAATCTAACAAGTCAACTTTATTAGAGATGATGATGACGATTTTTCTTATTAGGAATTGGGATTTTAAAAGGGCCATTTACCTTATGTTTGATAATACACATAGGCACGATGCATCAAGGTATAAAGAACCAGGATGGTGTTGCACCTAGTGTGATGGACTTTGACTCAGCAATTAGATAGGAGTACTCCTATTCACACCTGACATACAAAACCTCATCTAAAATGTATCTCAAACATTCCAAACATCTCAGGCCAAAACATAGAAAGGAAATCCTCCCGATGTGGTAAAAAAGACACCTAAAACACCCTCCCTACACCCAAACAAAGCATGCATGACCAAGGTTATATTACAAGAATATCCAACAAGCACAGTAGATAAAAAGTTAATGATCTTTGCCCCATTTATTTCTCTCTAAATCCCTTCGTTTGGGACATCATTGAGAGGTCATCGAAATGAGCGCAATAAGATAAGCCAAAAAGACAAAGATAAAGCAAACAAACTAGCTATTGTTCTTCATACTACTAGCCAAGGCTAAACTAAGATGATTCCTGATGTTGATGTCCATTGTAGGAAGGATGCATCCTAGGACATGATGTTATTAGATGATTTTTGGGATTGATTGGATGATAGGATATTAATACCAAGAGTTGACTAACTTGTTTACTTACTGACCTAGACTTGAAACTTTGTTGTTTAAGTTTCCACCTTTTGACCTACTAGACTTGTTTTTGATTGTTTTACCAAAGGTTGAGGATGACGATCAATTTATTATGCATGATGTTTATTGTGGGCGAAAGCGAGATGGGATGGATGGATTTTTTGAGTTTTTTGAATATTTTTGAAATGTTTTGAGGCCGTTTTTGGTATTTTCAATATTTTGCAAATGTTTTGATTTTTTGGTTTCCAATGTTTTGGTGATTTATGAGATTTTTACCAAGAGACTAACCTAAAGACCTATCCTAGGGGTCATAGGGTCTGATCAATAGATTAACCTTGCCTACGTTAAACATGCAAAGACCATGTAGTTCGATTGACATAGACTCAATTATTGAGTAGATATGAACAAATGGATTGCTAGTTTATTATGACAAACTCCTAAAGGATTGACCTAAGTGTCTCAGGGGATGATCAAAGATCAACCTTGCCTACATTTAGAGCTCAGAGACTTGTAGTTCGACAAGAAGATTTTGTTTTTGACCTTTTCGACTAACTTTTTGACTTATTTTTGGATTTTGATATGTTTTGAATGTTTTTGGATTTTTTGATTTTATGAATGTTTTGGTATTTTTTAATTTTCTAATGTTTTTGGTTTTTTATGATATTTTAGGAAGACTTCAAGAATATACACAAATATAATCTGATGAGAACATGCCCCCAATGTGATGCAATAGACTACTCTGATAAAGGTAGGACAAACTAACCTTGGGAAGGGGCTGAGTAGTACTAGGAGGGATCATGATGCGAACACAAGACCAAGCTATGATGCAGAGATGGATGGGTGATGGATGGAGATATGGAATGTGACAGATGAATGATGTCGAATGAACCATATATATCTCAGTGGATGGAAGGTTCTTATTTACACAAGGTGCCTATTTTCTAGGTTTTCACCAAGGTACTTGCCCAAAGCGCCACTGAAGTGGTTTTCAGTAGAGGGAAATTTTTTTTTTAAACCTTTTTCTTATTTTTTTGGATATTTATGTTTTTTTATTTTTTTTGTTGTCACCAAAACACCTGTTTTCTAGGTTTTCATTAGGGTGATCATTTTTTCAGAAAATATTCTCATTTTTTTGTATTTTTGGTTTTACACCCTGTAAGATTAGGCGTAAGTTTTTTTGAGATGAGAGCTTTTCATGGGTTCCTACAAAGGTTCCCCTTCTAGTGTTGGTAACTGATATGCCCCTGAATTGTAGCTCGTTGTGATGACAAAGGGCCCCAACCAATTGGGTTCAAACTTTCCCTTGCTATCCGAATTTGGAACATTCTTCTAATTCTCCTTCAACACTAGCTCTCCTACTTGGAAGGTCTGACTCCTCATATTCTTGTTGTAGCTTCTCTTAAGTCAGTTTTGATAGAATTGCAAATGGTTTAAGGAATCCATGTGTTTCTCATCTAGTAGTTCCAACTCGTTTAATATTGATACCTGATATTCTTCATGTGTGATGAGATTCTGCAATGATATTCTCAGGGACGGGAGCTCGATCTCGATAGGGAGTATGGCTTCTGATCCATAGACCAAGGAGAATGGAGTGGCACCTATTGGTGTGTGGATGCTTGTTCCGTAGGCCCTAGGGTGGGATTTAGCTATAGATGTTAGTCATGACCAACATAATTGATTGTTTTCTTGATGATTTTTAGGATGGTCTTATTTGTAGCCTCAGCTTGGCCGTTTCCTTGGAGATAGTATGGGTTGAAAAGAAATGTTGGATATTAAACTTCTGGCATAGGTCTTGAACATCCTATTTTTTGAAAGGTGTCCCATTATCTAAGATAATGGGTTGAGGGACATCGTAGTGGAAAATTAGGTAGTTCACGATGAACTTTGATATCTGCTTTCCCATGATATATGTCATGGGGATTGCTTCCACCCACTTTGTGAAGTACTCAGTGGTAGTGATGGTGAGCTTATGTCCACTAGATGAGGTGGGGGTAATTTTTCCAACAAGATCGAGCCCACACTATGAAGAGGGCCAAGGTGTAACAATTGGGTGGAGCTCCTAAGCTGGTGCATGGATGAGATCCCCATGCTATTGACACTACAAACACCTTTTGACATAATCATGTGCTTCTCTTTCCATTGTAGGCCAATAGTACCCTGTCCTCAGCAGTTTCTTGGCCAAGGTCATACCACTTGAATGCAAACCACAAATGTTGTTGTGTACCTCGGTTAAAGAAGCCAAAGCTTCCTTAGCATTTAGGCAACGTAAAAGGGTCCCTTCAATGCTTCTAGGGTAAAGGGTATCCCCTAGGATGACAAAATAGGATGACTTATTGAAAAAGGGTCTTTTGAGGTTCAAGGTTACGTTGGCAGGGAGGACTCCTATTCTTAGGTAAGTGTATATATTGTGGTACCAGGGATCACTAGGATCAATGATTTCACACAAAAATTCAGACTCTGGTACCTCAAATGCTGGTATGAGAAGTTTCTCTATGAGGAATTCTTGCTTTGGGATGTTGCATGGGATTTGTAGGAGTGATTTGATCATAGCCATTGCATCTGTCACTCTGTTATTGCTCTTGGTAGTTGCTCAAATGTGACATCAATGAAGAACTCAAGGCTTTCCACCAGTTTCTTATAGGGAGTCAACTTGTCATCCTTCGTTTGATACTCATCATTGACTTGGTTGATTATGAGCTATGAGTCTCCGTAGACCTTGAGTGCCATGATCTGCCACTGCACTGCAATTCTCAACCCTATTACATGAAGAGCCTCATATTCCACAATGTTATTTGTGCAAGGGAACAACAACTTGTATGATTTTGGTATGCAATCCCCTTGTGGGGTGATGAAGAAGATTCTTGCTCCCGACCCATGTTGTGTGTAGGATCCATCAAAGTACATTTTCCAATGATCCGCCACACTTAGGTTGAAGATTGATTCATCAGGGAACTCTGATACAAGTGGGTTCTCTGAGTAGATTGGTGCTTCTACCAGCTGATCTGCAATTGCTTGTCCTTTGATGGCCTTTCATTCCACATACTCAATGTCATGCTCTGTCAAAATCATAACCCACTTTTCCATTCTCCCTGTGAGAGTTTCTTTGGAAAGTAGGTACTTGAGCGTGTCTATCTTTGCAATGAGCTTTATTTGATGTGCTAGCATGTAATGTCTAAATTTTTGAGCTACAACACGACTGCTAAGCAAGATTTCTCAATAGATGTGTATTTCAGCTCATGTCCCACCATGGTTTTGTTGATATAATAGATAGCTCTATCTTTTCCATTTTCATCATGTTGTGCTAAGAGAGTGTTGAGAGCTACTGTTGGTGCCAATATGTATAAGATCAAGGGTTTTCCTGGAATTGGTGGCATGAGGACTGGTGGTGTGAGTAAGTACTCCTTGATCTTGTTGAAGGCCTAATCACATATCTTGTCCCACTTGTACGCTACCCCCTTGTGGAGTAGGTGATAATATGGGATAGCCTTGTCTACTAGTTGCGCTATGAATCAATGGATGGACTGGAGTCTTCTTTGTAGGCCTCTTAGCTATTTCAATGTTTTGGGTGCCTCCATTTCAAGAATTGCCTTAACCTTAGCAAGATCTATTTCAATCCCTCTCATAGATATGATATACCCAAGGAGCTTTCTTGGTTGTACTCCAAAGACACACTTCTTTGGATTGAGTCTGACTTTGTATTTTTCTAACCTATCAAAGATAGAGCCCAATGCTGCTATGTGATATTGTCTTTTCTTTGATTTGGCCAATAAATTATCCATGTAATCTTCCATAGTTCTATGAATCATATCATTAAAGATTAGTGCCATGGCCCTCTGATAGGTTGCTCCTACATTCTTCAACCCAAATGACATCATATTCGAGCAATATGTCCTCCATGGGCAAGTGAAGGCCATTTTATATTGGTCATCTTTTGCTATAATGATCTGGTTGTAGCCTAAGAATCCATCCATCAATGATAGCATCTCATGTCCTATCGTCATATCCATGATCATGTTGATGTTTGGAAGTGGAAATTCATCCTTGGGATATGCTTTATTGAGGTCTCTGAAATCTGTGTAGATGCGGATGCCCCAAATGGGCTTTGAAATAGGTACAAGGTTTGAGACCCACTCTGGATAATCGATCAACCATTTGAACCCTGCATCTAGGAGCTTATGTAACTCCATTTTGACCAATAATGCTATCCGGGGATACATTTTTCTTAGCTTTTGTCTCACTAGATTTTCTTCGGGGTACACATCTAGGTGATGAACCACCACCTCTGGATCAAGTCCAGGCATGTCGACATAGGTCCATGTAAAGTTTATCTTTATTTCTTTTAGGAATGCAACTAGAAGTTCTTGTTCTTCTATTAGAAGTGACTTTACATAAAATGTTGTATGGCAGTTCCTCTATTCTCAGGTTGACTGGATTGCACTTCTCTGCTAGGATCGCTGACTTTCTTGATGAATTGCACTAAGAGGAAGATTGAATCCTTCATCCTCTAGCACATTAGAGAGGTTTTCACCATTGGATACATCCTTTATTTTTACTATTTTTAGGCCAGAGAGTGCCACAGTATGGTTTTCACTCAAAGACATAGAGATTATTCCCAAATTTTCACTTTTGCGAAGGATTCAATCATTTCCCCATAATAGGCATGTGTGTCTAGTGTGATATCGAACCTGACCTTATGATCTCTATATGGAATAGTATCCCACAATCCCATGAATTCTGAGAGTGCCTCATCATTTTTGAAAGTGTCCAAAATTGGTGGTCCTTGTTGGTTATAATTGATGAGTTGGGGATAGACTAAATTTATTTCATGGGTTTGATGATCTAACTAAAAAGATGGGGTGCTAATCATGAGCAGGGAGCAATCTTCAAAAAACATAGGAAAGTCAGTTATAGGATCCTCATCACTACTACACACATCAGTTGTGTCAAAGTTAAATTTATCTATGACTCGACTTGTGGAAAGATGAATGCTAATAGCTGAGGGGGAGTTTTTACCTTTCTAACCAAGGCACCTTTTCCAAGTATGGTCACCTTCGAAGGGGTACATCCGAGGCCAAGATTTCTCATACGCTTCTCTGGAATGAGAGGTACTATTATCCCATTATCATTTTGTCCCAGTTTCTTGTTTCTATTATAGCCCATACCAAACATCATTTGTAATCCTTTGTTGCTCTCATCCATTGGAAGATCAGGCGTGGGCCTTTCATCTTGGTATATTAAGCTTGATATGTCTTTCTCATCTACTATTTCTTGACTTAGATCCCCCCAACATCTAAATCTAGAAGGGTCTTCTTTGAAAGTTTGGGATGATGTTTCAGCTAGTTGGGGTTTTCCAAGAGACCTAAGATATTGAGGTAACTCTCCTATGACGAAAGCACTTTTCTTCATTTTATAATCCCCACATCCATTGTCTTGGATAATTCCCTTGATTTTGAATATATCAAGAATGGTGGGTGTCTTTGTCTCAAAAATGGTGGCTAATGTAGTTGGTTCTGCATACAGAGTGGTAGGGCCTTCATTGTTCTTTGGGACTTGGGGGATTTTATAGTATTTTTCTTCTAGATTCTTGCAGTAGGAAAAGGGCTTGGGATCACCGTGAATTGTGACCTCTTGATTTTGATATGGGAATTTGATGCACTAATGGAAGGTTGATGCAGCAACTTGCATCTCATGGATCCATGGATGCCCCAGAAGAATGTTATAAGGTAAGTCAAGGTCAAGGACCTAGCATGTTGTTTCCATAATGGTTGGCCCTACTTGAATAGGGAGTTGGATAGTGCCCTGAGGCACTCTTTCTTGATCATCATATGCTCTGATTGTGATGCCCTTACCCTTTTCAATGGTATCCTCTGAGAATCCCAAATTATTTATTAATTTGAGGGAATAGATGTTTAGACCTATACCCCCATCCACCAAGACCCTTTTGACTTTGTTTTTACGAACCGAGACTTCAAGGTGGAGTGCACGATTATGAGATGGTTGGGTGGGAAAGTCCTGATCGAAGAATGTTAGGAGACTTGGGGTAGTGATGTGTCTGACCATAGCCTAGAACTGGTTAGCATCAAGATCTACAAAGATGGTGGATGAAGCCAATGCTTCCTCTAGGATTTTTCTATGTGTGGGCGATATCTTCAACAACTCCATGATGGAGATCTAAGCAGGATTTTTTTTCAGTTGATTTAGGACATTGTAGCCATTTGGAATGGATTTTGGATTGGAAGTGGACATCCTAGGTGGCTGTGATGGTCCAACAATGGTGACCTTTCTGCCATGTGTGGTGACTCCACAATCAGCTTTGGCTCCTTTGATATTAACAATAGTGACCATTTCATCAATGGGTAAGACAACATGATCATACACATGGTTCACATTGGAATATTTGGTCTTTCCACGGTTGTTCCCTTGGTTATGATCTGGAATCAGATTCGTGTATATTTTTAGGTCCTGATTTCTAGTTGGTTGCTCAACATTTATGATTTTGCCATCGATGAGGTCTTGGATCAAATTTTTCAACCTCATACAGCTAGTGGTGGTGTGCCCCTTGATTTTGTGAAAATCACAAAGGTAGTTTTCATTGTACCATGGTGGTTTTACTTGGGGTTCCTAATAGTTCTCATAAGTGGGAATTTTGATGAGATTTTCATTTATCAATTTCTTCATGACCGATTCAATTGGTTCCCTAAGGGCTATGTACTTTCACTTGGGGGATTTTTGTTTCATGGGGGTGGTCCCCCTTGATTGTTCAGATTGTTGATTTGATTGTTTGGTGGTTGTTGTGATACTATGTTGGCTTGTGTATTGTTATGATTGTTGTTTTGTGGTTGTTGGTATGTTTGGGTGTTTTGTTTTGGACCACTGATTATGACCTTGGCATCCACCACACCAACATTAGTGATGTTCCTATTTTTTTCCCACATGCGAGGTTTTTCATTATAGCTAGTGGAAGGGCAGTTGTCTTGATGTTTTAGATATGTGGGTGTCCCCCCATGTGCATTAAGGGCTCGCTCAATATTGAGTGCCTTGGGGATCAAATGAATGTATGTGGTGATACATTGCACCTTAATATGAAAATCCAAGGTTTTCTAAAGATTGGAAATGATGGTGCAAACTCTTTGTTCTTCTGGCATGGTCCATTTGCTCTTGTTGGCCTTTGATGGCCATCATTGTAAGAAGGAAGCGAATGATTCCCCCTTAGCTTGTTTAAGAGCTGATAGTTCCTCTAGATTGACATCCATACCTATATTGAATGCATATAATCTATTGGAAATTTTTGATGCCAGGAGGAAGGTGAGAGAACCACTCCATGGCAGGGCCATCCAAACTTCAAGGGAATAGACACATTAGATATATATCATCATATGCAACCTCCATGCAATGTACCTAGAATTCCCTGATGTGATCTTCAGGGTTTCCCGTCCCATGATATTTGTTGAATTTAGGGAATTCAAACCCCTTTGGGAATGGTACCATTGCAAGGATCCTATAAAAGGATAGGGGCACAAGTTGCTTGGTGTTTTTGTTGTTTTCCTTGATTGGAGATCAAGAACTTGCTGCGAGAGCAACTTGATTTTTTCTATCATGTCATCTTGTGGATTAGGAGGTGGAGTGAATGTGTTTTGAAATGGTTGAGGTGTTCGAGTAATGGGGGAGTGTTGGATTTGTTGGTGGGAGTTTTTTGTGCAATCAAGGCTTGTTGATAGGCTTGCATTTGTTGTTGTGCCAACAACGCTTGTTGTTGGGATAGTAACTAGGCTACTTCTTGTTGCACTTGATACTGTTGTAGGGCTTGCTGATATGCTTTTTGTTGGGCTGCTTGTAGTTGTTCTTGGTATTGAGCTTCTGCTTGCACTTGGTATTGGGATTGAGCTTGATCTTGTGCTTGTCGGGTTGCTTGTGTAGCCTGGGCAACTTGTGTGGCTAGTGCAACTTGAGCTACTTGAGCAACTTGGGTAGCTTGGGAAACTTGTTGTTGTTACAACAAAGCTTGAGCTTGGGTAGCCTATTGTGCCTACTGTGCTTGTTGTGCTTGTTGTGTGGCTTGAGTTGTTTGAGCGGCTTGCACTTGTTGAGCAGCTTGCATGTTTTGTGCTTATTGTTCTTGGAATTGCTAAAGTGTCTTTTGGTAGGCTTGTTGAGCTACTTGCAATGTGATGCTATATTGATTGGCCACATTTGGTCTCAGTGGTGATGGTGGTGGCAGATTCAAAATGGTTTTCATTTTTTTGATGAGAGGTGTCATTGTATTGATGATAGGAACCTATGTGGTGGATGGTGCGATTGATATGATTGGTCCTTAAGAGACCACATTTATGGATGGTGTGGTGATTTCTTGTGTTGTTTAGATGGTTGCCACCTTTTTTTGCGATATTGATGGTAAGATCAGAGGATTCAATATGATGTTTTGATTGATGATTGGGGGGTTATTTTTATTTTTTTATTGAGTGGTGGTAAAGGAGGTAGCCCTAAACTAAGGGGTGGTTTGGATGTTAATGGAAAAGGTGGAAGCGGTTGAAAAGTGGTTGTGTGTTCCCTTGAGGAAATGATGATGATGAGGGGTCAAAGATTGCCCCTAGTCCAAATAGCCCACCTTCTCCTTACGAAGTCATAGGGAGAGAGGTTTGTGTGTTGAGAGGATATGTCAGTGTTGTGTGAAAAGATGATGGATTATTGGGGTCATGAAAGGAGATTGACCCAAGATGGTGTTTGCATCCAAATCTTGGTTGTTCACAAGGGGGTGTGTTTGTAGTGCATGAAGCAATGAGCTCCCCTTGTTGAAAATTGGTTGAGTTGGAGCGATGGATGATGTGATTTGTGGGATGGTTTGAGTGATGATTTGAAATGGAGGTGTGGATGAGATTGGGGGAATGATCCCAGGAGACTTCTCTACAATAGTCCTTACATCATAATTGGAAGGGAGTTTAGCCCATTCTTTTGCCAATTCAAGCATATATTGGGAGGGATTGAGCCTCATCATGGTATTGACAATTTTGTGAGTCTCAGGATTTTGGACCATTTCAATAATTTCATCTTCTGTCATCCCTAAGATGTTGATGATGTCTTCTACTTGACCTTCCTCTTGAGAATCTTCTGGAAGTGGTGGCATTGCGAGATCCAACGAGATTGATTTTGAGAGCGGTTTGACTCAAGTCACTTGAAGTTGATGTTTCTTTGTTCATTTCCATGTTCTTCTTGTGTTGAGATCTAGTTTGAACCATAAAATAGGGATCAATTTCAATAATGTAAGAGATGAACCTCTAATTCCTTAGATTGATCTAAACTTTTAGGTACAAAAGGAAATTCTAAGATATTGAGGATCTAAAGGATGATGATGAGATAATGAGATATGAATGATTGGTGAATGATTGGAACTCTTGGAAAACCTTGAAGAGGATACTAAAATTTAGGAGTTTGGTTTGACGTTTGATTTGATTTTAGATTTAGATTTAGATTTTGATTGGATTTGGTTCGGATAATGAACTTATAAACTCTAAGAGGTTATATGTTGTCCTAGAGTAAACTTGTCCACAAGATGATAATTTGAGTAAGTGTGTAAAGAAGGCTTCATCTACACACACCTAGTCAAACAAGATGATTTTGATTTGATTCAAGGATTTACCCAAAGTTTTGCATAAAGGATTTTTTCAAGATTTCGAAGAGTTGTTTGTGAGGTTATTTTAATTTGATGTTTGAAGGATGGATGAGAGTGTTTTGATTTTGATCCTAAGAGACTTAGAGAGACTTTGTTTACTAGACCAAGGTGTTGAAGAACATGCTAATAATTCCTATGTGAGATACTCAAACCTTTGAAAGAGACTTGGATTTTGAGAATAGTAAAATGAATACAAATTTGGATTGTTCCTTGATGCCTGTTTGTAAAAGTTGAAGGTCAATCTTTCTCTAAATTTGTAAAGCATAGACAAAGGTTTCTTGCAAGCTCTTTGACTAAGAACTTTGGACTTTGGTTTTTGGATTTTGATCTTTCGAGAAATCATTTGAAAGAGCACATGTGTGGGGTCCAATTGTTTCTTATCTTTGCTTAGTGAGTTCTTTTTACCACAAAAAATTCTTGATTAGGTTTTCAAACTAAATGTCCAATGTCCTAGTTTCTTCTCATCCCACAAAGTCCATTATGTGGAAATCAAGTAAATTAAGGAAAAAGTTCCCTATTGCTGACTTTAGTGAGAGAAAATGGAGATATAAATTCAAATGCTTAGAAGCCTCTAAGGGTAGAATCCCTAGGGAAATCAATAACACTTGAATTTTGTCAAAGGTATTTGCTTCCTAAAGGGTTTGAAATTTGATGATCATGTTTGAATGTTTGTTTTCCAATTTTTAAGATCCAAGCAAAGTGTTTTGATTCCAAGAACATGAAAAACACTATGGATATTGAAGAGGAAATATTTGTTGAATCCCCACTTGGATAAATCCAGTTGCGCTTATTCTTGGTGGATGATTAAAAGGTTGACCACACTAGATCCCCTCCATGACACTCACTTCTATAGGTCAACCAAGCTTTAGTACCCATGAAACTCCCATGGCATACTTCTCATCTCTACCAAGAACCATAAAAATATGGACTGGCTTCAGAACGATCATTCTTGCACCAACAAATAGATTAAGGATTTGAGCCTTCTAAACAAGAGGTTCTAGTATAGGCATTCCATTCATGGGGGATCATCCATATGGAAAGAGACCATTGCTGCCCTTCTTTTCAGAACAATCATCGTGATACTTGAACTTTCCTCAAATACCCACACTTATATACCGAGTGGAAGTCGCTTGGCTTTAGTGTGTTCCCAGTTGGGTTGTTCCCCGGGGTGATTACTTTTTCCCACCAGGTAGGCCCTCCAAGGATAAGAAAAAATCAAGCAAGCACATATGTAGTTCGATCAATCTTTGTTTGTGTGAACAAAGAGAGAACACACGCGATATAATCCACTCATACTAGCAAGATTTTGTTCAATTTTAAGAATCTAAATTGAAGTGTGGAGGAAATCACTTATACAACTTAATATCACAAAAATCCTTTTGATTCTCAAGATTTCCATGAGGCGCGAGAGAAGTGCATACGTCTTTTAGATGATATTACTTTGGATAAGATATTACAAAACATAAAGGCACATGTTATTTTTAATCCTTCAAAGCAAGAATTGGATTCTTTTTAAGCACCAAAAGGAAATGTGAGATTTTCTTGTTCAATTGTTAAGTCCAAAGCAAAATCTAGTAAGTTACCTAAGGTTCTTTTTTAATCCCTTTTTTTTGTTCTTTTTAGAGCTCAAATGAAATCTATTGAGTCCTAAAGCTTGAAAGATATAAAATCCTTAGAATGGAATTATAATCTATTCCAAAGTGTTTAAAAACACTCGATATAATAGAAAGATGATGTCATAAGGAGCCTTGCTTTTGTTTCCTCCTTTCACTTTTGATCAAGCCAATCTACAAAAAATGTTTAGAACTACAGAAACAGAAGCCAAAAACTAGTTAGTAGTCAAAAGCAACCAAAATGAAAAAAGCACATGTTGAAATTAATTTGAAAAGTGCCTTTTACCAAACTCTAGCGTCATAGTCTACGATGGCAGCATAGTTTGAAGGAGTTAGCAACAAACTGTGGAGAAATCAGTGAGCACAATTGCGGCGCTATTTTTACCAATGATGGTGTTTGGAGTTTGGATAGCTAGTCGACAGGAAAATGGCAGAGCGTCACAGTTTGGAATTCAAATTTTCAGGCGGGAATAATCCAACATCATGATTTGGAGTTTGATAGCGGCATTAAATAGCGTCACTGGACTGATAGTGGTGCATTTTTTTTGTCAGCAACGTACTTTCTTGTAGACACAAAAAGTTTCAAAAAACCATAGAATTTTGAAGAAAAATGTGTTAATTTCCTCCAATCTTCCCTCCTTCTAGCGCCAAAATGTGAATGGTGATCCTAGACCTACATAAACACAAAGAAAAAACATAGAATTAGTCCCCAATACAAGTTAGAAACAACATTCCCCATGAAATCCATTTGAAACATAAAAACAAGAAATAATATGAAGAACATAATAAAAAAAACTATTAAATCCTATTTAAATGATCAAACTCTCAATCCCATGGGGGAATTGGTGTCATTTTGATGTGGAAAATGGACCTTTCCCAATTCCTTGCAAGCTTGAATGATGATTTATGAAGATTTTATGCTCCTTGGTGAAATTCCTGCATAACCTAGCTATGAAACTTGATGAAAACTATGAAAATGGATGAATAATGGATGCACAATATTCAAAATCTCAAGATAATGACTTTTGCATAAAGTTGTGGATCCAAAATCCAAATGAGAGCTTCTTATTTATAGACGAGAAAGATGGAGGATGGGGAGAAATGGATGAACATGGGATCAAACACCAGCCAATAGCACAATACCACTTGTCAGCATGTGAGTGGACAAAAGTGGAGCACATTTTAGCCATTGTGCAATTAAATGCAATTAGATGGAATTTCAAAACTAATGAAATGACAAGTTGGAGGGAGAATAAAATGAAGTTAATGCCACTTGGCTCAAGGAAAAGGACATGTAAGAAACTTAAATGCATTGTTGGATGTACAAATCCTTTTGGAGGGATTTTTCAAACTTTGAGAATATTCCCATTTTGATGCCAATTTGAATGAAAAAGGAATATTCATTAATTAATTAAATTAATTTTCATGAGCAAGTTGCAAAAGGTAGAGGATTTGATGGATTAAGATTAAGATTAATCAGGATTTGATTAATTTAAAAGGAGATTAGCTGATTTGAAATTTTTGACTTAGACTTTTGGATTAATTTAAATCAAAATGAGAAGAAAATGAAGTTTAGATTTAATTAAATAAAGATTTGATTTATTTAATTAAAGAGGATGATGTGAGATTAAATCAAATAAAGATTAATTTATTTAATTTAAGGGAGAATGACCTTAGAGATTAAATAAAGTGAATTATTTAATTAAAAGAGGGATTATAGAAGCTAATTAAATAAAATTTATTTATTTAATTAGAGGGAGTTGATGACTTAATTAGAGAAAATTGATTTATTTAATTAAGAGATGGAATATGATGAAATTAATTAAATAAAAATTATTTAATTAAATGACTAGCAAAGGAGATGATTTAGGACGAACTAGTGTTAGTAAAATCAGGATCAAGTGTATAGGAACAATTATTACATTTTTCATGTCTACACTTAGAAGCCTTAAAAAATATCCTAAATAGTTAAACTTTTAATTTTGCAAAACTTTATCTAGGACATAGTCACCTTGGGTGACTTAGTCCTATTTTTGGCTCACATTTATGTGATAGAGCTCTCTTAGAATCCTTTGTCCATATTTGTTGTTTGTTTTCTAGTTATATGTTGCATAATAGTTTGAACCTCATTTCAAAGTATCATATCATAATAATGGCTAGGTGTTTTGGAAAAATATTGATTTTCTTGAAATACTTGGTTGATGTTTCATGTTGTGTGTTTGGAAATGATCCTAGCTTAGATAATGGAACTTATTTTCCTTCACCTCTCAAGGTATATCTTCTTAATGAATGTATCTTGGGTCAAGATGAGGAGATCATGAATTAATTCATACATAATTCTCTTTGTAATCTCAAGAACAATTTTGTCTTTTATCCTTCAATGGAATGACCTAATCACCCATATCAATAATCAAAACCACCTACCATATCACCATTTGAACTATTCTCCACCTCACATGGGGAAAGTGAATTTCAATTCATACCTCAAACAATGCACATGGGAATACCTATTGGTAAAAATCACAATAAAAAACATACCTAATAATCACCCATCATATGAGAATTAAGTTACCAACACACCCATTAACTTGGAACAATGCTATGACCAAGGCTTTAGGATCTTGAGAAAACAAGGATGTGACATAAATAATGAGCATGAAATCCATCCTCTTTTGGAATAATCACCATCCAAAGACACCATAGGCATAGGTTACCAAGGTCCTCCACCTTTACATCAAACATTTTTTTCACCAACCAAACGACACAAAATTCATGGCCCTAGTAAGAAGAGTGTGCTACAAATCCAACACTTTATCTGAAATTGAGTCTGCTCTAGCCACATTTCTAAAAGTAGGATATACATCACACTACCACTTGTCTACAAATTATGATATAAGAAAGGAAAGAATAAAAACACATCCTATTATGTGTATCATAGGGTATTTGGGAAGACTATTGATGAATGTTATCCTTTGCAAAAGAAATTGAAATAATTTGACCCGTACACGATCAAATGATAGATATAGGAATTTTGTTGGCTCCTTGCCATGTGATAGTTGTAGTATCATGCAATACTCAATACCATGCATGTGGGTATAAATTAAGTTTTGTGCAATCATATTTCATTTCTCAAGGAGCAACATATCATCATCCAATTTTGGGTTCATCTTTGTCCCTACACTTGGGGGGCGAGGGGTTAGGTAGCATTATGTTAGG
This sequence comes from Sequoia sempervirens, assembly GCA_007258455.2. NCBI lineage: Eukaryota > Viridiplantae > Streptophyta > Pinopsida > Cupressales > Cupressaceae > Sequoia > Sequoia sempervirens. The sequence goes on from VDFB02000009.1 coordinate 18,182,340, forward strand.
TGCATTCCTTCTAGCAAGGGATCCATTTGAATGCCATTAAAATATTAGTGTAACAAGTACACTAACATTTTAATGGGGGAATATAGTCCCCTTCTTATTGTTTGCATAAATAATGGTCCCTTTTTAGAGATGATAGCATGCATCTCCTAAAAAGTGTGACCTTTTCAATTCAAGTGTGGCCTTCTGAATTCACGTTAGTGTATCTTTGGTGGAGATATTAGGCTTGATATACTTTAAGAGTGTGACCTTTCATGGAATATGATATTCCCTTTGATGGTAATACTATGGCTAGCATTCCCTAAGGTGTGACTCTTCATGTATTGAGCAATGCCCCTTTACCATTTTTGTAAATCACCTTTTGTGGTGGTGTTGTTTATAACACCCCTTGAGGTTTTGGCCTTGTCTTGATCATTTATGCACCTTCTTAGGTGAGTCCTTGTGCCTTCTTATGGGAGTTTATGTACCTTCTTAGGTGAGTTTTTTATTTATGTGCCTTCTTAGGTGAGTCTTTGTGACTTCTTAGGAAAGTTTATGCACCTTCTTAGGTGATTTTTTCATTTATGTGCCTTCTTAAGTGAGTTTAGGCACCTTATTAAGTGAGTTTTTGCACCTTTTTAGGTGAGGCTTTGGAAAATTGGTTCATGGATTCAACATAACACAACTTGTTGTTTCATGAGTGTCTAGCATAATGTGGCTTGCTAGCCTTATGAAACCCATCATATTGCATGGAAAGCTAGCATAACATAGCTTTCTAGCCAGTAGATCCATGTATCTCATGAGTGATGTGGAATAATGCAAATTTCTAGTCCTCATGGGAGCATTCCTTTGACTAAGATTTATGCGATGGAGTTGACATTTGGTATTTGAGATAATTTAAGACTAAGGTCTCTTTACCTTACTGACTCGAATCCTTTTAGTAGTAACCTTTCATTTTTTGTGTGTTTTCTTCATGTTTGCATTGTGTTTACATTGTGTTTGTGTTCATCTAATGATCATGTTATTTCATGTTCTTTTTTCATGTATGATTCGTGTTTTCAACATGTATGTTTGTGTATGTTGACTTGCTACATTACATACATGTGTGTTCCTTTGTGCTTATGTTAGTTTGCCATGGGATCTTGGATCTTGGGGGCTTGCACATCCCCCTTGATCCTTTTTCATCCCATCTCTTCAACATTTGGACAATCAAACCCCTATTGACATATTTTTTACTTTAGTATAGTTTGAGTGTAAGTTCATACTCTCAGTAAAGTGGGGGTTAAATGTTGCATCATAAATTATCACCTTTGGAAATTTCACACTATTTTTTTTATCACCCTTAAGTTATTAGACCTAATTGAACACCTAATTTCCTAAATTATGCAAATTCTATTTCCCATTTTAATAATTAGCGACAAATTGAAAGAGAAAAAAAAATGAATTTATTTAATACTTTACCCCCAACACCTTAAATTCCAAAAAATAGGGTTGGGACATAGTTTCCCTAGGTGACTTTATCCCCCTACTTTGGCTCCAAATTCAAATATGTTGGTGTCAGAATTTTATTGTTTTAAATTCAAATGTTCAAAGTTGGCTACTTGGAATTTAATTTATGGGAAAATACAATAATTGCATACAAATACCTAGTTATTGTATCATTTGAAAATTAGGTGAAAAATATCAAGCATCAAGAGAAAGAATTATGGTCAAGAGCGTTATTAAACATGTCAAGAGTAGCCATTAGAATATTTATTGCAGAAATTCAAGATCCAAGAATCATGTCAAATCATATATGATTTTATACATGTTTATATTATCATATTTTTTGTGAAGGCTAACCCTTTGTAGGTCTCCAAGCAATCTAAGCAATCTAAGCAATTTGAGCAAATCGATCAAGCAAGATCCAAACCTTGAGGAGATTTGTATGAGTTCCTTCCTTCAAGAAATCCATTGAAGGATGGTGAGTTGCAACACTTGGTTGATTCAGTATTGGTTCCTATCATTTATCCATTTATCATTGAAATTCCATTGTAGAAATGGAAACACTAAAATGGGGTTTGACTAAGGAAAGCCCCTAAGTGGCCCAACCTTTCCTCTCTTTTTGAATGTGCAGGCTTTAGATCTAAGGAGGTTTAGGAGAAGCTTGAAGATCAAATATTAATCTTTGAAATCAAAACCTACACCTTGACAGCAAATAAAAACTCAATTCCAAAATTATGTGATAGTGATATGATAGTGTGACAAGTGAGAAAAAAGCTCTGATATGATTCCCGAGGATTGTGAAAAAAAATCTAAATTTGGTCAACAAGGACACTGTCACCCTAGCTCACTTAATCCTAAAAAATTAGGCTTATATTTATACCAAAGGTGCACAATACTCTTCTCGGTCCATTTCTATTGTCCAAATTTTTCTATGACTTTTTGTGTTTACTATATTTACATTAGAACTGAAATTTGCATCACTAGCCTAGTCATTGCATTGCATTTCATCTGTAGGCCCATTTCAGATTTGTTCAAGGGATGATTGACTCATCTTTTAGTCTATAATTCAATCATATATCTTGTATAATTCCATCAAAACCCCATTTACAAACATATCATTCCATTTTCCCCATTTCTTAACACATAAAAATTGGAAAAAGGTGCCAAACCCTAAAGAGTACAAATCCGCAAAGGTGTTTCCCCTTTTCCAACAAAAACCATGCTCCAATCTTACCTACTCTTTGTGACTAAAAGTCTACAAATCCCATCATACCTTCACTAGATATGTTTCCTTAATCTAAAAAAAAAGCCCCTTTACAATTCTTTCCTATCCCATTGTGTATACATATAAGTAATTCCCCTTAACATACCAATAATGACACTCTCTTTCTACAAAGTATTAATCCATCTCATACAAAAAAAATAACAATGCACCTAAGAACATAAAAAAGTGGATACAAATAAGGAACATGAAATTTAGAATCTCTTAGAATAGAAATCACATTTCTCTATAGTAGGAATTGGTTACCAAGGACCTAAACCTTTGTAGAAGATATTCATTCCAACTTCCACTCCATCACCACCACTTGATTGTTCAAGAAAAGATGACCTACTTCGTGCTCCATATCCTTGTTCAAGAAAGAGTGTACATTATGCACACCTTTGTGGTTTGAATTAATCACTCTCCCACAATCTCCTCGTGAGATAAAATCTAACAAGTAAACAAAAACAAATTGTCCTTTTGTGCATAACATCAAATGTTTGTGCACTCTATTGATGAGTGTTGTGATTTAAAAACAACACTTTTTTACATCCCCTGAGATTTTTCATCCCTTGTGATGTTAAATGGTTCCCCATGATGTTAAAATTTTATGCACTCCTTGAGACATGATTTGCAAAATAGTCCATAGATTTATCATAACACAACTTGTTGATTCATGAACTTGAGCATGTTTACATGGCCACCAAACATAACACAACTTTTCTTCCAATGAATCCATGTGTTTCATGAGTAAACTAGTCTAACATAACTTGCTGGCCTTGTGAAACACATCATATTGTATGGAAACCTAGCATAACACATCTTCTTAGCCAATGGATCTAAGTATCTCATGAGTGATCTAACATAACCTAACTTATTGAACCTTATGAAAGCACAATCTTGTCTAATATTATATTCAATGGATGACATTTGGTATTTGAGGATAATTTAAGACTGAGGTCTCTTTACCTCACCGACTCAAATACCTTTTAGTATAGCAAACTTTTATTTATGTATTCTTTTGTTTTATGTGTTGTGTTTGTTGTGTTTACCTAGTGCCTTTTGTGTGTTTACTTTGTGTTTACATGGTGTTTTATTTGCATCTTTATTGTATTTTATTTTGTGTCTTCATTGTGTATGCATCATGTTTGTCATGCTGCATTGCACCTCATGTGTGTGTGTTCCTTTGTCTCTACTTTTTTGTGCCATAGGATCTCAAGCTTGGGGCTAACAAATCCCCTAGATTCGATGTCCAATCTCTTCAATATTTAGATAAACTTTCCCTTCTTGTCTTATCCTTTCTTTAGTGTGAGCATGAGCATAAGTTCATAATCTCACTAAAGTGGGGGCTAAATGTAGCATCATAAATTATCACCCTTGAAAATTTCACACTAGATTTAGCTCTGAAAGAGTTTATGGTGAACTCCTCAAACACCCCAAGATCACCTGCAAGAAAAAATAACTTCCACAAGAGAGAAATGGAAAAAATATTATGCTATAATTAAGATGCAAGAATGTCAAACTAAATATGGAAAAGTACATATGAAGAATTGCTTATATAGGAAAGATTGAGATGTAGTATGTAATATGATGTTGACATGTGTCATAGTCTTATAACATGCGACAACTAACTAACTACCTAGGAAATGATGCTAGATAAGATAAGACTTCTAGAAAAGACAACTCATCCTTCTAGAAGGAATCTTATATCCTAAGCAAACATGTGAACCTATCACCTAGTAAATGATAACTAGGAATATAATTAAATTCCTAGGTAAACTTATGTAAGTGTAATTACATAATTAATTACACTAACACCCCCCATAAGTGCAACTTAGGGAGGAAATTATTATACAAATGATGCAAAGAATGGGTCCTGACCACTAGGCCATTTTAGGTACCCATGCAAAAATGCAATGTAGAGAAATCTCTCACAACTAGAGAAAAGGAGAAAACCTAGTGGGACAAAAATCCTCCCCAAAAGAGAGATAAAATAAAATAATGATATCCATCACAAATCCAATCAATCTATATCCATACAAAGGATGAAAAAAAGATGATTCATCCCCCCCATAATGAGATAACCTGCTGCAAGAGAAGAACTAGAAGTACACTATGTAGTGACACTAGAATCCTCAATTCAGCAAGTAAGGAAATATACTTTTGTTTGCTAGAAACCATATTAGAGTCACTCAAGGACTTAAGTCAGAATCATGAAAAGAAACAGTAGACTTGATGCTAAGGAACACTTGAAAACTCGTAAATTGGCACAACTCTAAAATCTACGAAGCAACAATTGATTGAAAAATGATCTGGAGCTGAAATGAAGTGCAAAGAAAATGCAAACTTAATGCACATAAAAAAGGAAATAGTTTATGCATTGATGAATGTTCACATCTGCCTCCATGATGAAAAATAACCTCAAATTTGTGTTGATGACAAAATATGAAAAAATGGCTAGCACCACTGTGAAGTGCATGAAACTAGCTTTTCGTCGATATATTGTTTTCCAAAAGTGGACACTATGGCCAAAAGTTATGAATTTTTCAAAAAACGTTGAATTTAGCCTACAGGAAACGAGTTTTCTAGCCAAAAAAAATTACTTTTGATTTGATTTTTGAAAAATCTACTCACTATTTATAGAAAATAATAGAAACCCAAAAATATTTTAAAGCTACTTGAACAAAACCCATAAATGGTTTTTTGATCAAGCAAGGAGAAGATGAAAAAATGGATTTTTTTAACCTTCAGCAAGGAGAAAAAATGAAGCACGATGCTTTTTGTAAATCAATTTTCTTCATATTTGTGCAGGATATGAAAAATATAAAATATACCTAGTTGAGATTTTGATCTTGGCTACAAAACCAAGAAATCTTTTTTCTCACAAATGAATGGAAGCTAGATTTCTAAAGAAAAAATGAAAATGTCTCCAATAAAAATAGTTGGATCAAACCCTTGATACCATGTAGGAGTTTATGGAGAACTCCTCAAACACCCCAAGATCACCTACAAGACAAAATAACTTCCACAAGAGAGAAATGGTAGAAATATTATGCTATCATTAAGATGCAAGAATGTCAAACTGAATATGGGTGGGTGCATGGAAATGGGTAGCCAATTTGTGGCCACTTTTAAAAAAAAAGTTTTGAAAAGTCATAACACGAGTGCGTTATAACACACTCGTGTTATGGCTTGGTGTGTCGAGCCCGAGGCTCAGCCACAATGATCCCATAATGCAAGAGCGTTATAACGCGCTCGTGTTATGACATGTTAAAATAAAAAAAAGTAAAACACATTCATTCTTGCATTTCGACTGTGTTTTTTGTTGTGCCCGTGGCCAAAACGCCCATTTTTTGCACTCGTGTTCTAGGAGGAGATATTTTGCAAAAAAATTCATCAACGGTTGCTATTTCATCACAAGGATGGTTCCACAATGACAAGGAGGTGTGAGAGGAAAGGATTGTTTTCTTTTTGTTTCTTTTTGTTAGTTTTAGGTTGTATTTGATATTTATTTTTTTGAATTTGTGGGAGATGCAAATCAACTTGCAAACCCTCAAAATCCTCAACAAGAAGAGCAACCAAATCCTCAAGAATAAAATCCTCAACAACAAAATCAACCACAAGAACAACCTCCTCCACCAATCACTCAACATGCTCCTCGCACTCAAAAAATTTTAATGAGTGAAATTGAGAAAAACAAAAAAAAAATTAAGGATTTAATAAGTAGGTTGAGTGATCCAAATGGTTCAACCATAGAAAGAATGACCCTAGAAAGTTCATTGAAAGATATGTTAAAAAATGTAGATTCAATTAGCAAACAAATAACTGGACGACAAGATAGGAGGTAGGTGGCTAGGGCTTATTATGCGGATAAACTATCATATAAAGATGTAAAGGATTTAAAAATTAAAAAAGGTAATTTGTGCTCATTATTCATTGGCCCACGCACAAATAAAACCTTACCCTCAATGCGAAGAGGTTTCCTATTCATTGGTGCCACCACCAACAGATTAGGAACTATTTTTATGATAGGCGGTACATGGTTTTTGATTACCCACCGTGCAACAATTGTGAAGTCCCACAGTATTTCCTTAGGAAACTATACAGTGAGTTCATATTGAACAAAATCCTAAATTATTTTGATATGAGGGACTTCCAGGGGAGAGGTGGGGGGTCGACTCAGGATAGATCCGGTGCACAATCAGATCCTACACGACAAGGGAGATGATCTCTCACTAGGCCACTTCATGAGCCCGTTGTTATGCCTTCGGTCGCGAAAGAGAGTGCTGACGTAGATACATTGCAGGCGATCAACACTTTGACCTAGAGTGTCATCCAACATACTAACCCTATTCTATAGTGCCATCTAGGGGAGTCTTCGAGTGGTGGCCTTCGAACCCATGTGTGTCAATCTTGTGGGGTGACTTGTTCATATGACACCACTGAAACTTAGGAGGCTGCTACACAGGATCCGTCTGCAACTATGTAGATGGAGAGGGAAATTGTCATTTTGCATGGGGCGTATGGCATTGATACTCAGGTAAAAGTTAGCATGTTCATTGAATTTTTGATTTTCAATTGCAAGATTAACTAATTTAGTTTTATGATTTTAATAAAATTGCAGGGTCACAGTGTTGAGACTGGATACACCGGCCCTACACCTACTTATTTTTGTAGTACACCTATCGGTAGGGTATGTAACTAGTAAACAATTATAAATTTATTACATGTTAATAGCATTGTTTTACAAATGGTATTTTAATATATGATTTTGGATGTTGAACATGCTAATATTGGAGGTTTCGAGGGAACACCTCCCAGTGCCAATGGATTTACTCAAACCTATATGTAGGTAATAGAATAAAGACTTTAACTAATTAATTTTTCTTAATAGATTTATTTAGTTTATATTCATTATTTATTCAAACTCAAAGCATTACTTCACATTCCATAACTAATAACTAGATGTTGATAGATGACAAAATTTCAACTACAATATAGTTGTTTAGAAAGTCAACATAAGCAGTGATGCAATTACTTCACATAACATAAGTAAGTCTAGGAGCAACTTCCAATTTCATTTGCTTGTCATGGCATTCCATGAGACCACTTTTTACTGCTTGACATCTTTTCAAACAGTTCACTGCCTTGTCTATGTTATGAATGCTTGGAAGGAATATATGAAAGAATAATAGTAAGCAATAGCATAGACAAGGAAATTATTTTTTTGAAAAAATGCCTCAAAGAAATGTGGTCTCATGGTGATGTCCATCACCATGAGACCCAATTTCTTTGAGGAACTTTTTCAAATAGCTCACCACCTTTTCTATGCTACCACATTTTCCATACATGTTTGCCAAAGCATTTTATCAAATAGTTCATTTCCTCACTGCTATGGATAAAAGCGTAAAAAAGGTGCTTTCCAACAAACTGATGTATTGCAGGGAAGTCAAATAACTTAACTTCATCATTCAAAAGGATTCAATCCACTTTGCAACTCAAAAACTCAATTCTTCCTTTGTTTTCAACCTTTTACCTAGTCTTCCTACTAGGTCAGCCAACCCACTTTTCCTATCCAAAATTTCAATTTTCTCAAACAAACTTGTCAAAAAATCCCCAAATTAGACACCCATCATAGCCTACTTTCACATATCAAAAATTCAATACCAACTCCTTTGGATCATTGATTCCAAATCTAGCTTTCAATGCTGAATTAGGCCTCAATTAGGCCTCTTTTTCAAAGAGACACCTCTCCAAACACATAAAAAAACCTTGAACCCACTAAATAGTCAAAATAAAGCCAACAAAACCTTAGATTATTCAACTTATAGGTCTCCACTCTCTCATTTAGACCCCTTTTCATAAAACCCTCACTTTCTTTGCAATCAACTAGGGCTTATTGAAACTCTTGTGCCTTGACCTCTCACAAGCTTAAAACCACCTCAATTAGGTTTTTTTTATGTCTACACATGCTCATTTTATACTTCTCTTATGCTTCCCTGAAGTCTTTATGACACTTCCTTCATGAACCTCTCACTTTTCACTTGTTTTCACCCTTTCTAACTAGGGTTTCATACTCTCTTTCTCACAACTGGTGACTCCTAGCCTCTCAAGTTTACAAAAAATTTCTAAACACATATAATAACATAGATCTCATGAGATTCCATTAGGTTCTCTATCCCGTTTTTCAACTGACTCACTCTAGCCTTGCTCAAAGACACTAAAATTGGTTTTTATAATAAGGCAGCATTGAGAAACTCACCAAATATCCTTCCCAAACCTAATCTCTATCTTCCACGCCTACTCCTACATTATTCAAGTCCATTCCACCAAGAAACAGTGGGTACAAAAAGGTGGAATGACCTATCAAGTCATTTAAGCAATCAAACCACTAAACCCTTGTTTTCTGACTGCCTAGAGTAATCAGGCCACCAAAAGCTTGAAACTTAATATAAAATGCTCAAATTAGTTTTAAATTGATTCCAACACCTAAATATTTCAATTCACACACATGATAGGTGACCTACCACCTGCACAAAACTGTACACTAGCAGATAATGGAGGAAAACACAAAAAAATAGTAGTATAACAATGATATTTTATTAGTTTTCTCCTTCAATCTCTCTAAAAACAAATTACATCAATGGAACATATTATTTTAAAACATTTCCCAAACTTTCCAACTTCCTAAAATGACTCAATAATCTCTACAACTACTTTGACCCTTGGCATTCAATGCCTTTACACCTTTTCTGCATTTTTACAATATTTGAAATTGACAACTTTGTCAATATTTTGCAATTTTGCACTTTATGTCTAAATTAACTAAGACTATTACAACCTCCAAAATGGATATTTAAGCATTATTACATCATCAAAACACCTTAACCAATTCAAACTCATAAAATTTCCTCATGAAGGCATGTGCTTGCGAAGGTGCACCTACACGACAAACTATGGATGCTTGGAAAAAATCTATCAAAGCATAATAGTAAGCAATAACATAGACAAGGCAATTAGTAGTTTGAAAAAATTCCTTGAAGAAATGCGGTCTCATGGTGATGGAATGTCATTCCATCACCATGAGACCACATTTCTTCAAGGCATTTCTTCAAACAACTCACCACCTTTTCTATGATACCACATTTTCCATACATGTGTACTAAAGCATTTTATGAAACTACTCACTTCCTTGCTACGATGGCTAAAAGCCTAAAATAGGTGCTTTCCAACAAACTATGGATGCTTGGAAAAATATCTATCAAAGAATAATAGTAAGAAATAATACCTTAGAGAAGGAAATGAACTATCTGAAAAAGTGCTTGAAAGAAATGTGGTCTGATGGTGATGGAATGCCATGACGTGCATTTATTTGTAATGGCATTCCATCACCACGAGACCCCATTCCTTTGAGGCATTTTTTCAAATAGTTCACTGCCTTCTCTATGCCACCACAGTTATCATACATGTCTATGAAAAAAAATGATCAAACGGTTAACCAACTTGCTGCTATGGGTTAAATCTTAAAAAAAATCCTTTCAAACAAGATATGGATAGGGAAAATAGTAAGCATGATAGTCAGAAATATATAGTTTAATAAGTACTCAAAATTTTGTTCATTATCTCATACATTATAAGTCATGATGTGGATCGCTATTGTAGTTTTTGTGATTGAATAATTTGTTGTTTTATTTTCAAATGTTGCAAGCCGAAACACCTCCAAATGCAACGAGGGCAATGGAGATTATTGTTTCATTTGTTATACAATCCTCGATGGCTCTAAAAAGGGAGGTATGAGGAAAATTACTAAATTTCAAATTTACATTCGTTGTTATAGATGTTAGTTAGTAAAAATAAAACCATTATTAATTCATAGTTTAATTTCTATTTGGATGGTTTATACAAGGCTTCAACATGCCTTAGCCTGGGCATGCAAATATTTCCCTCATAGAGAGTGATCATTAGATGGAGGTAAGTGATTATTTTGTTAAATATATCATTTTTTATAATGTAATTTCTATATATTAATGTCTTTACTTCTTATTGTAATAGATAAAACTTCACCAAGAACTAAACACTAGGAGGAGTAGCAGGAGCACTCCTCAAGCGCAACAAAAATGAGTGACAGATTTATTGCCATCCGATCGACAAGCAAAGGGAAAGATTTTATTTCATGAGCATGAAGAGCAATGAATTTTGATTCGAGAGCCCTTTGTTGTATGCCTACATGGCAGTTTTGTACATATTTTTTATTGGATACATTTGACATTGTATGCCTATATGGCTATTTTGTACCTATATATCAACATATATTGATGTATGCCTACATGAATATTTGGTTAATACAATTTTTTTTTATCAATGGTGTCCATATTTGCATTCTAAATTGATGGTTCAATAGATATGAGTTACATGTATTCAAATGTATACTTTACAACTTAGGTGTATACTTTGTGATTTACGTGTGTTCCAATGTATACTTTGCGACTTACGTGTTTTCATGCATATACCTTGTATTCATGCATACACTTTGTATTAATTTGTGTATACTATGCATTCGTGTGTATACTTCAAGGCTTATGTGTTTTTGAGTACTTGTGCTTCCCTTATTCACATGTACATGCTTGACTTATTCACGTGTATACTTATTAATTGGTTAGCCCTAGCATTGATCATTGTTGTCCTTCATGGTTTGTCTTGAATATTAATTGATTGATGCTATACAACTTTATCTTAAAGAAAAAAATACATTTTCAATTGGTATTCCATGAAATGATTCATAAAAAGATTCCAATATATTTAATCCTTTGATTGGAATAGCTCAATTAAGCAAATGATACATAATCTTCACAACACTTGCAAAACATAATATTCAAAGTAGATGAAGTAGTTAACTTCTTGACACATTATCATACAAACATTTATTTTCAATAGTCTTTAAACATTTTCACAACATAATCCTAATAGTGCAAAATGAATTGTTATGTTCTTGATGCGTCACCATATAAACACGTCGAAAGATTTATGTCAACTTTTTGCAATATTACTTCTTGTATATGAAATGGACTTGGGAGAAAGCAAGTTATAATTTATAATACAAATAAGAAATGGACTCAACTCTGTCCTAGACCCCTGAATAGGTCTATTTAACAAAGCAACACCCTCTCAATCACTCTTCCAATTGCAAAACACCATTGGGAAACATTTACCAGTCTGCAAATCCACAAAATCCACAATTTTTAGGGTGTGATTGGCCCTCTAACCCCACTATCCTCTAAACCCTCACTTTTTTCAAATTTCACTGGGGTTTATTGAAAACCCCATATCCAGACATCATACAACCTCAAAACCTCTTCCAACACTCTTCATTCTACCTGCACAAACTTAATTGACCACCAAATTATGTTGCCCCTTGACTGTACCCACTTTTACTCCCTCAAACCTCTCTTTTTCATTCAAAACCCCTCTTTTCCCAAGTAGGGAATCATGCCATAACATACTTTTGACCTCCCTTGTCCTTGTAGACCATTTGAACACATCAAACTCCACAGCCTCACCCTATTTCCAACCTATTTTAACTTATTCTAAAGCAATATCTTCTTTTCACCTCATCTATCCTTGCTTTTAAGGCCTAAATTTTGAATTTTGAATAGGGGCAGCATTAGTAATCTCTTCCAATGCCTTTACCAATACTATTTTCTTATTCGTACTCCCTATTGTACTTACATAACTGACTCAAATGACTCCACACTAACTCAAAACTAAAATCAAGATTACAAAATGGCCTATCATGGCCTTATTTGACATTATAATGACTAAAACCACTGAACTAGACCTTATTCATCATATGGAGGAACAAGGTGCTCTGCACCAATGATCATACACTTTTTGTGTGGAATACTCAGACTTCTCAACTGTCATGTGTATGTTTCTCTTTTTGATTATTTTGCATGCCATCATAAGGGATCAAGTTGGTTGAACAAAGATCAGAGTAATTTTGCACGTTTGGGTGCAAAGAGGACCATCCCTTGCTAAACCTACCTACCAAAATGTATTGGAGCAGTTTGTTTGGTCACACGAATTGCAAAACAAAAGTTGCACAACTTTGCAACTTTACACTGCTTCCATTTAACACTTTTTCCATCAAGTGAAAACAACTTCAAGAGAACAAAAATTGAGAGAGGTTATTGTAGAGGGGCCCAACGCGATTACATAGGCTTAGATGGAGAGTTCATAAGCATCACAATTTTTGAGTAATAGCCCATCAAAGTTTGCTTCCCTTTTGCACTTTGGACCCTTAAGGGATCAAGTTAGTTGAACGTAGCTTGGAGCATTTGCACGTGTTTGAGTGTAAAAGAAGACCATGCCTAGTGTAAACGTACCCATCTAGATGCATTCAAACAGTCTATTTGGTTACACAAATTGCAGAATGAAAGTTGCACTACTTTGCAACTTTCAACTACTTGCATTTGACAACTTTTTCCCCAAGTGAAAATCCGCCACCATGGGAAAACCACTCTGAGATAGCGAAAACCGAGAGAAATTTTTATAGAGGGGCCCAACATGATCCTATAGGATCAAATGAGAATTTTCTAAGCATCATGGTATCTAAGTAACAACATGTTGAAGTTTGCAGCCATTTTGCACTTTGGACTCTTAAGGGATTGATCTGGTTGAATGTAGCTTAGAGCGATTCCATGTGTTTGGGTGTGAAGGAGGACCATTCCTAGCATAAACATACCTATTCAGATGCGTAGGAACAGTCCGTTTGGTCACATGAGTTGCAAAATGAAAGTTGTACCACTTTGCAACTTTGCACTGCTTGCATTTGACACTTTTTCCATCAAGTGAAAATCCGCCACCATGGGAAAACCACTCCAAGATAGCAAAAACTGAGAGATGTTTTTGTAGAGGGGCCCAACACGATCTTATGGGATTAGATGAGAAGTTTCTAAGCATCACGATATTTGAGTAACAACATTTTGAAGTTTGCAACAATTTTTCACTTTGGACTGTTAAGGGATCAATCCAATTGAATGTAGCTTAGAGTGATTCCACGTGTTTGGGTGTGAAAGAGGACCATGCCTAGCATAAAAATATCTATTCAGACACATTGGAACAGTTTGTTTGGTCACACGAGTTTCAAAATGAAAGTTGCATCACTTTGAAACTTTGCACTACTTGCATTTGACACTTTTTCCATCAAGTGAAAATTTGCCACCATGGGAAAACCACTATGAGATAGCGAAAAATGAGAGAGGTTTTTTTAAAGGAGTCCAACACGATCCTGTAGGATCAAATGAGAAATTTCTAAGAATCATAGTATCCGAGTAACAACATGCTGAAGTTTGGAGCCATTTTGCACTTTGGACTCTTAAAGGATCGATCCAATTGAACGTAGCTTGGAGTGATTTCACGTGTTTGAGTGCAAAAGAGGACCATGCCTAGCGTAAACATAGCTATTTAGATGCATTGGAATAGTCTATTTCATCACATGAATTGTAGAATGAAAGTTGCACCACTTTGCAACTTTGCACCGCTTGCATTTGATACTTTTTCCATCAAGTGAAAATCTGCCACCACAGGAAAACCACTTTGAGATAGCGAAAACCAAGATATTTTTTTGTAGAGGGGCCCAATATGATCCTGTAGGATCAGACAAGAAGTTTCTAAGCATCACAACATCTGAGTAACAACATGCTAAATTTTGGAGCCATTTTGCACTTTGGACTCTTAAGGGATCGATCCGATTGAACGTAGCTCATAGTGATTTCGTGTGTTTGGGTGTGAAAGAGGACTATGCCTAGTGTAAACATACCTATTTGGATGTGTTGGAGCAGTTTGTTTGGTCACACGAATTGCAAAACAAAAGTTGCACTACTTGCATTTGACACTTTTTCCATCAAGTGAAAATCTACCACCACGGGAAAACCACTCTGAGATAGCAAAAATTGAGAGAGGTTTTTGTAGAAGGGACCAACATAATCCCATGGGATTATACGAGAAGTTTCTAAGCATCATGGTATCTAAGTAATAGCATGTTGAAGTTTGTACCATTTTGCACTTTGGACTCTTAAGGGATTGATCTGGTTGAACATAGCTTAGAGAAATTCCATGTGTTTGGGTGCAAAAAAGGACCATGCATAGCGTAAACATACCTATTCAGACACGTTGGAATAGTCCGTTTGGTCACACGAGTTGCAAAATGAAAGTTGCATCACTTTGCAACTTTCAACTATTTACGTTTGACAACTTTTTCCCGAAGTGAAAATCTGCCACCACGAAAAAACCACTCTGAGATAGTGAAAGTAAAGAGATGTTTTTGTAGAGGGGCCAATGTGATTCCATAGGATCAGACGAGAAGTTTCTAGGCATCATGATATCTGAGTAACAGTATGCTGAAGTTTCACCATTTTACACTTTGGACTCTTGAGGGATCGATCTGGTTGAACGTAGCTCAGAACGATTCCACATGTTTGGGTGCGAAAGAGGACCATGCCTAGCGTAAACATACCTATTTAGATGTGTTGGAATAGTTCGTTTGGTCACACAAGTTGCAGAACAAAAGTTGCAGAATAAAAGTTGCAGAACAAAAGTTGCACCACTTTGGAACTTTGCACTGCTTGCATTTGGCACTTTTTTCATCAAGTAAAAATATGCCACCATGGGAAAACCACTCCGAGATAGCGAAAACCAAGAATTTTTTTTGTAGAGGGGCCCAACACAATCCTATAGGATCAAACGAGAAGTTTCTAAGTATCACGGTATCCGTGTAACAACATGTTGAAGTTTGCATCTATTTTGCACTTTGGAATCTTAAGGGATCGATCCGATTGAACATAGCTCAAAGCGATTATGTGTGTTTGGGTGCGAAAGAGGATCATTCCTAGCATAAAACTACCTATTCAAACACGTTGGAACACTCTATTTGGTCACACGAGTTGCAGAACGAAAGTTCGCCACTTTGAAACTTTGCACTGTTTGCATTTGGCACTTTTTCCATCAAGTGAAAATCTGCCACCATGAGAAAACCACTCTGAGATAGCAAAAACTGAGAGATTTTTGTAGAGGGGCCCAATGTATAGGATCAGACGATAAGTTTCTGAACATCACAATATCCGAGTAACAACATGCTAAATTTTGCACCATTTTGCACTTTGGACTCTTAAGGGATTGATCTAGTTGAATGTAGCTCAAAGCGATTCTGCATGTTTGGGTGTGAAAGAGGACCATGCCTAGTGTAAACATACCTATTTAGATGCGTTGGAATAGTCCGTTTGATCACACGAGTTGCAGAATGAAAGTTGTACCACTTTGCAACTTTCAACTACTTATGTTTGACAACTTTTTCCCCAACTAAAAATCTTCCACCACAAGAAAACCACTCTGAGATAATGAAAACTGAGAGGTTTTTGTAGAGGGGCCCAACATGATCCCATAGGATTAGACGACAAGTTTCTAAGCATCATGATATCTGAGTAACATAATGTTGAAGTTTGCACTATTTTACACTTTGGACTCTTGAGGGATCGATCTGGTTGAACATAGCTCGTAGTGATTCCACATGTTTGGGTGTGAAAGATGACCATTCCTAGCGTAAAAATACCTATTCAGATATGTTGGAATAGTCCATTTGGTGACATGAGTTGTAGAAGGAAAGTTGCACCATTTTGCAACTTTCAACTACTTGCATTTGACAACTTTTTCCCCAAGTGAAAATCCACCACCATGGGAAAACTACTTTGAGATAGTGAAAACCGAGAGATTATTTTGTAGAGGGGCCTAATGCGATCCCATAGGATTAGACGAGAAGTTTCTAAGTATCACGGTATCTGAGTAACAACATACTAAAGTTTGTAGCCATTTTGCACTTTGGATTCTTAAGGGATTGATCCGATTGAATGTAGCTCAGAGTGATTCCGTGTGTTTGGATGTGAAAGAGGACCATTCCTAGTGTAAACATACCTATTCAGATGCGTTGAAACAGTTTGTTTGGTCATATGAATTGTAGAACAAAAGTTGTACCACTTTGCAACTTTGCACTGCTTGCATTTGACGCCTTTTTCATCAAGTGAAAACTAGACACCATGGGGAAACACCTCCAAGATAATAAAAACTGAGTGAGGTTACTATAGAGGGGCCCAACGTGATCTTGTAGGCTCAGACATAGATTTCATAAGTGTCATGGTTTCTGAGTAATACCCCGTCAAAGATTGTTTCCCTTTTGCACTTTGGACCCTTAAGGGATCGAGCCGGTTGAGTGTATCTCAGAGTGATTCCGCATGTTTGGGTGTGAAAGAAAACCATGCCTAGCGTAAATGTATAATTCCTAGCATAAATGTACCATGTACTTAGAAGAAGATCAATAAAATTCATTGTTTCCTTGCATTTTTCTGTATTTTTACAAAAAATCTGATGTTTCTTTGAACTGTACAGTTTTGTATAGGGTGATTGTGTTCTCTTTTTCAATTTGTTTGTGTTTCCACAGACCCAATACATATTTAGAAACCCATTTTTATGTTAGGGTACTTATTTGGTGAAAGGGAATAAGTTTTATGGGGTTTGTGTTGCTGCCCCTATAGATTTTGATGGAAAAGGGCATGAAAAATAAGGTTTCACCCTAGGGTTTGATAAAATATTGCATGTAGACATTGGGTGATTGTCTTTTGAGTTTGTACAGGTGATTTTAAGAAGGTTTGAGGTGTTGGCATGTTTTGGTAAGGTTTGCAACCATTCCTTTCAATAAACCTTCCTCATATTAGCATAAAATAAGGGTTTTCTAGTTTTGCATGGTGGAGTGAGTTTCTCCTAAGAAAAATTGTGGATTTGAGGGTTTGGATACATGAGAATTGCTACCCCAACAAGTTCAGGGGGTTGTTGAATGTTTAAAGCTATGTTCCTTTGTAAATTAGGCCTAGTTAGCCTAATGAGGATAGCGACGAAGGTCATTTTTGATGCACATGTTCCAAGACAGTCACTATTTATTTTGAAGTATGTGTTGTAACTCAATAATGGCTATCTAGATTAGTCATTTGTTTGTGAATTCATTTGAGAAGTTTATGAAAAAATGTCTACAACTAGGGTCTGCTAATCTACTAGACAAGGTAGAGTGAAGGGTTAAAATTGAAGAGATAGAGAGTTGTTGGTTGAAACTTTGTTTGAAAGTCATTCATTTAAGGTTTTGTGAAGATTAACACCCCTTGCTTACATATTCAAATTGAAAAACACCTAGTTTAAATCGATTCCACCGACCTACTTTACCCTACATCGGTGGAATGGAAATCTTATCACTTAATGGACTCTCAAAACCCTGTTTTGAGGGTTACAAACTAGTTATGATAAAGGAAAAGGAAAAAGAGTTGCAAATACAGAAAACATCATCCTTTATTTACTAATTTTGCAATTGTGCAACTAATGCAAGTTTTTTTTTTACACTAAATGATATCTTTTGTGCAATATCACTTCTCTAATCACTTAATGACCTCTTTAAGACTTTGAATACATTACATATGACCTTCACATGACATTTTTCACATTGTTTACATTTCAAAATTAAATTTTTTCAAATTTTCCTATTGAAGGAATTTAGAGAACAAGTTTCTCTTGCACCAAACATGAACTCCAAAATTACAATATTTGAGTAAATCTCATTACAATGCCTTAGGTACTTCATTCTCATAGATCTTTTACAATGTCACTCATACATTTGAAATTCTCTTTAAATTTCTACATCATAGGTCCTCATTATGAGGTTAACTTCAATTGAGTAACTTGAGATTCCATCGCTAAGCTTCACACGCTCTTTTATAATGGCTTCAAATTAGAATTGAGATTTGTCAAGATCATCAAAATAAGGATGTTGCATTGTTTTATTTGCTAAGATTCTCTTTGATGGCCCATAAATCAGCATTTTTTGCAATGAGAGACCAATCAATTTTTAGTAGTTTACTTACAAATACGCAAAGTAAAAGAGAAAAAGAAAGAGTATCCAAAATGGAAATGAAATGAAAATAGATGGAAGTAACTTACAGATAGGCATGCCAATCTCTCAACTTAGTCACTCCTGGTCATACATCTTCACTGGGAGTTCCAAGATACCTATTGCACACAACACCTCTCATGAATAGACTAAGTTGAAATTTGAGATGCCCTTATAATGTCTACATCATATTTTCTCATGATAAGGTTAACTTCAAATGAATAACTTGAAATTCCCTCACCAAGCTTTGCATGCACTTTTGTAATGGCTTAAAATCATGATTGAGATTTGTCAAGATCATCAAAATAAGGATGTTGCATTGCTTTTATGGCTGAGATTCTCTTGGATGGCTCATAAATATGCATTTTTTGCAAGGGGACACCAACCAATTTTTAGTAGGTTACTTACAAATAGGAAAAATAAAAGAAGATGATAGCATTGCCATCAAAAAAATTAATGTGCATACAATTATAAATTAATAAGAACCAATGTGCATACTTACAAATTAATCCAATGAACCATTTGGGTTTTCTCTACTCTTTATTATGTCAAGTATTGCCTCGTGGTCGAGTGGAAAGGTGTTCTTGCATAGCTTGAATTGCGAGTCCAACCATCGAACTCTATGGGTATGCCTTGCATACTCATACACTATATTGTCATGAAACATGGACATAAATTGATACATTGGAATCTTCTTAATAACCAAATCACACCTTTTTGTTTGAGATCCATATTTTGTAGCATATGCCACTATTTTATACTTCCTGAACTCTACTAGTTTTTGTCTCACCTTATCTGTGCTTTCCATATTTTGAAATATTGGCATACGTTGCAAGCCACTACAACGCTTGCATGAACCATCCAAGAATGTTGTCTTGTAGAATATTTTGGCATCCTCTATTTCACAATTTTTTTGATAAGAACTCTCTTGAAGATTTTGGAGGGGCTTCTATGCCACAATCTTGCAAAACATTGTTAGTATGCAAATCACAACATATAGAATGATAAAAATTATAATGGTTAGAGAATTCAATATGTAGTCTACATCAACAAGTAGTGTGTGTGTGTGTGATTTATCTTGACATAAAAAGGCTTAAGAATTTCAAAAAATCTTTGACAAATACTAATTTGAGGATAATCCATTTGAAATTTACTAAAAAATTGGGTTTGAGTCATATCCAAAAAATGCTTTGGATGTGGCTCATGGTTCCGACTACCAATTCTCCTTCTTACCACATCCCTTTGATTCAGAGATGGCCTTGTGTTATTCTTCCAATAATCTTCAATTAGTTTTCTCAATGCTTCAACAACTTTTTTATCTTTTTGTTGCAGTTTCCTCGAGAATGCCCATAATTCATTTGAATCAATGCCCTCAATTCTTTGCCGCCTTTGAATAGCTTTTGATAAAGTTTTTCTACTAATTCTCATTTTTTCACTCGTCTTTCTAATGAAAAGAGCTCTCTTTGTTTGACTACTTACCAAAGTCGATGTAATGACACATCATGTGACATTACTATCCTTTTAGTGTGAGGTCTTACCCACACTCTCATATGCATCCATTAGATTCTTCACAATAGTGTTTTAACTCAATGCATTCGATGTTCTCAACCCACGATTTTTCATGATGTCTCTATACTTTATGCCCCACATCATTTCAACAAATAGTTGACATCTTGCGGTCTCATTTATCCTTTCAAAGTAGAATTTCAAAATCTTATTAGCATATCTTATACAAGTGTGTACTGGAATCTTACCTTCCATGTGCTGTAAAATATCCTCATCAATATTAATCAAATACTTTGGCTTTCTACGCAAAATTCTAGGTGGTGTTCTCTTAGGTACATACATCTCAACATTAGGAATTTCATCAATATTTAATTGAGGTGGGCTAGATTGCGTACCTTCAATCGAGGGTGGAGTAGAAGAAATACCTTGAGTTTCTCATGGGGATGATGGCATACCTTCTTTGTCAAATCCAAGTGATGATGCACTCTAAACTTGAGATTTGTTGGATGGTGTCCAACCATATTCACTTGCGATAGATGGTGTCCCTCCATATTCACTTGCAGTAGCTAGTGTCCCTCCATATTCACTTGTGCTTAATGGTGTCCCTTTGTATTCACTTTTTGTAGAGGGTGTGTCTCCAACTACTGTATCTGAATCTGTCTTACCATGATGCTTTCGCATTCATGCCCTTTGTGCTACCAAATCCTGTTCTCTTTTTGACGGTTGAGGTTCCTCTTCAGTTGACTTGTTTTCGTCAATAGTACCCAATTTCTTCTTTTCATAATATGCCCTCAACCATTCTCTCTCCTTTGCTTTGAAGGTTTCATACTCTTCGTCTGTTAGTTTATTCCTTCTTTGTTTCTTCGGCATGGCAAATAATTTTACCTGTAGCATGGTAATGAGATGAATATTAGTTCCTAAAATATTTATCCTTTCAAATAAATGAAATATATGTCATTCAAGGCTTCATAAAAAATACTTACAATCATCTTGTACAAGAATATTTCTATCATAGCAAAAGTTGGTGAAGGGGCATGCCATGATTACAAGATAGGAAAAATTACATTGTTTTCCTTGTGTAAATGGGGTGTTAATGAAGGGTTTTGATGAAGGGTTCTCAACCATACCCTATTGGCAAGCTAGTATAGTGTTGGTAAGCTATCTCACTCACTAGCTTGCCAATGTGATAGGGTTGAGAAGGTAGGGGCGGCGTATGCCTCATGGAAATGGGGTGTAATGGTGATGTACATCACCGTTACACCTCATTTCCATGAGGCATACGCCGCCCCTACCTTCTCAACCCTACCGACCCATTTCTATGAGGCATACATTGTCCCTACCCTCTAAAACCTACCGGTACATCACAGTTACACCCCATTTCTATGAGGCATACACTGCCCCTACCTTCTCAACCCTACCACATTGGCAAGCTAGTGGAGTGTTGGAAAGGTAGCTCACCCACTAGCTTGCCAATGCAGTAGGGTTGAGAAGGTAGGGGAAACGTATGCCTCATAGAAATGGGGTGTCATGGTGATGTACATCACCGTGACACCCCATTTCTATGTACATCACCATGACACCCCATTTCTATGAGGTATACGATGCCCCTACCTTCTCAACCCTACCACATTGGCAAGCTAGTGGAGCATTGGCAAGCTAGCTCACTCACTAGTTTTCCAATGCGGTAGGGTTGAGAAGGTAGGGGTAGTGTATGCCTCATAGAAATGGGGTTTCACGATGATATAATCATCGTGAAACCCCATTTCTATGAGGCATACACTACCCCTACCATCTCAACCATTTCTAAGACCAACCTGAACACACAATTTTAAGGTTTGAAAGTATTTTAAAATGGTGTATTGACCCATTCCTCTCACTGTGGCCACTCTAGCTCAAGGAATGGGTTTGCAACATCACTAAAAAGGTGTGGGAATGTTGAGTAAGTAAAGGGGAGGTCAAGAGTTGAGTTGGGCATGAAGCCCTAGAGTGAAATTTGGTGTTTTCCATGTGAATTTGAGAGGTTTTGACATGATAAAGTGAGTATTGTGTTAGGGAAGCATTTTTTCTTGTTGAATTGAGTTTTTGAAGGCCATTTTAGACCTATTTGAGGTGGTGGCATGTTTTAATAAGGTTGGTAAGTGTATTTTCTAATAAGCCCTAGGTTATTTGGCTTTAAAAGAGGGTTTTTGGTTTTGGCATCTTGGTGGATGAATTTCTAGAACTAATTGTGAATTCTTTGGTTTGAATACACATAAATTTCTACCCACATGTGTTTAGAGGTTTTGGTCAAGTTTCAAGATAAATTTATTTGCTATAGTGTCCTAATTTGAGGCCTAGTTGGCGTAGAAAGCCTGATTTGAGAAAGTTGTTACAAAGTAACCAATAGTGGTTTGTTGGAATGTGATTATGTACCCTAAAGGGTCCTTGAAAATTTTCAATTCTTGGTCTAAAATAATCTTATCAAGAAGAAATACCCGATTGAATGAGTTCGTAATGATACAAGGAAGAGTGTTGATTTGGTTCAAAAAGTGAAGAGTTTTGAGAATTGTGACTTGTGAATTGTTGTTGTTGGTTGGTATTTTGTGTTTAGTTGTGTTGTAGGACCTCCCTTGGTTGCATCACAATTTAAATTCTTTTTCCATGCTTCCATTTTGAGCCATGATTGCAAGATAGGCTGCACCTTTCCCCATGTTGCTAACTTAGCCTCCAATAAAGAATATTCTAACAATGGAGAGAAGGGTTAGAATCCCTTGTAGGTAGACTAATCAAGGAAAAATTTAAAATATATCACAAATAAAAGTGATGAGGTAGGTTTAGTGATGAGGTAAATTTAGAAATAGAGATAAAAACCAAAATAGTTTCTAAGATATATCAATGTGGGAGGAGTATATTCCAATTTTTTAGAGACATGTATGGAAAATTTGGTAGCATAGATAAAGAAATGAGCTGCTTGGTATAATTGTTTGACAAAATACCTCAATGAAAGCTTCAGAGAGTGGTATGCACATCCATAATAAAGGATTGAGAAATGATGTTTTATTTTACTTCCTTAAAACGTATGTCATATATATGTGTATACAAAATGTGGAAGCATACACAAGGTAAGTCAATTGTTAAATAACAAAATGCCTCAAAGAGGTGTGGTTTAAAAATGTAACTGGAAAGTGTATAGAATTGTGTAATTTAAAATTTGCATTGATAACCTAAGGTTATAATGAAAAACAAACAATGATCAACATGGAATATGCAAAATAACAAAAATGAAAGCAATCCATAATAGAATGAAAGAAAATGTGTAAAGACTTCACATACCTAAAAAACAAAAGTTTCAAATGGAGCAGTTCAACCCAATTATGTAGCCTTAGCTTCTTCTTTCTTCAAACTCCTCAACAATTTGACTTTTTCAAAATCTTGTTCGCATTCAAACTTCAATTGTACATTAGTTTTCAATGGAATTCAAACTTGAATTGATATTATATGTCTTTCAACATGAAAGCTCTGCGATTTCAAGCAAAGGTGGTAGAAAGATCATGAAAAAGGTGGTGGAATGTGAAAAACATGCATGCACACTTCACAACATCATCAAAAAGCTACTTTTTGTCAAAGCACACATAAAACTAGGAGAATATGCAGAATGTGGTCCTTGAGATCATGGGTATATTGAGGTTTTTTACCATTTCTAGTGCAACACAAAATACGCTCGCGTTATAACTTGCTTGCGTTATAACGTGAGCGCGTTATTTCTTCCTAAAATGGTCATATCTCTACTTCTTCAAAACGTGCTTGCATTATGAGAAAGTTGGGTTTTTAATAGATTTATTTTCTCTCTTTGTCTATACCCTATATACCCTAATTCTATCTATCTTCCCTCTACCCTTATACCCTAATTCTATCTGTCTCCCCTCTACCCTTAACCCTTATACCCTCTATCCTCTACCCTCTATCTCTCTCCCACTCCCTCCCTCTCGCTCTCGAGTCTCTCTCTCGAGTCTCTCCCTCATCTCTCTACCCCTATACTCTCCCCCTCTCTCAACTCCCTATCTCTCACTCACTCACTCCTTCAATCTCTCTCCCCTCTACCCTCTACCCTTAACCCCTATACCCTCAACCCCTAAACCCTAATTCTATCTCTCTCATTTGTTGGATGTTGTGGTTGTGTTGTTGATATGTGGTTGTCTTTGATGTCAACACCATTATCAGTAATCCATTAGAAATTGTATATGTCGAGGATATTGAGAAAATTGTAATGAAATGAGTTGCAGGTTGTCAGTGGTGAAGTGAAGTTCAGTATGTTAGTAAGTTTTGTACATTGATGATTAGAGGTTGTGGACTAAAGGGTTTGTTGCTAAGTACATCTAATTTATCCACGTTGAGTTTCAGAGATCCCTATGAAGATTTGATCGAGTTATGAAGATTTATATTCTGACAATATTTTTGTTCCTTCAGTTGGTGTTACTGATTGAAGATGTTGTGATTTCAGTTAGTTCAATTGCTGCGGATGCTTCTCTGGTGATTTGTGATGCTTGTGGATGTTTCTAGATCATGCTCTATCTTTTTTTCATGTTTATATTGATCGTTGTGCTTGTGGTTGGTGATTTTCTCTTGCGTGTTCATGTTTTTCTTGTTCTTGGCTGACATGGTGTTTGTAGTGTGTTGTGGATCTTTGAGGAGTAATTAATTGAAGTTTTTTCATGTTGGAGATGTTGGTTTGGGTCTTCACTAAGTTGTGGCTGACCTTGGTTGATTCATATTAATAATCTTTAGTGTTTTGGGTCGACAATTTATATTCATTCTATTATTTTGTTGAAGCCGACATGTAGGGATGAAATTTCTTGTTGCAGATATATATAAGCGATTGTTTATTCAAATTGAAGTATGCCAATGGATGCTGAGTGTGTGTGTATGTGCAAATAAAGTCCTAATCATTTGAAGGTAGAGAAAAGTGTGAATAAGAGTGAAGAAGAGTGAAGAAATGTTCATGTGCTTAACCGAAGCTGTGATTAGGAATTAGCAGATGCTAATTTATCAGTTCAAATCCCTGCAGATGTAATCCGATTCTTTCTATAAGATAGTGTGTCTTCCTTTGGGAAGTTAGCCTTATTGTAATTGAGGAGTCAACTATAGGTAGTGTGCTTGAATGCATGTGCATTCCCCATATTTCATTTCTTTATAATTTTAACAGGGAATAATCTTGTGGACTAATCTCCATCGTGGTTTTTCCCCTAGGGTAAGTGCACAAAGTTGAGTCCACAAAATGTGGAAGTTTTTGCCTTAGCAAAAAAAATGAAATCAGCATTGCAAAAATGGGATCTCAATTTTTAAAAATCAGGATCTCGTTTAGCTTTGGAATCTCAAGCCTAAATGTCAAATGAGATCATGCTTTTTAAAAATTGGGATCTTGTTTGTTAAAGGGTCCTGAACCGACCGACATAGAACGAGATCCCGATTTATAAAAATTGGGATCCCATTTTGTACTAATCGGGATCCCATTTTGTAATGGTATTAAATGTGGGGATTGTTAACAAAGGAACATGATCCCATTTATAAAGCGGGATCTCGTTTCCCTATCAACGGTCACGACATTTAATATTGGGAAATGGGATCCTGTTTTTAAAAAAATTGAAATTGAAATTGCTTTGTGGTCAGGATTTTTCCTTGTATTTTGGTTCGGGAAAAGCATTGGGAATCCAAACCTAGGCCTTCAACCTAGTTTGACCTGCAAGTTGAAGGTCCTAACAATGTCAGAGAAAAATATCGAGTTTGGACATATGGCTAGAGACCTTTTTTGCAGAATTTTTTGACGAAATTAAAACCCATTTTAGATGAGACAATGCAAATTCCAAATATGTAATTTTTTTTACAATTGGATTATTTTTTCTATTTTTCAATTAATTTATGATGAAACTGGTCCATAAACTTTAAATATTAGGGTTTTTTACTATTTTAATAACTTTTGATCAACATAACATTTTGATGAATGGATTGCACAAGAAAAACTCCAAACAATTCTTTTCAATTTAAAAAATAAATAAAAAATGATAAGTTTAGGTCATCTTATGCGTGTCATACATGACAATTTTTCAAAACAACAAATATGCCTAATAAAAATTTAACAAAAAAAATATATTCAATAAAAAATTACAAAAAAATATTGAAAACAAGCTTCAGTGAGTCACAAATCTTTTCCCAAAAGGATCTAGAAAAATACGATAATTTAGGTCAAAATATGGATGTTGTACATGTGCATGGTATAGTAAAAAAAAAGTGACTTTTAAATAGTGGTTTTTAGAAATTCCTATTGAAACTCAATTTGTACAATCTGGGTATTGAAATAAATTACATACTTGGAAACTAGACTCTGAGTACTACATTTTATGATTAGTGAATTTTTTGAAGATTCCATCTCTAAGTGCTTCAAATTTCAAGGTCAAATGTGTCAAATTCTAAAAATCAGGGAAAACACTTCCACTTTTTGGCCAAAAAGTGGATTCAACTTCTTTCTAGCACCCCCTAACAGGGTTTCCATGTAAAAAATCTTGGTGTTATGTGTGTTTCTGATGTGTTGATTATTTATGCTTTCATGGTTAATAATTAGATCTGAGAATAAGATTAATAAGTTGAATAAGTTTTAAATTTCCAAGACAACTGATTCACCCCCCTTTTAGTTGTCTGCCTTGTATTGCCAACAATTGGTATTAGAGCAGGTTCCTTGGAAGAAGTTTAACAACTTGAGGTGATCCGAGATGGCGTCATACAAGAAGGATAGTCTGAGATTTGATGGAACAAATTATTCTTTGTGGAAGACTCAAATGGAGTGTCATTTGAGATGCATTGGTGAACCCTTTTGGAACATTACATGTAATAGGTATGTTATTCCTCAGAATGGTCCTACTACTACTGCTGAGATTAGAGATCCTGAGTATAATATCAGGGCTAAGGAAGCTTTGTTGAGTGCTTTGACTAATTCTAAGATGACAAATTTTATGGATCTGAAGATTGCTTATGAGATCTGGAAAAAGTTGAAAACCCTGTATGAAGGTGATGCTAATGTGAAGATTGCTAAGTTGTAGAGTTTGAAAGGGAAATATGAAAAGTTGAGAATGGGTGATGATGAGAAAATTACCATTTTTATGAAAAGAGTGAATGAACTTGTGTGTGGTATCATATGTGCTAGTGGATAGATAGATGAATCAGAGATTGTTGCTAAAGTTCTTAGATCCTTTCCTGATTCATACAAAGTCAAAGCTAGTGCTATTGAAGAGCTTTGAACTGTAGCAAATGTATCCAGAGATATGTTGGTTGGTAACCTTATTACTTTTGAGTTGAGTGAATTTGGTGATGCCCCCTACCTCGAGTTGGGGGCTTTATAGTGGGACTGCTGTACTACTAAGTTCTAGTCGAAACGGATTCGATCTTGACTTTACTAGCTAGACTAGACTAGACTCACGATTGAAGCCAACCCCCTTGGTCGAAATGGATGTGGGGCGATAGGACTGATTTTGGGATTCTGATGGTGGGATGGATGGGCCTATAGATAGTAGGGGATCGGGACTAAGGGGCAGCCTCAAGCCATAAGCTCTTGACCCACCAAAACCCCAATATCTTATTTCCCTAGGGGGGAATGGTAGGGATAGGGATCCTCGATCTCTAGTTAAATAGAACGACTCAATCCCCCTACTAGGCACTTGAGAATAGGATGAGACCCTAAATCCATTATCCCATTGCGGTGGGCTTTCTCGTCGTTAATCCTATTGCCTCCCACCCAAGACGTATCAACAATAATCTACCTCCCGGAGGGGCCTCCCACGCCCCTACTATTCTATGGGCGAATAGGTCAATCTTGCATGCACGAAGGGCCCAACTACCAGAGAACCATGATTGATTCCCTCCCCAACTAATTCACCCCCGACCCACCTTCCCTACTATTCTAAGGCCGGTGGGGTTGTTTGGTCATGTGGGAGGATAGCTGGAAGTTGGGAGGGAGGGAGTTCGTCGTTCCTCCCAACTACCTCTCCCCACCCTGCCCAACCCCACCAGTAATTAATCAGTCAATTAATTCGGGACCTACTAGAGTAGAAGAGGCAACGGATACGCTAGGATAAGCCAACCCATAGAATAGTAGGGCCCCTCCGACCTTATGCTAGCAACTTTAAGAGGGGGTGAGACTGATTAATCTACTAATTAATTAAGCCCCTTAAATTCTATGGGTTGTTGGTAGATTATATTTGTGGGAGGATAGCTGAGATAGGCCTTGGGTGGGAGGCAATAGTTGGAGGTGGGATGGACAGTGTTCAACTAATGTAGCTCTGGAAGGAAGGGAGATCGGTGAGGGCAAGGAACGGCTAGATAGTTTAGCTCTGGGACGAGAAAGCAAGCTCCATCTTTCTCGAATATTTAGTGTTCGGCTCTGATAACTAGATAGGAGTTCAACCCGGAAAGGAGTTTTTATCATCCTCAACAGCTGGACCTAAGACGAATATGGGTGGTGGGGTCTGTGGGAGGCAAGACTCCTATATTAGTTATTAGTTTCTCCATCCAAGGTGAATCTCTATATCCTCCCACCCAAGGCCTCCATCATCGAACGTCATGATGCGCATGATGCCTCCATCATCGAACATCATTCTGATGGCTAGTGCATCATCGTTAATCACTAAGTTCAATGCCAACTATCTCCAGGCAACTTTAGTCAGCCCGGGGGCAACAAAAATAATAAGAGGGGGGCGATAGTTAGGCCCTTCCTCTCCATCTGATGCCCAAGGGAACCTGTAAACTATTGGTCGATAACTTCCTTTCGAAGGGGTTTAAGATCTCTACTGGTAAGGGTCTAACTTTGAATAAGGGCATGCCTAGGCTCGTGGAGCTTCAACATCTAGAGTAGAGAAGATAGCTAGTTTGAGCTTCCAGAGTAATACCCTAATCAATACCTAATGTTCGGGTGATCGCCCATAGAATTTTAGGTGTAGTTCGGGTGTTCAACTAGCTAGAATCATTTTCTTGTTGGGGTGTTCTACTAGCTAGAATCTCAATCTTGTTGGGGTGGAACCACCCTTTCTGGACTATACTTTCGGGCCCCTAAAATTCGGCTGGTAGTTGGGGTGGGAACTTAGGAGGATATAATGAGAAGTCCCACCTAGGGTTGGGGGGGACCATTGTTGTTGGGTCACTTTTGCTAGAATTCCCCCCCCCCCCACATGAACAACCCCACCTAAGGCATGCCTTCGGTAGGGGGTGGGTTTTCGGGAGCGGTAGATTATAGTTAGTTGGTCTGCCTTCGACAATTGAGCATATTGGCCTTAGGCTGCTAAAGGCAAGCAAAAACTATAGAGGGTGGGTGGGGGTGGCGGGTGCCGAAGGAATGCCTTGGGTGGGCATGTTACGTATAGAATCAATTAAAGTTTCAAAGAAAACTACCCCAGATTAATCAGCTTGCTAGGGTAATTATAGAAGTCATTTGCCAGATTCTAGTAGCAACATAGTGGGGCTAAAGGTGGGCGGAATGGAACGAACAGTTTAAGGCTTGAGCAAACCATTCATCAAGAGAATTTTGTTATGGAGGGCCTCAGAATTCATGTTTTAAGACCGGGCTGACCAAGGCATTGATCGCGGTGAAACGCATGTCGGGCCCACTCATTCCATTCTCTCTTGAGCCAACTAACGATTGATGTAGGAGGTGGTGGGTGGGAGCCCTATTGATAGTAAGGCCCAGGCCGAGATTGCCCTATTCACCCTATCCAGCTGAAGAGCAACATGTGCTTGAATAAGCCGCACTGTGAATGCCCGTTGGGGATACCTGCATTGCACCACTCCTAGTGGCATTCCTAAGGTTGAATCTACATTTAAGGCTACTACTTTCAAAAGAGATAGACAAAGATATGATTTGGGTGAGAGTTCATCTAGAAATATATTCAATTATGAGGATGAAATCAAACAGATTGAAGAAGAAAGAGAGCTGGAAGCACTTATTATCAAAAGAGTACCAAGAGGAAAAGGTAAGTATGAAGGAAATTTCCTCTTAAATTTTTTTCTTGCAATAAGATAGGTCATTTTGCATCAAGGTATTCAGAAAGAGCTCCTAAACCAAGACATAACAAGCCTAGATTTCAAAAGAAGTGTTACTATGTTGTTGATGATGGTGTAAAAAATGATGAATTTGATAAAGGAAATAGAAGTGATGATGAATGGGTATTTATTTCTATCAAGGAAAATAATCATGTATCTATTGAATCTTCTAGTTGTACAAATGTGGAGAAATCCCTAGCTGCTTGAGTTGAAGAGAAAGATGAATGGGTGATTGATAGTGGATGTTCACATCATATGACTGGAGATAAAAGTAACTTTGTAAGCTTGGAAAAGTATGATGGTGGTGCTATGAGATTTGGTGATAATACAGCTGGTGTGATCTATGGCAGAGGATACATTTCTCTTGATGGTAAGCATAATACTGATGATGTCATGTACATGGAAGGCTTAAAGCATAATCTTTTAAGTGTTGGTCAGATGGTTGATAAGGAATAAAATCTTTAGTTCAAGGATGGAAAGTGTAGAATATTGAGTTCCAAATATGTAATTGCATCAAGTACAAAAATAAAAGGTAATATCTTTCACTTGAGTGCTGCTAGTAAAAGTTGTTTGATTGCTCAAGTTGATGAAAGTTGGTTATGGCATAGGAGAATGTGTCTTGTTAACTTTGATAATATTGTCAAGATAAGTTCTACTAAGGCTATGAGAGATCTACCTAAGTTGGTGAAACCTACTAATGCCATATGCAAGGAATGTTAGTTAGGAAAGCAAACTAGAATTTCATTTCGGAGCAAACAACATTGTTCAAATGAATTGTTCTAGCTTGTGCATACTGATTTGTGTGGTCCCTCTAAGGTCAAAATTTTACAAGGTTACAGGTATTACATGTTACTCATAGATGATTATTCTAGAATGGTGTGGGTCACTTTCTTAAGGGAGAAATTTGAAGCACTGGAAAAGTTCAAGATCTTTAAGGCTATGGTTGAAACAAAAATAGGTTTGAAGATTAAATGTCTGATATCAAATAGAGGTGGTGAATTCACTTCCAATGAATTTAATTCTTTTTGTGAAGAACATGGAATAAAGAGACAATTATCTGCACTGTGGACCCCTTAGCAAAATGGAGTTGTGGAAAGGAAGAACAAAAGAATTGAAGATGTTGCTAGAACTATGATGTTGGAAGGAAATGTCCCTCACATCTACTAGAGAGAAGTTGTGAGTACTGTTGTGTACACACTCAATTGAGTACAAATCAAAGGTGATACTGGTAAGACCCCTTTCGAGCTATAGAATGGTCAAAAGACTATTGTTAAATATTTCAAGATATTTGGAAGAAAATGTTATATCAAGAGAGATGAAGACATAGGAAAGTTTGATGCTAGGAATGATGAAGGTATCTTTCTGGGTTATTCTACTAAAAGAAAGGCCTATCGTTGTTACAATTAAAGATTAAGGAAAATGGTTGAAAGTGAAAATGTCAAGGTTGATGAAGACTTAGGTACACTATCCAGAACCTATGGATATGATTCTGATGATTAGAATGACAATACAAACAAAGGAAAGAAAGTTCAGACTACAAATCAAGTGCAAATCATTCTGGTCAATTAGAAAAACCAAAAGGAAGAAGAAACTACTGAAATTACAAAAGAGAGAACACAAGAGCATGGAGTTGAAGAACATCCTAAGAAGACTCTGAGGTATGTAATATTGAATCATTAGAAGATCAAATTATAGGTGATAAGAACAAAGGTGTCCAAAATAGGAGAAAGATTGAAGAAGAATACTGCTTGATTTCAAAGACTGAGCCTACTAGTGTGAATGAAGCATGCAAAGATGAAAATTGGGTTGAAGCAATGAAAGAAGAGCTACTTCAGATTGAGAAGAATGATACATGGATTTTTGTTCCCAGACCTAAGGCTAAGAATGTCATTGGAACTAAATAGGTCTTTAGAAACAAACTGAATGAGCAAGGTGAAGTGGTTAGAAACAAAGCAAGACTGGTATGCAAAGGATATTCATAGATGGAAGGAATTGATTTTGAAGAGACTTTTTCCCTTGTTGCTAGAATTGAAGTTGTAATATTATATCTTGCCTATGCTTCTTACAAGAACTACAAGGTTTATCAGATGGATGTCAAGTCATCTTTTCTAAATGGTGAATTGGAAGAAGAGGTGTATGTTGAGCAACTTGATGGATTTTAGTTGAAGAAAGTATTGTATGGACTGAAGCAAGCCCCTAGAGCATGGTATGCCAGATTGCACAAGTATTTGTTGAAGCTTGGATTCAAAAAAGGTACTGTTGATAGTAATTTGTATTTCAAGATTGATCATAATAAAGATTTGATTG
>VDFB02000009.1:18220412-18385276 GCA_007258455.2 Sequoia sempervirens
AACCCAAAGGCTTGGAGGGCATCCCCAATGACCAAAGACGTGTTTTTTCAATTTCTACAATATTTCACATATTTGGGTTCATCTCTCTCTCTCTCTCTCTCTCTCTCTCTCTCTCCCTCCCCCTCCCTCTCCCTCTCCCACCCTACCTAGAAAACTCTAGATCTCTCTCTTTCTTAAAATTATCCCTCCCTCTAAAGACATACATAAATACATACATACAAGAATAATGCATATGTACATAAAATCCTACATACATGTACATGCACATATATACAATCTTACATACAAGTAGGCATACATACAATATACATGCATTGATACATACAGGCATACATACATACATACATACATGACATACAAGCATACATGTGCATACAAACATACAAATATATAAACATACATTCAATATGCATTTAAAATAAAGCAAGACATAATGTGAGTGCATTATACCACTCTCGCATTATTCCTTGCTAGACATGCTCCCCACAAATGAAAAAACCATGTCAAAACTAACATATAACGCAAGCGTGTTATAACGTGCTCATGTTATATCTTTCTTTGGGAATCCCCAAGCCTTGGGATTGGTATTTTCCTTGGAATACCAACCCAAAGTCTTGGAGGGCATCCCCAATGACCAGAGATGTGTTTTTTCAATTTCTACAATATTTCACATATTCGGGTTCATGCTCACTGTTGGGATTGCATGTGGTTCAATATCAAACAAATAGAATGTATAGGTAATGTTAGGCTCTCTCTTAGCTATCCAACGATGGAATTTTTTTCACTTTCTGACAATGTTAAGCCATTCATCCATAATTTCTTTTGTTTGTATGTCTCTTTTTTAGTAAAAAGTAGTGTTTGGTGTTTTTTTCGTTATAAATTAACCATTCATCGAAATTTCAAATAAATTACATTTTTAGAAACTAGACTCTATTCTACAATTTTTATTTTTTTTAAATTCAATTAGTTTCCAAAATTTGTAGGGGTAGTACAACCAAAATTATATTTTTCAAAAAGTGTCCACTTCAAAAATTAGTAAAAAATAAAAAGCATTCATTAAAAAATTATCAGAAAAATCGTGCATCAACTACATACTGTTAGCTAAATTCTAACTGTAGTGATTTTAAAAATACTACAAAAAAAGTTCACCGTACGAGGGTTGTACATGAGTTGCTATGTTAAGTTTTTTTGACAAAAACAACACCAATTTGTGTACGTCCCTCATTTGAACCCCTTAATCTCAACCATTTTCAAAATAAATTAGTAGTTTAGAAAGTAGACTCGAAGCACTTGAATCCTTCGTTTTGTTCTATCTCAAAATTTTAACATTCATAAATATAAATTCATTTGTCAGATTTTGATAATTAATTTAGTGGGAATTAAAGAAATGCATATAAATAAAAGTCATTTTCACCTTTTGAAATCTTAATGAATCCTAGAATTTTGGAAGCATTGAGGGTCCCTTTTTTTCGTTTTATAAAAATTACCTTTATTTGAAGGTATTTTTTTCTCACGAAAAGGACCTACCTTCATTTTAAGGTCCTTGAATGCCTTCAAATGAAGGTAAAGTCCGAGAAATGACCTTTCCACCTTAGTCCTCAATTTTTTCTATTTCCAATATTGGATCAAAAAATGAAATGAATATGACAAGATAATTTATAGGATTGTAGCCCTCAAAGTAAGATTTCTATAAAGTATATTTTCAAATATATTTAATTTGATTATTATTTTTTAAAATTTTTTTTAGAGAACAATAGTTTTATAGTGATCACCAAGGTCTTTATTCTACACATGGAAAAATAACAAAATAACTTTTAATTTTTATAAAAAATATCTATGCACTAGGTATTAATGTCCTTGTTTCAACAAAAAATAAGATAATTTGGATATATACATAAAATTTATGCTATATGGTATAAGCCTTTATCTAAATTATAGTTAATGTCACTTCAAAAATTAATAAAAAATTATGAAAGAAATATCTTTGCATTAGATATTGGTGTTACAAATCTATGTTTAAAAAATTATGCTATTTGGTAGAAACATCACTTTTTAAAAATATTGTTAACTATAAAACAAAGTTATTAAAAGTTATGTAAAAAATATCATAACTTATTTTTTAAATCTAAAATTTACACATAAAATCTCAAAAATCACTTGTTCACATCATCTTGAAATTCTTAATGGTTTGGTTGCTAAAGGTGTTAGAAAGTGGAAAATTGACCAGTCAAAAAAATTGATTTCAATGTTCCACTTCGGCAAAAAAGTGGGACACACTATTGTGGGATCACCTAGAGTTGTTCACCAAAATGAAGAGAAATAAAACATAAATTATATAAAAATAAGGATAAATTAACACTATAATTATATCCTATATAAATATAATTGAGTTGTGTAGCTAATAGAACATATAAATGAAAAAATAAATATAATAGCTCGGGAAGTTGCTTAGATATTTAATCAAAATAATAGTCAATGTGATGAAATTGGAATGCATTCCAATGCCACTCAACAATAAATCTCATACTTAAAAAGTTATTTTTGAAGTAGGTTAGTCATTTGATCCTACACCTCAACTAGATGCAATTAAGCCTCCACTTTTATCTTTCTCTCTAGAGGCTTGCTCCTAATTATGTCACCTTTGATGTGATAACTAATGTAGACACTTAAAAATGTCCTAAATGATATCATGCACTCGAATTAGATATACTAACATTGCTTCATCCTAAAACCCATCCTCTTTTCACTCAATTGATTAAATTAGCCTAGCTATTTAATTTTTTATGTCATTTTCATCTATTGATCTAATTAATCTAATCGGGTTAATTCACCCCCTTTTATTCTATCATTTTGTCTTATTAAATTGAATAAATCAAATTATTTAATTTAATCCCTAAGTCATCTTATTTAATTAAATAACCCTAAGTCATTTAATTAAATATTATCACATTCCCCTTTTTCATTGAATCATTTTATTTAATGAATATTGTCTAATTCTCCTAATTTGTATAATTGAAACTTTATTTAATCATCAAATTACTAATAAATCTAATCCCCCCACTTGCAAGGGAATATTCCAAGAGAATATTCCTTCTTTGCACATTCCTCCAAAAGGAATATTCCCATGGAATATTCCTTCCCCTTTTGCACATTAAAACTTTGTTTTAATTTTCTAAATATCTAATTTTCCTCACCCATGACAATATTCTAAAGAATATTCTCTTTCTAACTCATTTGAAAAAATGGAATAGTTCCTTATAACAAACATTCAACATGACTTCTTGTGCAAGTTTTGAAAGTGTGTTTGTTTGAAAGAATGTGAGCCCTTGATTCTTTCCTTGATCCATGTGATCATTGATTCTCATCCATTGATGAGAATCCATAATCCATGTTTCATTTTTCTTCCAATTTTGACCATTGATTGACCTTTTTTCTCAACCCTTTATTTCTCATTTGTCCTCCTATAAATAGGTCACTATTTGGAGACAAATGGATCCACCTTTTAAGAGAAAACTTATGTTGCTGAAATCACTTTCACTTGCACTCATATTTAGCATCATTTTAGCTTAATTTACTTGTATTATTAGCTTAGCTTCCATTAATGGCTTCCATGGTAACATGGGTGCATTCATTTAGCTTATTTGTTAATTAAGGTTTCAATCTTTTAAGCTTAAAATCCATTTAGATTAGCTTTGCACACACCCATATCAATCATCTTAGCATAAATCATGTTAAAATAGCTTGCATCATGCTAATTTAGCTTTAAATCATGTTTTCATACACATCTATCACTAGTTTTGTTGATTCTCTTCAATAGAATCAATTGAAACAGGCTCATTTGTCCACGTGATTGGGAAAGGGTTGCCATTCCACATCAATGCGACACCACTCCTCAATAGGATAAGTTTTAATGGATTAGAATAGGTGTTTTTGAAGCTTTCATGATTTAATATGTTAGTTTTAATGGATTCTTAGTTTAGTTTTGAATTGGATGATTTTATTGGACCGATGTTTAGTGGCTTGAATATGCCTCGAATCCTCATGGATCAAGTGTCGTCAACCCATACTAATTCATCGGTCACATTTTGGTGCTAGAAGGAGGGCTCAAACTAACTAATATGACAAATTTCTTGTTAAATGTCTGTTTTGCTTGTATTTTAAGTTTAATGATGCTATTGATTATTTACCAATGCATTTGATGATGTGTCGCTATACATCGACACACTTGAATTTTCATTGTAGCAACACATAATTAATTTTGTCACCACATATTAAAATAGCGACGCTGACTTTATTTTTCATTGCGCTTTAAATTTTTATTTACCGATGGAATTGATATAGCGACGCATTTGACATCACTATTTGCTATAGACTGATGCCATAGATTTTTCAGTATAGTGACACACTTGCTACATGGAGACACTATTGATGAAATTCAACAACACAATTTATTTGAATGTCGCGATTTACTGGTAAATAAAAAATGAACCTAAATTTTGACACGCGCTTTAATTTTCTACTTTATCTGATTGCTAACATGTCATTGATTTCTCATTTTGGTTTTTTAGGCTAACTTGTTTTGCAGACCATTGGGATGATAATATTCAAAGTGAAGGATCATATCATTGTTTGAATCTTATAATTGTAACAAGTGTTTTGACACTTATAGGGAAATTATAACCCATTTATGATGCTTTTATTTCACGTTTTAGGACCACGCTAGATTTCTTTTTGGGCTTTAAAATGAATGTTCAAATTGGTTAAAACTAAACCCTCAGATCATTATGTCTGATTGGTTTAAAATTGAACAACTTTCATACTTCAAATTGGTGTTTAAAATGAACTCATTTTGCTATGATGGATTAAGATGAACATGTGTTTGAATTGCTCAAGTATGCTTGTTGTGCGTATGAAATCCCCTTGCACTTCATGTGATCTTGGGTGAAGAGAAACACGAAAGTATACCTTTTCTTCTTGGAGGTACTTATCCTCTCCCATTGCACCTTTTGGCAATCTTGGGTGATGAAAAGAATTTTACTCTTCAAACATGTGTTACCTTTAGAGGGCCTTCCTGCCAACTTGGAGAGGGAATGACCCAAGTAGTGCTTCCATTTCAGTCTTCTATATAAATAATCAGTTGTGACTAAAGTCATTAACTGACTAGTTGTGGTTGTCCCATACTGACGAATGTCTCCCTTAGTATCCTTGTGATGCGTTAAAACCCTTAGATTTTTCTAAGGGCTGGGAGGCCTCTTAATTGAGTGAATCATCGTGTGTATGGCACCAATTTATTCTGATTATGGTCATTTAAATCCTTGTTTGTAGTGGCTAACCAACCCCAATTCTGAAACGTATTTCAAGGTAGTGCATGGGAGTAGCACTGGGCCTAGAAGCTACTTACCATGTTTGGTTTTTGATGGAGGCAATAATGCAAATGGGGAGGGGACTCTTTTTCTTGGCATGTCAAGATGTTACATTTCCTTGACATAGCCTATTTTTTCCTTTCATCTTCACAAATTAATAATCTCTTCCTATGATGGTAAGCCTACTAAGAAATATGTACCCACTCTATCTAGGATTGTAATTGCTTAATAGTTAGTTTAACACTTGCTTGGTTCCAAAACAATTGAAAACAAACATCAACAAGTCTTTTCAAAATTTCAAACCCTTTGGTCTAAGTATGGATACCCTTTGACAAGACCTTGATATTGATGCATGTCCTAAGGATTTATTCTTAGAGACTTCTAAATATTTTGGTTTACATCTCAATCCATACTTCCCAAAGTTAACCTAGGTAACTATGCCCTTAACTTCATCCTTTTCACAAAATGGACATTGTGAAAGGAATGATGTTTTTGACATAAAAAAATAGTTTAAACTTAAGCAAGAAAAATTGTTTGTGGTAAAAAGAAACTCATTTAAGCAAGATAAATTAACAAATTAAACTCCACATGACCATTTAGTGTCTGATCGCTTTTGTTGAACAGCCTAACCTTATGCCTGCTATTATTTAACCAAAATTTGAACTAATTGAGGGAGAACAAACATATATGATTAGTAGTTCAAGAAGCTTCACTTTTGAAACAAAAGAAACACCCAACCAGTGGAGAAACACAACACATATCTTAGACAAACAAGTGGAACAAGTCGATATTGTGGCCGGAAGGCCCATATTAGCATCTCCCACATGGCAATAAATATCCTCTTTTCCACAAACTTGGACTTCTCTAAATGATCTCTCACAAAATAAAAATCCACAAGAGAATGTCTACATGCCATCACTTCAAAATTAGGCATCATAGTCCAAAATCTGTTAAAAGACACCTTGTGGCTCTTTATCATAACATAAACAATTTGGTGAGGAATTTTTATAGACGTGTTTCAATAAATGATCCAAACATGTATGCTCAGTATGAACCCCTCATTTAAGTCAACATTTGGTCTTTTGGATTTTAACACTTTAGAGGTCTAGCATGTTTGTCATGACCTTGGTCTTATCAAACAAAGGTTAACTCTAGGTCAACATTGGGTTAAACATTTCATCCACCCCTTCATCAAAACTCATCCTTCAATTCACCAAACTTTAGAAAAATTTTGAATACACCAACACTTTTTGACTTATACATCTATCAAACTAAACCCTAACTTAACTACTTTGTATGTGAAATGAATCCTTTTCCATGCATTTAGTTAAGTTAGTTATCATATTTGGACTAGTTTACCTTGAAGGTCACAAGTCTACCCTAAAGATTCACAAGTTCATAAAAATACATTATCCAAACATCAAACAATCAAACCTTCTAAGTCAAAAGTGTTTTCCCAAAATGTTTGCAAATATCACTCCCCACATCATTCAACTTTTCATCTCCCATTATGATCATTGCTCCAAAAATACTTAGAGCATCCATTTTACCTAGATTTGAGTCAACTAGAGAGTTTAAACATTACAAATCTCAACACAACTCTCCCATAGGTGACCCAAAATTTATGGTAAAGACAAGATCACAACACAAGAGAATATGGAGAAAACCAAAGTCACATTCACCTCAAGTGATCCCAATTCTCAAGAATTTGATCTAAAAATTCAAGTTACCCCATCACAACAACCATCATCTCCATCAGGACCATATGAGATAAAAGACGTTATGAATAATCTATTTGAACTTGCTAGGGAAGAAATCATAGAGTACAAACAAGAACATCAAGCCTTAGAAAACTTGGCCCCAATTTCCCTATCCTTTCTTGCACCACCTTTGATGCAAGGCTTAACAACTCCATTGCTAGGGCTAAATCAAATATTCATTCCTAGTATTGTAGCTAGTCTTGCTAAGGACTTTGGCCATACTCTTCCATTTGAAAGTAACACACTTGTGGGTACCCTAAGCACCAATCCATCTCAAAACACCACTTGTACACCTACCTTTGGTGCTCCCCCTATGCCCAAACACCCCTTGCATCAAAATACACCACTTAAACTTCATTAATCCATGACAAGCTGAACATATCAAGGTCACTCATCTTTATCCATCCCCACAAATACCACAAGTGTGCCCAACATCACGCAAGGAAGTATAGGCTAAGTGTCTCAAATAGACCAACAAGGGCATGCAAATACCCTTACACAAAGTTAACCCTTTACGTAAATAGGGACATCTCTATCCAATTCATCCACACCATTGGTTTCAAAAACCACATCAGTCCCATCCATCATCAACCTGAATCAAAACAATCCCTTGGTCACGAACCCCATCAACCAAGGTAATACCTTGAACACATCCCAAACACAATGAAATCCCTAAGACATTGGTCAAGGGAACCTTTTTAATCAATGGACTCAAGGTCCTAATGTGCCATTTCCATCGCAATACTTAATGACACCATCATCATCTTTCCCCACAATCCACCTCACCATGAAAAATAAAATAGAATCTCAAACTTACATTCCTCCATCCCAATCCACCATCT
Organism: Sequoia sempervirens; assembly: GCA_007258455.2. Classification (NCBI taxonomy): domain Eukaryota; kingdom Viridiplantae; phylum Streptophyta; class Pinopsida; order Cupressales; family Cupressaceae; genus Sequoia; species Sequoia sempervirens. Next base: position 18,228,378 of record VDFB02000009.1, read on the forward strand.
TACAAGGAATGTTAAAGCAAGGGAACCCCAAACCTCTCATCAACAACCCACAATACGTGCAAAACATCAATACCCAAAACCCATCACAGATGTCCCAACAACCAACTGATCCTACATTGCAAGCACATGCCTTAGCTTTACAAAAAACACAAAAGGCTTATCAACAAGCCATCCAATAGTAGCAACAAAAACAAGCAGCCCTAGCAACATAACAACAGTAGCAACAATAGCAAGCAGCCCTTGTAGCACAACTACAACATCAACAAGAACAAGCAACCCTAGCAACACAACAACAACAACAAGAAGCAGCCCTAGCAGCACAAAAACAACAACAAGAAGTAGCCCTAGCATCACAACAACAAAAACAACAAGCATCCCTAGCAACACAACAACAACAAGAAGAAGCAACCTTAGTAACAACACAATAGTTCAACAACAAGCAACCTTAGCAGCACAACAACATCAAACAACCTTATCATCCCAACAATAGCAAGCACAACAAATAGCCCTAGTGGCCCAACAACAACAACAAGCCCAAAAACAAGCCTTAATATATCATCAGTATTCCGAACAACAACAACAACAAAGTTTATACTATAACCCTCAATAGAACGTCATCAACCCAAACATGCTATGAACATATAAATCAACACTACAATCATCTTCACAAAATCCTACACCACCATACACACCATACAACACCTCATCATATAAGAATACCATGTACAACCCATTTCCCATTCCACAATATGCAACCTATGTTCCTCCACCAACCCACAAGATGATGTAGCATCACAACTTAAGGTGTTATCACAAGAAATGCAGTATCTTCAGATGGAAAAGATGAAGCCTCATACACAAAACCTATGTCCATATACATTTGACTAAAACATCACAATGGTATTGTTCCCTCCCATTTTTAAAGTCCCCAAATTTGATAAATACAAAGAGAGATGAAGTTTTGTGGACCATATGAAAGAGTTTAACATCATGTGTATGGAGGTTTCCCATATTTATTCTTATTCAATGTGCCTCTTTCCACAAAGCTTGATAGGCCCATCAATCGACTAGTTTTCTTAATTTCCTCCAAGTATCAAAACTTTCCAAGAAATCACTGATAAATTGATAGATCACTTCTCCTTTAACCTTGACATGGACATGAGCTTAGAATATTTGTATACTCTCAAGAAAAACAAAGGAGAATATTTTTCCAATTTCTTGCAACGGTGGAGGCAAAGGGCTAGTAAGAGCAAGTGACCAATTCTTGATGAACAACAAGTGAGGATCTTCATAACATATTTAGATCCAGATCTATCCTTCTATTTGAAAATGCAACACATTACCTCTTATGAAAATCTTGTCCCTAGAGCCCTTAACATTGAGAGAGCTCTAATCTCATAGGGAAATAATCAAGCCTACAAAGACAACCACTCATCAACTAGTTCAAATGGCAAGCCTTGTCTCTGGGATAAGAACAAGAACGTAATGAATGATGGTGTGGTAGATGATAAGGTGGTTCTAAGTGATCCTAGGCTGAACAAAAATAAAATAGCCAACATTCAACCAACTATATGACAAACAACACCACCATAGGGAAATCAAATCAACAACACTGAAATGCAACAACGATGAACCCCTAACAAGAATAACCATTTTAAACATAGGTACACACAATTGTCAAAACCCATTGAAACCATCATGAAGAATTTGGTAGAGTCAAACCTAATAATGCTTCCTAATTTTGAAAACTACCAAGAACCACAATATAAACCACCTTGGTACAATGAAAAAGACCTTTGTGATTTCCACAAAATCAAATGACACAAAAAATTGAACTACATGCAACTCAAAAATATTATCCAAGATCATATAGAGAGTGAAGACATATCTTGTGAGGTACCAATCGATAATTATGATCTCAAGATATACAAGAACTCTATGCCATATCATAGCAAAGGAAGCAAAACTAGAAAAGTTAAGGATTACACAAACGTGCAACATACCTATTCCAATGTAGTTGCTTCTTGTGATAGTGCCATCACCGTCGTCACCATCAAAGGGCCTAATGTGGAGTGTGGAGTCACCACACAATGTGGAAAAGTCACCATCCAAGGAGTCCCATCTCAATCTAGGGCCAATATCAAACCCTAGCAAGTACAATCTCCTAGATCAGCTTAAGAAGACCCCAATGCAGATATCAATCTTGGAACTATTGAGGCTATCCCCCACACATAGAGAAATCTTAGAGGAGGATTTATCTTCATCATCCATCCCCAAGGATATTGATAGGGAACAATTTCAAGCTATGGTAGGGCATATCACCAATCATCTTCTCACCTTCTCAGAACAAGACCTACCATCACAACCATATCATAACCATGCTTTACACCTAGAGGTCATTATTCATAAGAACAAGGTTAAGATATTCTTAGTAGATGTGCTAGTTTGAAAATTTTCACCCTTTAGCTAATCAAAAACTTGGGCTATTTAGAGGATACTATTGAGAAAGCAAAGAGTACTACCATTAGAGCATATGATGATCAAGAGCGAGTATCGTAAGGCATCATCACACTACCCATACAAGTGGGACCCATAATTATAGAGAGTACATGCCAAGTGTTAGACCTTGATCTCCCCTACAACATCTTGCTTGGTCGGGCATGGATCCATGCCCTAAAAGTTGTAGCTTCAACCTATCATCAATGTGTAAAGTTTCCTTTTGAGGGTAGAGAATTACTATCCACGGAGATCTTGAACCTTTTTACAATTGCAAGAACCTTGAGGCCAAGTTTTACAAGATACCCTAGTTCCTTAAAAATTATGAAGGGCCTACACCATCCTCCTCATTTGTTTACCCATCATACCTTGCATCTACCTCAAAAATGAAAACACCCATTATGCAGAACATTCACGATATCAAAGCAGTGATCCAAGAATATGGTTATGGAAACTATAAGCTAATTGAGGACACTTTGTGTTGGGGGAGCTATCTCTTTCTCCTAAATCCCATGGAAAACCCACATCTAGCAATGAAGTAGCCGAAACAATCAAGATGGCACTACCACCTTTAGCAAGTGGGGGGATTTGAACAAAGAAGATGTCAACGAGGAGGATATCTCTAAACTCCTCTATCAAGATGAATGACCCATCCTTGTCCTTCCCATGGAAGATGATAACAAAGGCTTGCAGCTAATGAAAGGATGGGGGTACAACAAGAATGAGAAACTAGGAAAAAATAACAATAGTTTTCTAGAACCCATCATTCTTGAGAAATGTCCAAAGAATATCGGCTTAGGATTTACTACTGGCAAGGTTTCCCTTCTCAACAAAGGTACTTCTACTAAATGGGTTGAGGCTTCCTCTTGGTTACCAACATCGTGTGACACTCCCTAGATGACTTCCCCCTTAATGTTGCTGACTTATTTGAGAATAACTCCCTCTTCATGATATTCACAACATCCTTGACCCCGAGCAATCAGCCAACTGAAATAAGCCTAGTATACCCACAACTCATTGACTTGGACCAGTGAGGACCACTGATTCTAGATTTATTTGAAAATGATGAAGCGATCTTAGAATTCATGGGACTTTGCAATAAATTACCATGGGAATATCACAAAGCTAGTTTTGATATAGAACTAGACACAAGGGCATAGTATGGAGAGATGATTGAATCCTTTAGTCACAAAATTGATGACATGCAACTAACATGTAGATCTCTAAGTGAAAACCACACATGTCACTTTCTAATCCTAAAATAGTAAAAAGAAAGGATTCATTCGAGGGTGAAAACCTCTTTGAGGTACTCAAGGATGAGGGATTCAATCTCCCCCTTAGTGCAATGCATCTGGAAAATTTATTAGTTCTACCAGAAAAGGCCATTCCAATCAATGTGGGAACAAAAGAAACACCCAAGATCACTTTCTATGTCAAATCCTTGTTGGATGAAGAACAGAAAAACCTAGCAACATTCCTAAAAGAGTGAAGAGCTAACTTTGCATGGTCATACACAGATATGTTGGGGCTTGATATAGAAGTGGTTTTCCATCATTTAGCAGTACATCTTGAAGCCAAACCAATGAAGTAGAAATTATAGAAGATGCATCCTCAGATAGCCATCTTGGTAAAACTTGAGTTACAAAAGCTTCTTGGCATTAGATTTATCCGATCAATAGATTATTCTAAGTGGGTTTTAAACTTGGTACCAGTCTAAAAAACCACTAGGGGCATTAGAATATACACATATTTTAGAGACTTAAATACGACATTCCTGAAGGATGATTTCCCTCTTCCTAACATCGACCTCATCGTAGATTTAATAGTAGGGCATGAAATGCTATCACTCATGGATGGCTTTTCAGGCTACAATCAAATCATGATTTCCAAGGAGGATCAATACAAAACTATATTCAATTGTCCATGGGGAATATATTGTTAGAATGTGATGCCATTTGGGCTGAAGAACACAAGAGCAACCTATCAAAGAGAAATTATCCCCATCTTTCATGACATGATCCACAAAACAGTCGAAGACTATGTGGATGATATTTTGGCCAAGTCAAGAGAAATGAGTGAGCACATAGAAGTCTTGGGACCCATCTTCGACAAACTCGAAGAGTACAAGGTATGGTTAAATCCAAAAAAGTGTCTTTAGGATTACTCAAGGAAAATTCTTGGCTATATCATCTCATAAAGAGGGATAGAAATTGATCTAGCAAAAGTAAAATCCATCCTTGACATGGAACCATCACAAACATTGAAACAAATAAGAGGGTTACAAGGAAGATTGTAGTCCATCAGAAGGTTCATAGCACAACTATCAGACAAAATTCACCCTTTTTTGTACCTTCTCTTTATAGGAATAACTTACAAGTGGGATGAGAAGTGTGATAAATATTTCTAGTAGATCAAGGACTACCTATTGACACCTCCAGTGCTCATGCCACCGATACCCAACAAACCATTGATCCTATATATTTTAGCAACATCAACAACACTAGGTGCTCTTCTAGCACAACATGATGAAAATGAAAAGGAATGAGCCATCTATTACATCAATAGAACCTTGGTGTGATATGAAATTAACTATTCATCCATTGAGAAAGCATGCTTAGCAGTGGTTTTTTCTTTGTAAATGTTCAAACATTTCATGTTGTCACATCAAATAAAGCTTAGTACAAAGATCAACCCATTGAAATACCTATTATCCAAAGCAACTCTTATGGGGTGAATGACCAAATGGTTAATGATTTTGACTAAATTTGACATAGAGTACATGGAGTGAAAGTAAATCAAAGAACAAGTGATCGCATAACAACTAGTAGATGCACCTATCTATGCAAAGAACCCTTTGATATCTGAATTCTCTGATGAATTAGTTTTCCTTGTCATTCTAACAGATTAGTGGAAAATATACTTTGATAGATCATTCACCCAACATGGATCAGGGGAAAGTATTCTCTTTATCACTCCTCAAGGTGATTGCATTTTGAAGTCATATAGGCTATCATTTCCATGTACTAACAACATTGTTGAGTATGAAGCTCTGGTAATCGGTCCAAGGATAGCAGTTCAATGGAAAATAAAAGAGATGAAAGTCTATGGAGACTCATAGCTAGTTATCAACCAAGTCAATGATGACTACCAAACCAAGGACGATAAACTCACTCCTTACAAGAAGAGGTAGAGAGTCTCAAGGGGCTTTTTATTGATATAAATTTTGAGCAGATTCATTGCATGAAAAACCAAGCAACATGCTATGGCAATAATTGGATCATTATTAGACATGTTGCATAACATCCTCCAATGCGAATTCTTGGTACAAAAAATTCTCATACTGACTTTCAAAATTCCTAAATTTTAATTTGTGTGTGTTATCGTTGGTCCTAGATCCCCATGGTATTATGATATATTCATCTACCTTAGCAGAGGAACCCTCCCATCCAATATCACCACCAACCTTAAGAAGACCTTTGTTAAGAAGGCATCCCAATTCCTGATCCTAGGTGATACTCTTTACCATAGAAGCATCAAGGGGGAATTACTACAATGTCTTAACCAAGAGGAAGCCTTGATCACTTTAACAGAAGTACACGATGGCATATGCAATTCCTATTCTAGTAGTATGACTTTAGCTAAGAAATTATTGAGGATGTGGTATTATTGGCCAACCACGGAAAGAGAATCTCATGAATATGTGTAGATGTGTTTCTAGTGTCAACATAATAAAGATTTGATTCATGCTCCAACTTAGGAGTTGCAACCAATGGTCACACCTTGTCTTTCTCATAGCGGGGGCTTGACCTCATAGGAAAAATTACTCCCACCTCATCTAATGGCCACAAGTTTATCGTAACAACCATTGAGTACTTTACCAAGTGGATGGAAGCCATTCCTATGACCTACATAATGGGGAAGAAAATTGCTAAGTTTATCCTGAATTATCTTAACTGTCGTTATGGTGTTCTACAAACCCTTACCTTGGATAATGGAACACCCTTCAAGAATTAGGATGTGAAAGAGCCATGTCAAAAATTCAACATCCAACATTGATTTTCTACCTCATATTACCCCTAGGGAAATGGTCAAGATGAGGCTACAAATAAGACCATTTTGAAAATCCTAAAGAAAATGGTCAATGAAGCTGGTTGTGATTAGAATCTTTAGTTAAATCCCACCCTCAAGGACTATCGAACTAGTATTCGCATGCTTATAGGTGCAAACCCATTCTCCTTAGTCTATGAAACAAAAGGCATCTTACCTATTGAGATTGAGCTTCCAACACTATGAGTGTCACTGCAAAATCTAATAACTGATGACGAGTATAGAGTACTTCAACTAAATGAACTAGAATTCTTGGATGAGCATCGTCTGAAACCCTTAATAACTTGCAAGTATATCAAAAATGGCTAAAATGAAGCTATAACAAGAAGATCAAGGGTCAGTCTTTCTAGGTAGGGGATCTTGTCCTAAAGAAAAATAAAAAAAATCTCCTAGATTAGGACAGTAAAGGAAAGTTTGACCCTAACTAGTTAGGTCCATTTGTTGTCACAACAAGCTATGGATTAGAAGCATATCAATTGTCAATGCCTTAAGGTGAACCCTTGTAGGACCAACCAATAGTTTGCATCTTAAAAAGTTTTTTCTAGGCTTGAAGGGTGTAAATCTAAAAATAAAAAAAATAAAAGAATGATCAAAAATCCAAAAATATGATAAAAAGAAGAAAAATATTCATCCTCTAGTGAAAACCACTTTAGTGGCACTTTGGGCAAGTACATTGGTGAAAACTTGGAAAACAGACACCTCATGTAAATAAAGTTCCTCCACCTTTTCTTTCGCTCTTTAACCTATCATTCTTTGCATCACATCCATCCATCGCATCATTCATCCTATTTATTCTACCACCCATTTGTGTTTGAGTCATAGCTTGATATTCTGAAGTATCGTATCCCCTTTAGTACTACTTGGCATATTCCTAAGGTCAACTCATCCTGCCTATATCGAGGTAGTCTATTGCGTCACACTGGGGGAAATTCGTTATTGATCAGATCGGGTTCTTTTATATCTTAAGGTTATTGGAAATATCATTGAAAATCCCAAAAACATTCATAAAATCTCATCAAAATCCAAAAACACTTGTCCAAAACACATTCAAAATCCTATACAACTAAAATCCAAAAAAAACTTGTCCAAAACAAATTCAAAATCCTATACAACTAAAATCCAAAAACATTTGCAAAATTGTAAAGTCAAAATCCAAAACATCCAAAACACATCAAAATCCCTAAAAAGGTCAAAACATCGAAAATCAAAATCCAAAAATAGTACCCTGTCGAACTATGAGTCTCTGAGCTTGAACATAGGCAAGGCCATCACTGATGTGCCCTCAAGACACCCTAGGTCAGTCCTTTAGGAGTCCATCATAATAAACTAACATTCCATCAATTGTTCATCTTTCATCATTAATAAGTCAAGTCAGTCGAACTATGTGCTCTCCATGTGTATAACATAGGCAAGGCTAATCTTTGATTAGTCCCTGAGGCCCCTAGGATAGTCTTTTAGGTTAGGTTCTTGGTCGAAAACTCAGAAATCCCTAAACATTCAAATATTAGAAAATCCTTAAACATTTGAAAAACTTAGAAAACACAAAAACATTTGTAAAACTCAAAATCCTAAACATTTGAAATTTCAAAAAACCCCTAAACATTCAAAAAATTGAAAAATCCAAAAACATTTGAAAAGTTGAAAAACCTAAAAAATTGGAAAACCTTTGAAAACCCTAAATAGCCTCAAAAGATTGAAAACCAAAACACTCACATAAGCCTTTCAAAAAGACCAAAAATAGCCTCAAAACATTTTCAAAATACCAAAAACATTGAAATATTCTACAAAATCCAAAACCATCCATCCCATTTCGCTTTCACTTGTAATAAACCTTCATCCATAATAAATCAACCATCATCTTCAACCTTTCAAAAAAAAAGTAGAAAGCAAGTATCACAAGTCGTAAAGTGAAAACCTGATTGTCAAAATCTAAAGTCTAGATCATAGGTAAATGATTCAGTGAAGTTTGTATCAATGACTTATCAAACACCTCATCCTGATCAAAACACTTGATCAACATGTCCTAGGATGAATCCTTCCTATGATGGACATCAACATCAAAAATCACCTTAGCGATACTAAACTACAAAAGATATAGATAACAATGACTGTTTGTCTTTGAAATTTTCTTATGATTTATCTTATTGACCCATTCTAAGGAACTCTCGATGATTTCTATCAAAAATATTTAGAGAGAAATGAATGGGGCATCGATCATTATCTTTCGTTTGTTGTGCTTGTGGGTATTCTTGTAAAATAATCTTGGCACATACTTGCTTAGTTGTATGCAGGGAAGTTGTTTTGGGTAGATTTTTTACTATTGTGTATGCTTTGGTTTGATATACTCTAAGCTTATAAACTACATTCCAATGAGGTTTTCGTATGTCAAGATGTGAACAAGAACTATCCTATCTATTTATAGAGTCAAAGTCCTTTACACTAGATACAACACCATCTTGATTATCAATACCATGATGCATTGTGTCTATGTGTGTTATCAAACATAAGGAATGACGAAAAATATCAATCCCAAGATATGAGAAAAATCATCATCATCTCTCATCACCATCTCTAATAAAGTCTTGGTGGATCATAGACTTGTTGGACTTTTGAATCAATCTAAAAATCAATGGTCAAATTATTCATTCTTATTTCTTCTATCTTCTTTCCATGCTAACTTGGTATCATGAAAATAAAAAAAACATCATCATGCATCCATCCTGCATCCACAAATCATCAACATGCATACATAAAACATATCATAAGCATACATCACATCATCATGAACATCTACATTATCCATATATACATTGATTTGCATACATCATAACATCATAAATTGCATAGAAAAGTAAACAAAAAGAAATGCATCCATATTGTCTTGCATTTGCATGAGAATCTCATATCATAGCATCCATCCCATAACATGTCATAAAAAGACACTAAAAAAGAAGATAACATAGCTATTACATTGCATAACATCGCATCTCATAACATCACATATCATAAACATTTCATCATCACATTTCACATAACACATAAATAAAAGCAGTGCATCCATCACATAATGCATAAGAATATCATGACATATCACATCATATACATCCATACATTTATAAAGCATGAAATAAAGATCACATCACATATCAAATCCGAATCATCTTGTATATATATCAAAAAATGGTGATTGTCATGATACAATATTTGAATAAGTGTTTGTATATCAATAAAAAATACAATATCCATGAGGCTATCAAAAAGGAGCCCATGAATGTATATCTGTATAAATGAATCAAGCAAACAATCAAAAAATTTCTACACAAGTAGGCTAGGGCTAGTGGCTACTCGACTCACCCATAGCTGATGGTTGATCCTTAGCTCTAGGTGGTTCTCTGCTCCACTATGAGAAATCAGGCTATCTCATCACCTAAGGAACATCTCTGTGATAGTGCATATGGTAGTAGGCTGCCTTTATCACTACCTCTCTATATAATCGGGCTGATACAGTTTATCCTTGTGAAGCTATTGTCACTGCCTCAAGCTGCTACCTCCACCCAATCTTTTAGGCCAACTGTAAGTCCAATTTTTTCCGCAATTGGACCTCATGATCTTGTTGTGTTGTCATATCCTACAGTTGTTGACATAGATAATCTCTCTCAGCAGTGAGGGTCTATATCTGTTCCTGTGCTTGTGCATTTGGCTATTGTGGAGGTGGATGGGGTGGTGGTGCCCACAAAACCTGTCTATCATGTATGTCCTGCTACCTTGGCACTTGCACCTAATTTAGCTACTGCTATCGCCCATCACTTGGCACCTGGACCTTGTCCTAATCCTAATCCTATTGGCCTCTACCTCGGCCACCATCCCTACCTCTATCTCAGCCTCTACCTTGGCCTCTGCCTTTGCCTCTCCCTCTACATCTGGGGTATCCTCCTGCTGGATTTTTTAGGTGAGTAGGTGGTCTAAACCTTGCATCATAGGCTAGAGTCATGCCTACATGTAGGTGTCCCTAATCATATGCCCATGGTTGTGGGACTAGCTATCTAAAATCATTGATCACCATAATGGGATCAATCTGGGCTCCCCACTGAACCTCGCTTTGTGACCTCATCTCTCCAAACTGGCAATCAAGGCGGTCTGGGAGGTACTACTATATAATAGTGTGCTATCTCCCCTACATATATCAGGTCTATCGAGCAAAGTCTAGTTGTTGTTGATCATCATACCATGCTGGATGCTACATCCATGGCCTCCATTTGAATATGTTCATGTCATCGATGACACAATGCCAATAGGGTAGACCTATAGGGTTCATGTGCTTAAGAGTCATAGGCACCCTGTACCTGAACACGACATGCTCATCCTCATGAATTTCTGCTAGGACAACCAATGGCCTCAACACTGCAATGTGCTTATATGCCCATATATGAAGCAGAGTCACACTTGCACTGATGCTCCATCCCTTGCGGTAGACAACCTCATGCATCTCATGGTACAATGAAGCTAGAAGAATTGGACCCCATACATACATTGCATCCCTCTTGATCATCCCCTCCCATGCCAATCCCCATTTGGGGATGAAACCTTTTCCCTGTTGGTTTGGGGAAATGATGCGAGAGATCAGTGCTATAATGAACAATCTGAAGATCTCCACCCACTTGCAGTATATGTCAAGATCAATCTAAGAGATAATAAAAACAATTTACCCCATGTGTAGGAGGGAGAGACATGCATCTCTACCTGCATTCATGTCATCTATCACACACTCACCATGAATTGACAATCATAATATGCACTGCACATACTCAAGTGTAACAGTGGCCTCACCAAAGCGAGAGTGAAACAAAGAGGTCTCACTATTCCACCTCTTGATCAATTCAGTCATCATGTGAGATACGTCTGGACCTTAGGAAAGAAAGTGATAAATCCCAACCCCAGCCTACCCAACTGCTCTACCTCTAAGTCATCAAAATATTGTGTTGTAGCCAAAATTTCAGAACATTGCTCTCACGACATCAATGGGAGAGGATTCTCCTATGCACATCATGCACATAGCATTGATTTGTTGAAAAAAATTGAAAAATTGAGATTTTACATCCAAAACATCAAACACATCACTGAAATCAATAACATCATTAATTATTGGGTGTGTCACTATATAAATTTCAGGGGTGCATCACCAATTTGGCAATGTGTGTTGCTATGCTCAATAGAAAATCGGCATTGGGGTGCGTCATTGAAACCTAAGTGTGTCGCCCACCACTTTTGAGTGATGCTAAACATGAAAATCTTGTTTGTTGTATTAACCTAGCATCCCCCAACTCAAATGTGTTGCCCAATCAAAAAATCGGGGTGCACTGCTAAATAGGAGGTGTGTTGCTATAAAATCAATAGGGATGCTACTGATGCATCAATAGCATCACTATACAGTGATGCACCTAGAGACCTAATTTTGACCCCTATTAATTGAACCTAAAAGCAAAAAATGAGAAATTTTTTGACTCACATTCCTAGGGTCATACATCTGCTCATCGTTGGTACTCTCAAATTCACTCCAAAAGGTGAAGAAGAAGCCCTCATTGTGCAAATTCATCAGGAGACCAAAGCTCAAAAGGTAGCAAATCTATAAGGGTGTGAATGCACAAATGAATTGAAAGTGACCCTTCATCAGCTATTTAAGCCAAAAAATTAGGGTTTTTTGCCCTAATTTCAGCCAAAAGCAAGGGTTTTGAACTTTTTTTACTTGTTTCAACCCTATCCAACCTATTTTAAGTCATTTTTTTGTGTTTCTGAGGCCATTTTTGACATCCCAATGCTTATTTTAGCAACTACACCTATATTTAACTTTTGTCGAGAAATCAACCCAAAATTTAAAATTTCTGCTTGATTTCTCGAGGGGAGAGGGAACTAGCTTATTCCTTCTACTGGGGCAATAGTGGGGCATCCTTTTTTTTTATTTTTTATTTTTTGATCTAAGTAGCAATTTTAATCCAAAAAGTATCAGTCTTTGAACTAGTGTAACATGTACCTCACTTCAAAGAGGGGAAAAATGTAGACACTTAAAAATGTCCTGAATGATATCATGCACTCAAATCATATATACTAACATCGCTTCTTCCTAAAAACTATCCTCTTTTCGCTTAATTGATTAAATTAGCCTAGCTATTTAATTAATTATGTCACTTTCATCTATTGATCTAATTAATCTAATTAGATTAATTTACCCCCTTTTATGCTAACATTTCATCTTATTAAATTGAATAAATCAAATTATTTAATTTAATCCCTAGGTCTTTCTTATTTAATTAAATAACCCTAAGTCATTTAATTAAATATCATATCACTTTCCCCTTTTTTATTAAATCATTTTATTTAATGAATATTGTCTAATTCCCCTAATTTGCATAATTGAAACTATATTTAATTATCAAATTACTAATAAATCTAATCCCCCCACTTGCAAGGAAATATTCCAAGGGAATATTCCTTCCCCTTTTGCGCATTAAAAATTTGTTTTAATTTGATAAATATCTAATTTTCCTCACCCATGAGAATATTCTAAAGAATATTCTCTTTCTTCACTCATTTGAAAAAAGGGAATATTCTTCCTTATAACAAACTTTCAACATGACTTCTTGTGCAAGTTTTGAAAGTGTGTTTGTTTGGAAGAATATGAACCCTTGATTCTTTCCTTGATCTATGTGATCATTATTCTCATCCATTGATGAGAATCCATGACCCATGTTTCATCTTTCTTTCAATTTTGACCATTGATTAACCTTTTTAATCTCAACCCTTCATTTCTATTTGTCCTCCTATAAATAGGTCACTATTTGGAGACAAATGGATCCAACTTTTAAGAGAAAACTTATGTTATTAAAATCGCTTTCACTTGCACTCATATTTAGCATCCTTTTAGCTTAATTAGCTTGCATTATTAGCTTAGCTTCCATGGTAACATAGGTGCATCCATTCAACTTATTTGGTAATTAGGGTTTCAATCTTTTAAGCTTAAAATCCATTTAGATTAGATTTTCACACAATCATATCGATCATCTTAGCATAAATAATGTTAGAATAGCTTTCATCATGTTAATTTAGCTTTAAATCATGTTTTCATACATAGCATAAAATTGGTCATATTTAATTATTCCTGACATTTAATTAAATATTTATTATTTAATTAATTTCTCTAAAAGTCTTCTACACATAATTAAATTTAATCAATTTAATTATAGTATTCATTCATTTTATTCTCCCACCATAATTAAATAAATCTATTTTATTTAATTATTCCACATATCTACTTGATTAAATTAAATAAATATATTTTATTTATTTAAGTTAATTAAATATTTTTAATTAAATTTAAATATCTCTTTTCTTTCTATTTTTAAACTTTCCTCTAATTAATTAAATACTTTTATTTAATTAATGTCATTCTTTTAAATTTAATTAAACATTTTATTTAATTAAAGATCTTATGCTTTCTTCAAATCATAATTAGATATTTTGTTTAATTATGAAATCTTCTAATTTCCTCAAAATCTTAAATAAATATTTATTTAAGAAAAATCAACATGCACTCATAAATAAATAATTGAATTAGATAATTCATTATTTATCTTATCATAATCTTTCCACTTTTCTTCTAAAAAGATGATTTTTAAATCATCTCATCTTATCTCTTCCATTAAAATGGAAAAATCTTGCTTTATTTGTTTTCTTCTATTTTCTCTTCAATCTCATCTATATTCAACCGTTTGATCTATCAGGAACTATCACAGTCGTTGACTAACCCAGCCAATCAAAATCTTCGAAAGACTCTATAAATGCACGTGCAAATCCAGGCATTGGTTACAACATAGGACGAATACAACATACGCTTGCATTCTTGCATTTTTAGTATTTCAGCAATATTTCTCATCATAGCATAATCTTGCATTTAGCATAGTATGCATTCTTAATCTCATTCTTTAGTAGCCTACTTCGTTGAGCTTGTCATTCCAAATCTGAGAGCAACTTGAGCAAAGACAAAACACTGGAGATAGAGAGTAATAAGACGACTTCGGAGAAGCTGCCATAAGAGTTTGTTTATTTGTTTAATCTTCTTTTAGCTTCTTTGATTTAATGTTTTATTGGTTGTGTTGAATTCAATTTAGATTGATCATATTTTCATACACACAATTCTCTTCAATATAATTGATTGAAATAGGCTCATTTATCCACGAGATTGGGAAAGGGTCACCATTCCACATCAATGCGACACCACTCCTCCAATAGGATAAGTTTCAATGGATTAGAGTAGGTGTCTTTGAAGCTTTCATGATTTAATATGTTAATTTTAATGGATTCTTAGTTTAGTTTTGAATTGGATGATTTTATTGGACTGATGTTTAGTGGCTTGAATATGCTTTGAATCCTCATGGATCAAGTGTTGTGAACCCATACTAATCTGACAATCGTAACTAAAATATGGGCAAGATAGTGTTAAATAACACCTTTGTGATCTTGATTTTGTTGGAGTACAGTGAACACTGAGAGGGGGGGTGAATTAGTGTTCATATATACAAATTTTCACTTTGTAAATTCTTTTTCAAATTTGAATTAAGTAAACAATATGAAGCAACATAATAGATCGAAGTATAAATAAAAAATACACAAGCATATGACATAATGATATGTCCTGAGTGGAAAGCCTCCTGGGGAATAAAACCACCTGAAAAATGCCTCACTAGCTTATTTGAACCTCATAGGTTACAAAGTGCCTCATTGGAAAAACTGGCCTCACTGACCAAAGAACATCATTGGTTACAAGAATGCCTCACTGGAATACAGACATCTGCCTCATTGGCATACAAACATTTGCCTCATTGGCAACAAAAACATCTGCCTCACTAGCAACACAAACCTAATCTAAATATAAGGAGATAAACACAGAGGACTACTTTGTCTACATTAAAATCACTGGTTATAGATGACTTCTATAACTTAGATACAAAACACCTTCTCTCTCCTTTATAAGACCATCATGTATTCAATACAAAATAATATTACTCTGACACCATAGAAAAAATATGAATAGTTAACATCATGATCAAGAACAAAGAACCTTGAGAACTCTAATCAATAATGAATGCTGACTCACACTTGTTTATAAAACTCTTGTACCAATAACTAGAAGATCATCAAACTCACCCTATACTACTCCTATGGCAATGAAAGAATACTTCAACAACAAATTATCAAGATCCTTAATGCAGAGATTATATGTAAGGTATCAATGTTGCATCTTTTCAATGTATACACTAAGCCCTCATTAAATATCCCTTCTCTCTATTTTCTCCATTTATTTATCAGACTCCTGCATCTTCAATTCAACAACATGAGGTCCTTGTTGCAGAGATTCCAATCAAGGCATCTATTTTACTCTCTATCAAAACACAGGCCCAATTTTATCATAGATAACATAAAATCCATGGATAAGATCATTGTTGAATATCCTCCCTTTTCATTTCTCTAACAATCCAATCCAACTTTCAAGTTTGAGTCATGATTAAATAAAAAAATGGACTCCTTTCGGGTTGTAGTCTAGTGGTTGCTACATCTGCATTGTGGCAATTAGGGCCATGACACCTATCAACTTTAAGCAGACCTCATAGCCATTTCATATTTAAATCTTAACTCTTGATCTTATGTTTACCACTCATTTCAGATTGAATCTAATCCTTAGATTTCCTTTTACCACCAAAGTCCTTATACAGATCCAGATATCACCAGTTTCCCTAGGCTTAGGGGTCAGTAAAGTCATGTATCAAAACCCTGTAGAAAAACAACTTAAAGTGGTATTAACCTTTTATTGCAAGTCAACTTAAAATTAGAAATAAAGTGAACTTTTTGGGTGATGGTTAACACCTAGGGCTCTATGTAGCATATAAATGTTAGGTGATCACCACATAACCTTTAATGTCACTTGAAGATTTAACTAAATTACCATGTGAAACCTTCTGCTCTTGATTCCTACAAACAACTAAATGTTGTATACTACCATGACTTTGTCAGTAACATATACATTTCCTCCTGATAAAGCTTTGTCTTTAAAGATCAACTACCTAAAGCATTCCCAACACCTTTGCTTCACACTATGGAGATCAACATGACACTTGCATCAAATAATTTACAATCCTTGTACCATTCACACTATCATGAATAGATGAACTACAACAACAACATTTGATCTCTCCATCATTACCACTCCACTGCATTAACTCAGAATGATCAAGGAAAACAAAAACAACATTAATTGAATCAACAAAATTGTACTATGAAGATGAACAAGGTAACATATTTGTTAGGAAATCAATCAACATTAGATTCATCCAATATACTTTTTCTCTAAACCATCATGAACATGTGAATGAATAATAGGAAACACAACAAAGTCCTGATTCCATCAACATGAAGAACATGACATGATTTCATAACGAAGAGACCCTTCTAACATTATGAATAACCTCTGCTGATATCCAACTCCTGATGATCTACAACTCAAATATGATGATCCTACTAACATTAACACTGGATGATATCATCTCACTCCTTTTCCTTGAAGAACATGACACCTTGGAGTTTGACTTTGACATCAATGAAAAACATCATGCCAAAAAACTCCCCCTTTGGCATTGATGTCAACAAACCAAACTCTTTTCACCATCATCAACTTCATCAAATAATATAACCATCGTCAACTTCATCAAATAATTAAAGCAAGTTTCACCATCATCAACATGACATTATTTCATAATGATCAATTCATGAGGTTCTTCTCCCCCTTTGACATCAAATGAAAAAGGGCTATGTACTCCCCCTATGAAGTCATTGTGTATCCACATAATTCACCGTCCAAGTAAACTATCCATTGCTCATGTAAAGGTCGACTGTTCACCATTCTGTCTAAAATCTATATAAAAACTAAAAGAAAGCAAATAAAAGTAGGGTACCACCATTTCAACACCTTTTACCCATTGTAATACAAGCCATTGTTTATCATACGCTCTCCATGTCTCACAAAGATTCCACTTGCTATTGTGATTTTATTCACTATCCCAAGCCATGCTTCACTATCCAAGAATGATTAAAAACAAAGTTCTCCAAGAAAGGTTAGATCAATGTCCAAAAGAATGTAATCATACATTGTTCAAGAAAATAACTCACTATCAACCATGCAAACATTCTTGTAAGGCATAAATCATTGTCTTAAAGCATACATCACATTGCACACTGCCACAAGAGTCCTATTACATCAAAAAATTTCATCAAGATAACAAGTCAACTTTTGGAAAAGAATCTAAAGCATCAAAGAAATGCCTTTGCATGATATCATTTTCATTATATGATCGTAGCAAGATCATGTACCATTATCCAAGAAAACACTATATATTTCAAGCAATGGTATTTCACAAAAGTTCCAAAGCACTGTCATGGCACCATGGATTATACTATCACCATTGACAACACTAGAACCAAGCTTTGTATTTGATCACCAGATATACCAACCAAGTTGCACCAAAATAAATTTTGAATAATATTGCAACAAACATGAATAACTGCATCGCATCACCATCAAGGCATAACAAACCAACCATTCACCTCAAATATTGTCAACAAACATGATCATTGTCACTGTCAGAGAAAAACATGGTTGAAAACAAACATTAACCACTCCCCCTTGGACAAATAAGGATTGTGACATAAAATTTAGTGTTATGAAAACTTTAACATATTGGTAAAACTAAAATTTGTCATTTATTTGAGAGTCAACATGAACAAGCTTATCACTGTCAAATACAGTGCATTTATATCACTGTCACTATCCCTTAAGGATGTCTATCACTGTCACAAAATCTGCTACTTACCAAACATACCAACCATTTTTTATAGACATCCAAGAAATTGATAAAAAAAAACTATACTGTACTATGCACAAAGCATAGTTACATCCTAAAAAAAAATGACTTGAAGAAAGAACCCATTGAAGAATGGATAAAATTCTACTATCTGTCACTGATAACATGAGAAATATGTCTTGATTCTAAGGTCACTATGTTGTTAAAATGCCTCATGATAGACATCTCATTCATATATATTCATATCTTTATAATCTCATTTTTTAAAATCATTCTCTCAAGGCAATGGTGCCTTTGTTAAGAAAATTTTCCCATTATTTTATATCACTATCCTATCTAGGATATCTACTATTATAGATGAAAGTAGTGACATTTACCATGCACTGTGATACTAATTCCTACCCTTCTTACTACCAAAAATATAAAAGATCAAAAATTGATCATCATTGAGAGCAATAATGAATACCATCTACATCACAATGCTAATCTCACATAATCACTATCAATATGAAGTTTATATAGAGCCTACACAGTCCCTTCATGATATATATCTTATGAAACTTGCATTCTTGCATACTATTCAAACAACTGAAGGATGTGAATTCTATCAATTGAATCTAATGGGATGTCAACATCAAACTCTCTTCGTGTACCTCACTTCCATCATCCCAATAAAAGAATTTTGTATAGACTACTGTATCAGACAAGATCTATCCAGAACTCTACCAAGCACACTACTCTAATGCACTGAGTTAGTGTGAAACTTCAATGAATACTTTAACTCACTGTTTTATTAACAACACCAAATATAGCCCAATACCACATTTTGTACCTTGAAGGCATGTTTGACATCATACTACCTGCTCAACTGTCATGATACATATAAGTCATAATTGTACTATGGTAACAATTAAAGGCTTTCAATCACTGGAATAGTGCATTCAACACACTTTCATGAGCATTGTATAAACAGACTATATGGCATAGCCATGGTAGGAGGGTCCTCAAAGAGAAAAATATAGACCATGCAACAAGAGTAACACAATAGAAGCAACATGTAATATGGAGGAAAATGAAGATTAAAACATGCTCATTAATAGAAATATCGATTACAATTGGCCGACAACATCTGGGCTTACAGATTTGGCTCACAAGCTTGATACAACATGTTAAAAAATACAACATTCCTATATTATCCTTGATGTAAGCTGAAATATTACATCTCTAGTCTAATATTCTATCTAACTACTTTTCTAATGATCTATTACAATGATTTATATCACATCGAGGGGTCTAGAATCATCTGCATCGGCCAAAGATTATTACAATCTCCAATGAAAGAAAATGTAATGGGTGCATGAATAGGCCGGCCTCAAATTTGAATTACTCCTTAGTGAATACATAGGATGAAGTGTGGACCTATAATTAAGGTTGGGGACACTCCAGGGAACAATGAAAATCACATTGTTAAGATCTGCAAGCTATGAGGACAATCCACGAGCGATCCAACTAGCTGTTAGGTTTGCAAATTATTCCAATGTCGGTTCAAGAAACTATCACTAAATTTGAAAGTGATAACTTTCCAAAAAATGATCCAATCATGCTCAAATATTGGAATAAGGAAAATGAACATTTCCATGATGAAAATATAGATCCACAAGGTCTGGTGAGCAAATATGAAGAATCCACAAACTTGAACTAAATAGGAACTGAGTAAGAAAGAAAATATTTTTGGTTGATGCAAGATTGCCAAGAACCAAGGATGCTTCTACATCAGACATCTAGGGTTATAAGAAAATTGAGTCCCTCACTTTGTAGGGGCTAAAGGAAAACCAAAACGGTCTACCTTAGCCTGGGAAATCCAAGAAGAATCTTCCACTGGTCTACCTTTCCACTTCACAATATATCAAGAATCTCTTCTATCTCATCTGATTTATTTTTAGGAAATTGATCCTCTAATTTTTCTTTACTTTCTTCACTGAATTTTGCTTCATGGTACAGATGTAGATCTGCAATGTTGAATATAGGTGATATACCTATGGTATCTGGTAACTCCACTTCATATGTATTTCCTGAATCAAATCTCTTCAAGATCTTACAGGGTCCAAACTTCCTCATCTCCAACTTATTGTAAGTGCCAACTGGAAATATTTCCTTACTCAAATACACCATCACTTCATCTCCCACTTTGAAATCCTTATGTCTCCTCTTTTAATTTGCTTTCTCCTTATACTTTTGGTTCATGTCTTACAATTGCTCCTTCACTTGAGTATGCACTTTCTTCATGTGTTCTACAAATTACTCTACTTTTGCACTCCTTTTATCTTCCATACTAATGTCTCTCAACTCTAATATTATTTTAGGATGAACTCGAGGAACAATCTCAAAAGGTGTCTTTCTGGTACTCCTGTTCACTAAATTATTGTAAGCAAACTTTGCTTGTGCAAGGACTAAATCCCAGCTTCTGGTCTTCTCTCCAACCAAGCATCTCAACAAATTTCCCAAACTCCTATTTACTACCTCTATTTGTCCATTAGTCTATGGGTGAAAAGTAGAATTGAACTTCAAGTCTATCTTCAACTTCTTCCAAAGTGTCCTCCAAAAATAACCAACAAAATTTGTATCTCTATCTAAAACAATACTCCTAGGTAATCCATGCAATCTGACCACTTCCTTGAAAATTAAGTCTGCTACATGTATTGCATCTATTGTCTTCTTACAAGGTATGAAATGTGCCATTTTAGAAAATCTATCAACCACCACAAATATAGAATCATTACCTCTCTGCGTCTTCAATAAACTAAGTATGAAATCCATGCTGATATCATCCCAAGGTATCTTCAGAACTATCAAAGGCTTATACAATCCAACATTTTGACTACTCCCTTTTGCAACTTGACAAAATCTGCAACTCTACACAAATTTCCTAACATCCTTATCAATCTGTAGCCAAAATTAATTCTCACTTACCAATGCTACTATCTTGTCAACTCCAAAGTGTCCTGGCAATCCTCCACTATGCTTTTCTTTCACCAAGTTATCCATCATTGAACTCTGGGGTATACACAAGTGATTACCTTTGAACAACATATCCTCCTGAATGAAATAATTCAACCACTAACTCCTATCCTCCAAAACTAGTTCTTTACAAGATCTGCAAGGTTCTGCAAAATCTGATTCTTCCTCATACAATTTCTTCAATTCATCAAATCCTAATACCTCCACTCTCATCTTTTTCAGTAGATTCCTTCTCTGACTCAAAGCATCAACAACTCTATTTGACTTTCCACTCCTATGCTTAAAAAAGAGAGTATAACTCTGCGAGAATTCCACCCATCTCATGTGTCTCTGATTCAACTTACCTTGACTGTTCAAATATTGTAAAGCTTGATTATCTGTATACAACACAGACTCCTTAGGAAACAAGTAATGTCTCCACTTCTTCAAGGCTTGAACTATGGCATAGAACTCTTGATCATACACTAAATATCTTCTCTGAGCATCATTCACCTTCTCACTGAAATAAGCTACTGGTCTTCCTTCTTAACTTAATACTGCTCCAATTGCATTTCCACTTGCATCACAGTCTACTTGAAATACCTTATTAAAATTTGGTAAAGCCAATACAGGCTGCTTATTCACCTATTGTTTCAACAACTCAAAACTCTGATCTGCTCTAGGTGTCCACTTAAAATACTTCTTATCTCCTCTCATTGTTTTTTTCATAGGACTACAAATAGAACTAAAATTTCTAATGAACTTTCGGTAGAAACTATCCAATCCATGAAATGATCTTACCTCTCCAATGCTATCTGGTGTAGGCCACTCAACAATTGATCTTACCTTCTCATGATCCATCTTCAATCCATCCACAAATATCACAAATCCTAGATATACCAATTCTTCCTTCACGAAACTACACTTCTTAATGTTTATCAACAACTGTTCTTCTCTCAATCCCTGTAAAACTTGTCTTATATGCAACAAATGTTCTTCTCTACTCTTACTAAAAATTAAGATGTAATCCAAATAAACTATCACAAACTTACCCAAAAATTTCTTCAATACCTCATTCATCAACCTCATGAAAGTACTTGGTGCATTTGTTAGTCCAAAAGGCATCACTAACCACTCATACAATCCTCCATTTGTCTTGAATGTTGTCTTCCACTCATCCCCTTCTCTGATTCTGATTTGATGATATACACTCTTCAAATCTATCTTTGTAAAGTATCTAGTTCCACTCAAACAATCCACAATTTCATCCATTCAGGGCAAAGGAAATCTATACTTCATCGTGATCTTGTTTATGGCTCTAGAATTTGTACACATCCTCCATTCTTCATCCTTCTTAGGTGCTAACATAGTAGGTACTGCACATAGACTTAAGCTTTCCCTGATCAAACCCTTCCTCAAAAATTCTTGCACTTGTCTATTCAATTCTTCATTTTCCGCAGGTGTCATCCGGTGTGTTACTTTATTAGGAAAACTAGCTCCAAGAATCAGATCCATACAATGACTAATACTCCTCATAGGTGGTAATCCATCAGGTACATTATCTGAAATGATCTCTTCATATTCTATCAACAACTCCTTTATCTCTTATGGTTTTTCTTCTACATGCTTCAAGTCTTCATCTTTCTTAGGAACCAAGGCATAACACATGTTCTCATGTCTCAATCCATCCAAAAATATCCTTCCATCAACCAAACAAACTCTAGCACTCATACAAACCTCAACTTTAGAAGCATCCTCCAATGGCAACTAAGTCTACTTCATCCCATTAGCAACAATAGTATATGTATTCTTCTTTCCATCATGAATAGCCTGTCTATCATACTGCCAAGGTCTTCCCAACAAGACATGGCATTCATCCATCGGCATAATATCACACAAAACTTCATCATGATAACTTCCTATCTTCAATTTCACCAAACATTGTTCACTTACCTGAATCTTATGCTCATCTTGAATCCATGCTATCTAATAGGGCTTCAGGTGTTTCAATATTTCCACCTTCAATTTGGTCACCATTTCCTCATAAACCAAGTTCTTAGAACTCCCACTATCAACAATCACTTTGCAACATTTTCCAGCTACCTTGCATCTAGTCTAAAACAAATTCTTTCTCAGCAATGGCTCCTTTTCCAACTCACTTTGATATATTACTCTTCTATTTACCAACACTTCTCCATCTTCTGATTTATTAGATGATCCGACATGATCTTCTTCAGCAAAGGTTGTTCTTCTATTATTCTTTGTATTTTTGCTTGTCTCTCCTTGATTCGATTCAAATGCTCTATGTCCTTCTCCACCACACTTAAAACAAGTTCCCTTGAATACTCTTTTCTCCTTATCATCCTTTCTATAACTTTAATTCCAACAACCACCATATCCTCCTCTTCGATAAGAGTTTCCATCACCTCTATGGTATGAATTCTCATTCTTATTGACTTCCTTATCTTTATTCTGATATGCAAAATTTTCTCTTCCTCCTCTAGTAGAAATTATTCCTCTCTGAAATCTTCCACCTCTTCCTCTCTATCTCTGCTCATGTCTCTTATTCAACTTCTCTTTTTCTTTTAGGGCACATTGATATGCCTCTTCCACACTCTACAACTTGATAAAACTAATCTCTTCCTATATAGATGACCTTAAACCATTCATATATCTAGCTACTTGCTTGATTTCATCCTCCAAATGTCTAGATCTGATATTCAACTTGTAGAAATCCTCAATATACTCTATCACACTTGATTCCTTCTACTTCAAATTCTGCAACTTCCAGAACAAATTGATTTGATAATCTATAGGCATAAACTTTTTTTTCAACTTATTCACCATCCAATCCCATGATTTTATCTTCTCCTTTCCTCCTATTTTCCTATCTGTCTGCAAATGATCCCACCAAAGGGGTGCATGTCCTTTCAAATTTGTACAAGAAAAATTCACCTTCTTATCTTCAGGGGTACCTTCAAAATCAAAATACTTTTCCATCTCTATTATCCAATCAAGCAATTCCTTTGAATCCAACTTACCATTATAATCCAGTGGATTGAAATGTGGTTTTGTATTCACTCTAGTTAGGGCTCTTATGAACCTCTCTTCTCCCTGATCCAAGCCAAGTTGATCTTCTCTTTCTCTTTCTTCCTATACTTCTACCTCTTCATCACTCACATCATCAACTAGTCGACCTCTCCTCTAGGCCATTTCAACTACATCTAATCTGGCAGTAATTCCTCTTAGCATCTCCATTAAAGCTGGGTCTACATTTCCACACACTCCATTTCCTCTAACATTTCTTCTTCTCACCATCTTTACACAAGTCTTATGCAGTTGCAGGTTGGATCCTCAGTCCACCACCCCACAACAAATCTTCATTAGGGCTCCACAAATTTTGGCAACCTCTCATGGATCGAATCTCACTCTAATACCAAACTGGGGCAACCATGATAGGAGGGTCCTCAAAGAGAACAATCTGGACCATGCAACAAGAGTAACACAATATAAGCAACATGGAATATGGAGAAAAATGTAGATTAAAACATCCTCATTAATAAAAAATTCTATTACAATTGGCCGACAACATCTGGGCTTACAGATTTGTCTCACAAGCCTAATACAACATGTTCAAAAATACAACACTCCTATATGCTCCTTCATGCGAGCTGAAATCTTACATCTCTAGTCTAATATTTTGTATAACTACTTATCTAATGATCTATTACAATGATTTATATCACATCCAGGGGTCTAGAATCATTTGCATCGGCCACAGATTATTTCAATATCCAATGAAGTAAAATGTAACGAGCGCATGAATAGGTCAGCCTCAAATTTCAATTACTCCTTGGTGAATGCATAGGATGAAGTGCAAACCTGTAATTAAGGTCAGGGACACTCCAGGGAACAATTAAAATCACACTGTCAAGATCCACAAGCTATAGGGACGATCCACGAGAGATCCAACTAGCTGTTAGGTTTGAAAATTATTCCAATGTCAGTTCAAGAAACTACCACTAAATCTGGAAGTGATAACTTTCTGAAAAATGATCCAATCATGCTCAAATATTGGAATAACAAAAATGAACATGTCCACGATGAAAATGTAGATCCACAAGGTCTGGTGAGAAAATATGACGAATCCACAAACTTGAACTAAATAGGAATTGAGCAAGAACAAAATTGAAATAAGATATTTTGGTTGATGCAAGATTGCCAAGAACCAAGGATGCTCTTGCATCACTATAAATCCTGCACTGTATACAATCACTTGCTCTGCCTTTTGCTTGTGAACACTATAAATAATTCAATGCATACCACAATAGTAAACCATATTGTGTAAAATCTCTTTCAAGTGACAAACTACTATAGCATGGGAATGTTGTTATGAAGAGATGCATGTGGATATCACTTTGAAGCTTTCATTACTACCCTCACTTATCTCTTTATTTTACATAGACCTTTGAGGTTGCTTTCAACAATTTTTTTTTTTTGTCTTTAACATTGCAATACTATGAACTATCCTTCATCTATTATATCCAGATCATGGCTTGTGGTAACAGTGAAGACATCTCAACATTGCTCCTTGTGAAACTTTGGCTGCTCCTTATGTCAAAATATAGTTTGCATGCATCCTCAAGGTTGGAAAGACTCAAATAACCTATTTAGAAACTTATCACATGTCTTGAAGGACCATAATTAGAGAACAAAGAGGATTCTCAATATCTCTGTATCCACTATATGCTGACTTGATTGAACACACAGTCCTGCCTTGTTCAACATACCCAAAACTAATCTAGAACTAACACATCTTCCTAATTTTCTCCAAGGGTTTGAGAAATGTAACATAAAGTCAAATCCCCCTTAATTTATGCTACCTTATTTATGCACTTATGGATATTACTTATGCAATATGTAGAAGCTCAAATCCTTTCTTTTCTTTATCTTGTTTCCTTCTCCAAACTGTTATTGTCCTTGTTTTCTTGTGATGGCTAAAATATTTCACCATATTAGTCTTACAGAATAATGCTTTGTGTCCAAACTTATGACACTTATAGCATTCGACTTTATGACCAATAAGAGGAACAAAAGCATATTCTCTTGACAACCAACAATTTCTTGCTTTATTACCAACTTTATTATTGGTATAACAAACATTGTAGTCCTGATTTTTCAAACTATAAGAACTCTTATTCTTATTCCATCTAAGATCATTTCTTGAGTGAATTCTACAATTTCTAGCTCTATGGCCATAAGTATGACAAGAATAGCAATAGACATATAACTGAGAGTAGTTGTACCTAAAATATGGAGGTCTTATTGGCTTGTTTGTCCTTCTACCTTCACCAACACATTTATATTTTTTCTCATCTATAGGAGTAGTAGCATGATGACCCAAATCTATCTTCTTCATTGGTGTATTCCTGACTTTCAAGAATTTTCTTTCTTCATAACCTAATCTTGTGATGTCCTTATAGTGTTTTTGTTTTCTCAACATGTCATTCAAACATTCAGTACTATTTTCAAACCGAAGACTCTTGTGCAACTTAATAGATACATTTTCCAATTCCTTTTTCAAAGAAACTATGTCTAATTCTAATCTTAGACATTCATTAGCTTTGAATTCTAGATCAAATTTTAAACTTATAATCAGTTTGTTAGATTTATTAACTTGAATCTTTAAGTTAACAACCTGATTTCTTGTTTCTTCAAACTCTAAAGAAACCTTTTCAAAATTTGAAAGTACCTTGTCCTTGGAGTCATTTTCCTATTGAAGCTAATCTTCTAATCTCCTATTCTCTTTTCTGAGATGCTTGATTGTATCTAGGGAACACAAAATTTCACCTTCTAAATCAACTTCACACTCCTATTCATCATCTTCATCCACAAAGAAATCTCTTTCTTCATCAAGTTTTTGTTCATCTATACTTACAATAAAGTCCTTTTTGTCAAAACTCTCAACTGCAAGACCATTCTTTTTATCACACTTTATATCAACATTCAGGGGAGATTCATGTAACAACTCATCACATGACTTGACTAGGATTTGTTGTTCAACCTTTTTCTTGGCTTCTTTATTTTCTCTATTTCTTCTACACTTTCCCATGGTACTCAACTATGAGGACCTATCCAAGCCGATTAGAATTCAATAGGGAACCTATGCTCTGATACCACTTGTTGGAGTACAATGAACACTGAGAGGGGGGGTCAATTAGTGTTCATACACAAATTTTCACTTTGTAAATTCTTTTTCAAACTTGACTTAAGTAAATAATATGTAGCAATAGAATAGACAACAATATAAATAAAACATACACAAGCATATGACATAATGATATGTCCCGAGTGGAAACCCTCTTGGGGAATAAAACCATTTGAAAAATTCCTCACTGGAAAAAATGGCCTCACTGACCAAAGAACCCCATTGGTTACAAGAATGCCTCATTGGCATACACACATCTACCTCATTAGCATACAAACATTTGCTTCACTGGCAACACAAACCCAATTTGAATATAAGAAGATAAACATAGAGGGCTACTCTGTCCACATTAAAATCACTGGTTATCGACGACTTCTATAACTCAGATACAAAACACCTTCTCTCTCCATTATAAGATCACCATGTATTTAATACAAAAGAATATTACTCTAACACCATAGAACAAATATGAGCAGTGAACATCATAATCAAGAATAAAGAACCATGAGAACTCTAATCAATAATGAATGTTGACTCACACTTTTTTATAAACCTCTTGTACCAATAACTAGAAGATCATCAAACTCATCCTATACTGCCCCTATGGCAATGAAAGAATACTTCAACAATAATTTATCAAGATCCTTTATGCAAAGATTGCATGTAAGGTATCAACATGGCATCTTTTCACTATATATACTAATCCCTCATTAAATATCCCTTCTCTCTATTTTCTCCATTCATTTATCAGACTCCTGCATCTTCAATTCAACAACATCAGGTCCTTGTTGCAGAGATTGCAACCAAGGCATCTATTTTACATTTTTTCAAAACACAAGCCTAATTTTATCATAGATAACATAAAATCCATGGATGAGATCATTGTTGAATATCCTCCCTTTTCATTTTTCTGATGATCCAATCCAACTTTCAAGTTTGATTCATTATTAAATAACAAAAAGGACTCCTTCCAAGTTGTATTCTGGTGGTTGCTACAACTACATCGTGGAAGTTAGGGCCACAACACCTATAAACTTTAAGCAGACCTCATAGCCGTTTCATATTTAAATCTTAACTCTTGATCAAGTATGTTTACAACTCAATTTAGATTGAATCTAATCCTTAGATTTCCTTTTACCACAAAAGTCCTTATAAAGATCCAGATATCATCGGTTTCCCTAGGCTTAGGGGTCGGTAAAGTCATGTATCGACACCCTTTAGAAAAACAACTTAAAGTGGTATTAACCTTTTATTGCAAGTCAACTTAAAGTTAGAAATAAAGTGAGATTTTTGGGTGGCAGTTAACTCACAGGGCTCTATGTAGCATATGTCACTTGAAGATTTAACTAAATTACCATGTGAAACCTTCTGCTCTTGATTCCTACAAACAATTGGATGTTGTATACTACCATGACTCTATCGGTAACATATGCATGTCCTCCTGATAAAGTTTTGTCTTTGAAGATCAACTACCTTAAGCATTCCCAACACCTTTGCTTCACACTATGGAGATTGACATGACACTTGCATCAAACAATTTGTAATCCTTTTACCATTCACACTATCATGAATAGATGAACTGTAACAACATTTTATCTCTGCATCATTGGAACTCCACTACATTAACTCATAATGATCAAGGAAAACAAAAACAACATCAATTGAATCAACAACATTGTACCGTGAAGATGAAAATGGTAGCATCTTTGTTAGGAAATCAATCAACATTAGATTCATCCAATATACTTCTGCTCTGAACCATCATGAACATGTGAATGAAGAATAGGAAATACAACAAAGTCCTAATTCCATCAACATGAACAACATGACATGATTTCATAATGAAGAGACCCTTCTAATATTATGAATAACCTCTGATGATATCCAGCTCCTGATGATCTACAAATCAAACATGATGATCCTACTAACATCAACACTGGATGCTATCATCTCACTCCTTTTCCTTGAAGAACATGACACCTTGGAGTTTGACTTTGACATCAATGAAAAAAATCATGCCAACAAATTTTCTATGATTAAAGTGATTAGCCCCTTATTGTTTCCATAATTTGTATGAGGATAGTTTGATTACAAAAAAATGTAAGATGTGTGATATAGAAATTGCTATTGCTAATACATAGTGCTCTAGAACAAGCCCTTGAATATCTCTTGGATACATATTTTTAAAGACCCTTATAGGTCCTTGGAGCTTGCCTTTAAATATATATTCCTAGATGTAGGTAGGTGTGTGCAAGAAGTTGAGTCCATTTTTGGCCAAATTGTGGAAGTGTTTTATTTGATTTTCAGAATTTGTCACATTTGACCTTAAAATTTGAAGTACTTAGAGATAATATCTTTAAAAAATTCACCAATCATAAAATTTAGTACTTGGAGCCTATTTTTCAAATATTTAATTTATTTTAATACCCAGATGATACAAATTGATTTTTAATAGGTGTTTCTGAAAACCATTGCTTAAAAGTCAATTTTTTTTAACCATACCATGCATGCGTACATCATCCATATTTTGACCTAAATAATCATATTTTCTAAATCCTTTTGGGAAAATATTTGTAACACATTAAAGAACGCTCATGATATTTTTTTTGTAATTTTTTTTGTTAATTTTTTATCGACCATATTTGTTGTTTTGAAAAATTATTGTGTATGTGATACATAAGATGATCTAAACTTATATTTTTTGTTTTTTTTCAAATTGAAAAGAATTGTTTGAAGTACGCTTTCATACAATTCGTTTGTCAAAAAAATAATTTAATAAAAACTTATTAAAATACTAAAAATCCCTAATATTTCAAATTTATGGACTAGTTTCATCAAAAAATAAAAAATTCTACAAAAAAGTCTTCAGACATATGTTCAAAGTCACTATTTTCTTGTGACATTGACATGACCTTCAATTTGTAGGTCAAACCAAGTCCAAAGCTTAGGTTCAGGTCTCCAAGCCTTCTCCCGAATTGAAAAAAGGTAAAAACCCAACCAAAAATTCAAATTTTAAAAAAATGGGATCTTGTTTCATAAAAAATGTTTTTTTATGCTTTTATGAAACAAGATCTCATTTTTGGCTTGGGGCTCTGAAGGATCCCATTTTGTTTTTCCCAATTTTGTGTTTTTTCTAAGTCTGAAACTTCCACCTCAAGTGGACTCAACTTCGTGCTTTCACCCTAGTTAAAAATATTTTACATACAAGTCAACAAGAAAATGTCTACTTTTAGATGAGAGTCATCTTAGTGATTTGAAAATAAAGTTTAAAAAAGTTGGACAAGATTGTGATTACAAGTCTATCCAAGAGAAATAATTGCACTAATGAATTCCAAAGAAGGTATAAAAATAGTCAATCTATATATTTGGCCTAGACCACATAGGTTAAACCAAGTAAATAAATAAGAAAAAATTTGCTAGATTCCCTCAAATTAAACACCAAAATAATACACTTAATGAAAAGGATAAAGTGAATGCAAAATAAGTGAAGTGTAAAGCATGTACCTTCTCCTCTACAATACAATATAATGTTGTAGGGGAATACAATCTCTTTTACATAATCTAAGTTAATTAAATAAATTCATACAAAGAAATTACAATTAATCTAGATTTAAATATTCTAGTTTGAAATCAATTATTACAATAAAAATACTTGGAAATTAATTGTGATGGATTTGACATTTAGCTCTAGGAATTATGATGAAGGATTGAATGTTGATGTTTCTACACTTTACTTGGTAATGATATCAAAATTAAGAAATGTTTTAGGTTTTGAAAAATTGTATATTTTTTATGGGTTGAATATGTGTTCCATAGGAATAATCGTACTATATGGAAATGGCGTGACATGTAGAATTATCTTATAATCCATGAGATTAATTTGACTAGTAGTGCATTATTGAAAATTATGTTGCCTTTGACTTTGATGTCTATTGATGTGTAAGGACTAGTGATATTGTAAAATTTTTACACATTGAATGCCTTTAAATACCAAGGCATAGCAATAAATCACATAAATGTTTACCAAATTGACTTAAAATGACATGTGAAAATGACGAGTCATCAAATTTTGTATTTGAATTTTTGAACTTTAAAGGTAAATTCTATGTGATATAGGTTCAAACCCAAACACTATGAAATTGATCCTAAATAGAAAAATGTAAATCTTGAATTAAAGAATAAATGTTTGAACATAAATATAAAGATAGATATAATAAATAATTATTATTATATAAAAATACATGTAAAAACAAACTGAATAAAAAATTATAAATATATATATTAAAAATAAAAAATTAATTCAACTTTAAAAATACAACATTTATGAATATATAATTATATTAACAAAGCTAAATAGAGAATGTCATGGGTATGAAATTTCATGATTACAAATATATATACCTCAAACTGGTCCCATTCATAAAGCACTTAAAAGGTTAGCTTGACTTTTTCATAAATAATAATAACGTGTTTCAATAGGTATTCTCCTGTGAGCCAACATGACGTATTCTCACAAATCTTAGTATGAAAATCCATTGTTTATCAATTCAGAAGAGATGCCCTTTGGTTTTTTTCCAAAAGCCTGTAATAAAATCATAATAAAAGTGGCTCGCATTGATCTTAAACTGAAAGAAAGTGGAATAGATGATTCCGAATTTTCATCTAAATTTATTTGGTGGGCGGTTATAAAGACAATAGTACATCTCTGCATCTTAATATGATATTTAATATGATACAATAACATAATATGATAGTTAATTCAATGCAGGTGCGCACTGAAGATGCCTGCCTGCCCAATCACAGCAATGGGCGCATCCATTTTCACTCTATTTTGGGTGGTGGCAGACATCTCAAACATCACCTTGCATTCACCACCCACTCCTCACTTGGCATACTTGAACTATAAATAGAGTCTCCTCCTGTGTTTCAAAGTATCCTAACACAAGCAAGCAAGTAATCTTGTTAGGTTTGTTACAGGTATAAATGGATTCTCCTCCTAATGCTTAGTTCAGTTTACACATATTCTTCTCATATTGATAGAAACAGTTTTTTAATAAACCATTTGTTTGTAGGTGGTGATAGTCTTTGTTTGTGCAGATACAGTTTCGGTTGCGAGTGAGCAAAGATGGAGATGAAGAAAGGATGGGTGGTCATGGTGATGGTTGCAGTGATGATGATGAGTAGTGTAGAGGGAGATCCAACATGCAGCCCAGCTGGAAGATTCTCTTGCAACTCAGGGAGGTGCTGCAGTAAGTTCAACTGGTGTGGGAGCACTGCAGAATACTGTGGGCTGTCCAACTGCATTGCACAGTGCTGGCCTGGTGTGACTTCCCTCATCTACACACCATATCTTCTCATGACAATAGCTAACCGCACCACAGCTCTCCAGAATTACCGTGCTAAGCTCATCCCAAGCGCGGAGAAGATATGGTCAGCATGTTCATCAAAACCAAGCTGCAGCGGTGACGCTCCAGACAAAAGATGTTGTCCACACAAGAAGGAGGCGTATACTTCTGTGCGGCCATGATCTTCTTCTGCGGCCTATTTTTCTTTTTTGATGCTATGGTCCAAGGGTGCTTGGAAACTAATGTGTTGTGTTGGGTCTACCATAAACCATTGCGTACATAAGGCTTCCTACAAAACTCTAATAAGGAAATGAGATCATGGAATCTTCTTCTTCATCTGTCTTTGGACACAATTACAGTGATCTCGCCAAATTTTATTAATATACCCACAATCTTGTAGTCATCCATATTTTAAACTTCTTAGCATATTCTCAATGGACCTCTCATAACAAAGATGGAATTATTCCTTCTTCTAGTCTCTTACAATTGTAATGCCTAAGCAATAACAAATCTCACCATATCTAGTAATCTCAAACTCAAAACAAATTTATATTCAATCAAACCTAACTATTTCAAATCATCTATTTATAGAAATAACATCATTAACATGTAATTTTAGAATAAAAATAAATAAATCAATATGCTTAATGTGGGCATTTGAATCAACATCTTAGTGAGGATATCTTTCATCCTACAAGAAACCATCAAACCTTTCATGAAACCATCAAACCTTTCATGTATGATGCTCTTGAGGATTACTTTAACTTGCACAAAGTTTTCTTGAACCTACATACTACTTGCTTCCTCCCTTGTTGTATATATCCTTTTTTTTTACATGTAAGCCTCCTTTTTTAATAAATCAATTAAAACACATTATTTTGACATCTGGTTGATGCACTTGAATGTCTAATATTGATGGACTAGCTAGTAGAACTCTTATGGAAGATATTTTCACTACAAGTGAGGAAGTGTAATGATGATCCAATCCTAAAATTTGGTTATATCCCTTCACCATTAAATGATCTTTATATTATTTGATTGATCCATCTAACTTATATTCCATCTTAAGTAGCCACTTGTATCTAATGACTTTCTTTTATGGTGGAAGATTTATGAGTTACCATGTTTGATCTTTTATGTTTGATTTATATTCAATACGCATTGCATGCTTCCATTATGTTGTATCGTCACTCTAACATTGTGTAGTCATCCATATTTTAAACTTCTTGAGGATATTCTCAATGGACCTCTCACAGAAAAGATGAAGTTGTTCCTTCTTCTAGTCTCTTGCAATTGTAATGCCTAGGCAATAACAAATCTCACCATATCTAGTCATCTCAAACTCAATTTT
Organism: Sequoia sempervirens; assembly: GCA_007258455.2. Taxonomy (NCBI): domain Eukaryota; kingdom Viridiplantae; phylum Streptophyta; class Pinopsida; order Cupressales; family Cupressaceae; genus Sequoia; species Sequoia sempervirens. Next base: position 18,262,788 of record VDFB02000009.1, read on the forward strand.
TTTTTATATTCAGTCAAATCTAACAATTTCAAATCACCTATTTATAGAAATAACACCATTAACATGTAATTTTAAAATAAAATTAAATAAATCAATATGCTTATTGTGGGCATTTGAATCAACATCTTAGTGAGGATATCTTTCATCCTACAAGAAACCATCAAACCTTTCATGTATGATGCTCTTGATGATTACTTTAACTTGCACAAAGTATTCTTGAACCTACATACTACTTGCTTCCTCCCTTGTTGTATATATCCTCTTTTGTTACATGTAAGCCTCCTCTTTTAATAAATTAATAAAAAAAAACATTTTGACATCTGGTTGATGCACTTGAATATCTAATATTGATGGACTAGCTAGTAGAACTCTTATGGAAGATATTTTCACTACAAGTGAGGAAGTGTAATGGTAATCCAATCTTGAAATTGGTTATATCCCTTCACCATTAATTGATCTAAGTTATATTATTCGATTGATCCATCTAACTTATATTCCATCTTAAGTGGCCACTTGTATCCAATGGCTTTCTTTTCTAGTGTAAGATTTATGAGTTACCATGTTTGATTTTTTATGTTTGATTTATATTCAACACGCATTGCATGCTTCCATTATGTTGCATCATCATTCTCAACTATATCTTTAACATTTTGTGGCCCTTACTAACTTTAATAAAGAGTGTGTATGATTCTAATGCTTCATGAATGGGATCTCATGCTCTCATTGTCCTTTGAAGTTATGGTCGTTCATTGTGTAAACTCATCTTATTCTATGATTGGTTCTTTTATTGAACATAAATAGTTTGATAAAACCTAGATTCTTTAGATTTATCATCAAGAATGTCCATTTTCCCACCTTTACATTCTTTAGATTCATTGGTTTATGTAGTTTAAATGTAAATATTAAATATTATTTCCCTACTTATTATGACCTCATTTGATGTGGGGTCCTATAATTTGTATGCCTTTGAATCCATGTTTTACTCAATCAATTAATGTATTTATCTTTTATCTTCCAGTTTATTTTTCTTCTAATCCAATTTATTTTCATATGTTAGACAACTAAAAACTTTCTTTGTGTTCAATACTATTGATAACTTTAAAAAATCCCCATAAAAAATCATATAACACCCTAGGAAATCTTAGCCCACCAAATTAATTTTCTTTTCAAATCTATGCTTGTTTTATGGGGAAAAAAATTGTGGAAAATTTGTGTACATATTCCAACAATTTTAGTTTTTGCTAGAAAATTATAGTTTTATTTGTAAAAAAATACATTATTTGGCATATTGCCAATTGAATTTAGAGAAATAAAAAATGTGGATGAAAAAATATGCTAATAAAAAAGCATAAGAATTAGTTTAATTGGTGAATTATCAACTTGAATTTAGGAATAAATAGGAATCATTTTATTAAAAATGATTAATAGATTGATGTTTTATTTTGGGAGATAAATATACCAATGCACTTTAGAGGAAATAAATCTTAAAATAAATTGTTATTCATTCAATTTGTTTTGATAAATGGTCGTAGATGTCAAAAACATATTACAAAATATGGATGGTGAAAATATTCTCATTATAAAAACATAATCATAATGTAGTCATAAGAGGAGGGTCTAGAGAGAGGAATGTCTATCCATGTAATTGAGAATTAACACAACAAAATTACTATAGGAAAAAAATGAACTTCTCATTGATTCAAAATAATAACATGATTACAATATGCTCATTTTCCTACCACATGCAATTTATAGATTGGTTCACAAGCTGCTACAAGCTTATTACAAGATTTCATGCAAGATATGACAATGAAATCAAATCTAAGCTCAAACTAAAAATCTAGCGAACTATTGAACTCTTCACTCTTCATTAATTGACTAACTAACTAACTAACTAACTTATTTCAAATGAATCCAAGAGGTGTTTATATATCAGTCCCAAGCTCTAGGAATGATCTACATCAGCCACAAGGTGTTCCAAAACTTGATGTCCTATGAAACATGTAGGTCGCCCTAAATTCAATTGTGAAACTTTCTATAATTTGATCCAAATATCCTAAAATATGACTATGTTGTGCATGGTTTGATATAGGTCTCTAGTTCTCTACTACAAGTGAAATTGAGGTTGTGGAATAAAATGTGGTAGGGAACTTATTAGGATGTTCCTACATCAAATTATTACTTTATTTTGAAAAGTATAAAGTTGAATTTAGGAAAAAATAGACATCATTCAATTAACAACAATTAATATTTGATGTCCTCTTATATGAGATAAATTGTATTGACACACTTTTGGGGAAATAAATCTTGGAATTAACCATCATTTTTTTGATTTGTTTAGATTACTTGGGTTTTAGTAGCTTATGGATATGAAAGCTAATTTATGGAGGCTTATAGCATTGGTGACATGGTGTAAAGCTTCCAATTGGTAGTTTGGTAGATGAGCAATACTAGTAATCATATGATAGGTGGTTGGAGTGCATGTATTTTTTGTTAATGACACTTATTATGCATTCCAAGGAGAATTAATACCTCATTAATTTATTCCCCAAGTTTGAATTATAAGTTTAGACCTAGCCCTTGAGGATGACCTAACATCTTGTGAACATATTGTTACCTAATTTTGCTTTCAACTCAATCAGGTAGAGCCGAAACAACATTTGCAACTAAGAAGAGAGGTACATACAAATTTATGCTAATGTTTTTTCATTGCACAAAAGATGTTTTCAAATGAAGAATTATGCAAATGTTTAACAACATAAAAGATTACACAATTTGCATTAAAATTGCTATTTTATTCATTGTACAAAATATGATGTCCCACCCAAGCTGTGGGAGTAACTAATCATAAATGATGAAATGTAACACAAAGAGTAAACTATACAAATGAAGAAGTAGAGAACATGAAAGGAAATTTGATCTATCATTGCCTGAATGATGAATCACAAGGTTGTTAGTTGTGTTTTCAATTTCATCTCTAGCTCTAGCTCCTTTTATTGTTGTTCCTGAAGTACTTGCAAAGATGTAACAACTTGTGTTAGAGCTCAAGATCAGTTTCTCTTCATATGCATACATCAACAAATGTATAATCTACTCCTATGAAACATTTGATCAAATATGCAAATTTCACAAACATCCAAGAGCACAAGATTCAAATCATTATTGGAAGCTTTTGGATTAATTATTTTTGCGAACATGTTTATTCATTGTACATAGGTATAGGTACACGTTTCATTGCTAGATTATGTTGTTCAAGGAACAACATGTGGAGAAAGTGGCCTCCCACAAGGGTTGAGCCCAACATGTTGCCATCTCGAGGTTTGAGAGGGATATGAGTGGCCAATTATCAACATGGAGGGCCACCTACAGGTGTAAAGTGTAGCCTCCCAAGGATTTTCATGATTGTAGGGTATATACACAACAAATCATGTAGGTTTAACACATATATGCATGAAGAACAGTAATACAAGATGAAGACAATGCCATGAAAGTCATTTGCAATGGTCACTAACACATGGAAGCATGAAAAAATAATGACATTTATATATGGAGGATGCATTATACATTCCAAGTATGTGCTCAAAAATAGATGAAAATGATAACCTGTAGCATCAAGCAAAAGCAAAGACAAGACAAAATCAAGGTGATAGCAACAGGTTATATATTGTGCCATCATATACCAAACACGATTGTGAGATAAATTGTAAGAGGTTTCTTGCAAGAAAGGCATAGTTGGAACTCAAAGCCATTATGAAGGATATTTTGCATAAGCAGTCCACAGTCTCATTAAGATCTAAGTAAAAGACAATCCTCTATGATGTTCAGAATAAGCATGCCTCAGTTATAAGGGTCAGCCTCACAATGGAAAATCAAGATAATCTACAAGAGTGCAACCGGTTTCTCCAAGTTCAGTGATGGACTCTAAAGACAATGGAAAAAGTATTAATAGTGATACAGAGGAGTTGTATGCAAAGGACACTCAAATACATGCTGGCTATGAGAAAACTACAATATCAATGATACTTGACCAAAGGATTGTATATGGGGATACTATGAATAAACTTGCAAGAGCCTTTGTGAAAGAAGGACAAAAGATAGTGCTAAATATTATGGTAGTTAAGGTACATGTATGAACACCCAAGATAGTATTCCATAGAAGAGGTATCTTGTTTTGAATGAAGAGGGTTTCTTGAATCATTGCATAATCGTCCTTTGAAATAAAGCACATATATGACAGTCCATTGAAGCAAGAGTTTCAAACTAGTTTTGAATCCATTTCTTCATCTTTCTGGAACAGAGAACCTACAGTCTTTTCTTTCGCAAATAAAATGAAAGAATCTCATCAAAGCCAAGCAATATAAAGAAACTTACCAGAGGATGTATTTTGTCATGGCCCAAATTGCGAAGAAGAATTCATAGAAGCTCAAACTCTAGCTTGGCAACGCATCATAGCGGGGCAGTGTAATGAAATAAAAAGAATGAATGAGCCCATGGGAGATAGGGTTAAGTTTCTTTTGTGTTTCTCAAGAAAACCTAATCCTAGCTGCTAAGTGGTTTTTATCACTTTCATTTTATAAAAATGTATAAGGATTAATACCCAGGCCACGGGCAATGATTTTTTTAGTGGCTAATATTCACCAATTGGCTAATATTTGAAATTTGGGAATCTAAAATTAGCTAATAGTTTAAGCTATAATGTGACTTGAATCGCCACATTGTTACAAATTTTTGTAATATTCATATTTAAATCGCTAGAAAATTTATATTGTTAAAAAATTTAACTCAAAAATTTGGCGTAATATTTTATACATGATTAGATCATATTCACCTAAATTTTATAAATTATAGTAGAAATCTATATTAATTCACCAATAGTATATCATAATTATTAGTTTCTTTAGGGTCATATTTCTAATCTTTCATTTCCACCATTGATTTACAATATAATCTAATGGCTCTTGTATTTCATGAGGTAAAATATACTTGCGATATGTAGTTCTCATGGGGCTTGCAATTCTAGGCCCCACGAGCATTACAAATCATGGGTACATTTTACCTCACAAAATACTATGAGGCTTGTCATATCAATGATCGAAAATAAATTTTGGGCCACATGAGCATTCTAGATCGTGGGTACATTTTACCATGCAAAATACAATGAGGGTCATTAGATTATATTTTAAATCAATGGTGGTAAGTAAATATTATAGTCTACACCTTAAATACATCGATAATTTCCACCCTTTGGCTCCTACACTTCCATACGATTTTTTTTTAGATTGGATGGATTTTCCATCATAATTAGTGCATTTTCCTATTATTTTCAATATTTGCCAAAATTTTCTACAAAATCTTGGTGATGTAAAAAAATCGATAATAAAATTAATATTTTTTCCAAAAAAAGGAAAGATTCGCCAATAGAAATTAATATTTTTTACTAGGAAAAAGAAAGATTCGCCAAGATTTTATATCTTTTTTTGAGGGGGGTTTCTTAAAGTTATCACTGGTCGTGGGGAAGGTTTTTATTTGCTTTAAACCAAATACCTAGTCGAGTTCATTTCTCAGCTACCTTCATTTTTGCATGAAGTTTAAAACCAAAATAACTATGTAAATAAATATTAAAGTAATGTTTTATAAATTACTTTACTATTTTCATGCAATGCATTAAATGGAAAATCTCATAGTAAATATTAAAGCAAGTTATAAGTGATTTTCTTCAATATTTATTCATGCAGTTATCTTCATTCCATAAATCATGCAAAAATCAGGAGGTGGAATAACTGGAGTGCTTTTGAAGTTCTCATAAAGCATGCAAAAATTAGAAGTAGAGTTCAACAGGAGCTTTTTGAGTCTGCTTTTCAATTGACTGGGTGAGTTTGAAGTCCACTTGGGTCAAAATGATTGTGACAGTGAGTTTGAGGCTATGTTAGCTCAAATTACTTCATTTTTTACCCCTCATTTTGGGGCTTTTCATTTATGCTCATGGGAGAGATTCTGGGAGAGATTTTTATGTTGAGTTGACTTCAATTAACTCAATCTGACTCATTGGAGTCATCTTTTGTATATAGGAGGAAAAACCTATGTTTTTCCTCAATTCTTGCTTCCTAATCTCTTGTGCATTGCAGAGAGTCAGAATTTTTTGTAGCTTAGCTTTAGATTTTATATAAATTAGTTTCATTTTCAACATTATCTTTTAGTATTTGCAAAAGTTTCCTTCCACTTTCAATAAAAACCAAATGTTTCCCTTCTTAGTTTTAGGTGTTGTGTCTTTATGTTTGATTTTGATCAAAATTTAATGTGTTTGAATCTGAAAACCTTTAATTTTTGTCTCATTCATAAGTGCATGTACATAATTTATCAGATTAATATCACAAGTCATAGGTTGTGCAGCTATTTAATCTTTTCTTTCAAGTTGTGAAAAATTAGTTTTCCTTCAGAAGAAGATAGATTTCTTAAAGCCTATTTATGAATTATTTGTGTGATTTAAACTTCCCAAGTTAAGTTGTGAAAATGGATCTTTTGAAAAGTATTTGTGAATTAGGTTGCGATTTCATCATCATTCAGGTGCATCACCATCCTTTTAAGTTTAGTTTTTACCATTCATTTTAAAACCTTCTATCCCTTTTCCTGAATAATCATTAATTCCTTTGAAAAATCAAAAGGGGAACCAACCCATAATCTGGAGGTCTATGTTCACTATAGGGTACCCACAAACTAAATATATTACAATGTTTCAATAGGATTAGCCGAGTCTAGGATTAGTTGTTGGATGTTGTTGATATGTGGTTGTCATTGATGTCAACACTATTGACATTAATGTCTTTAAGGTGAGGATATTGAGAAAATTGTAATGAAATAAGTTGCAGGTTGATAGTGATGAAGTGAAGTTCAATATGTTGTAGAGCTTAGTACGTTGATGATCAGAGGTTGTAAATTAAAGGGTTTTTTTTTTAGTATATCTAGTTTATCCATGTTAAGTTTCAGAGATCCGCATGAAGATTTGATCGAGTTATGAGTAGTTGTGTTTTGATAGCTTTTTTGTTGCTTTAGTTGGTGTTCCTAAATGAATATAAGGTGATTCTAGTAATATCATTTGTTATAGATGCTTCTCTGGTGATTCATGATGTTTTTGGATGTTTCTAGATCATTCTCTATCTATTTTGCATGTCTGCATTGATTGTTGTGCTTGCGATTGGTGATTTTCTTTTGCATTTTCATGGCCGACAAGGTGATGGTAGCGTGTTGTGGATCTTCAAGGAATAATTTTTGAAGGTGTTTCATTTTTAAGGATTTTGTTTTGGGTCTTCACTATGCTGTGGCTGACCTTGGTTGATTTGTATTGAAAATTATTTATTGTTTTGGGCCGACAATTTGCATATGTTTTATTATTTTGTTGAAGCCAACATGTAGCGATGTAATCTCTTGTTGCATATATATATATATATATATATATATATATATATATATATATATATATATATATATATATATATAAGTGATTGTTTATTCCATTTGAAGGAATGCATGTGTATGAGATGTGTGAATAATGTTCTAATCATTCGAAAGTAGAAGAAGAGTATGAAGAAGAGTGATCATAGTGTGAAGAAGTGTTCATGTGCTTAACTAGAACTATATTCAGGCATTAGCAGATGCTATTTTCTCGGTTCAAAATATTGCGGATGTAATCCAAATGTTTCTATAAGACATTGTGTCTTCCTTTGGGTCGTAAGCCTTGTTGTATTTGAGTAGTGAGCTCTAGGTAGTGTGCCTGAATGCATGTGCATTCCCGATTTATTCTTCTTTATACTTTTAACAGGGTATATTATTGTGGAATGACCTCCACCGTGGTTTTTCCCCTAATAGTGTTTCCACATAAAAAATCTTGGTGTTATGTTTGTTTCTGATGTGTTGATGATTTATGCTTTCATTTTTATTAATATGATATGAGAATAAGTTGAATAAGTTTAAATTTCTATGGCAACTGATTCACCCCCCCTCTTAGTTGTCTGCCCTTGTGTTGCCAACAATTGGTATCAGAGCAGGTTCCTTGGAAAAAGTTTAATAGCTTGAGATGATCTAGGATGGTGACATATAAGAAGGATAATTTGAGATTTGATGGAATAAATTATTCTCTATGGAAAACTCAAATGGAGTGTCATCTGAGATGCATTGGTGAACCCTACTAGAACATTACAAGGAATAGGTATGTTATCCCACATAATGGTCCTTCTACTATTGCAAAGATTAAGGATGTTGAGTACAATATCAGGGCTAAGGAAGCATTGTTGAGTGCTCTGACTAATTCTGAGATGAAAAATGTTATGGATCTGAAAACTGCTTATGAGATCTGCAAAAAGTTGGAAACTTTGTATGAAGGTAATGCTAATGTGAAGATTGCTAAGTTGCAAAGTCTGAAAGGGAAAATATGAAATGAACTGAGAATGGGTGATGATGAGAACGTTAATTCTTTCATACAAAGAGTGAATGAACTTGTGTGTGGTATTAGATATGTTGGTGGACAATTGGAAGAATCGAAGATTGAGGAACTCTAGACTGTGAAAAATGTAACCAAAGACATGTTGATTGGTAAGCTTTACTGCTTTTGAGTTGAGTGAATTTGGTGATGCTCTTCCTAAGAAAAAATCTACATTCAAAGTTACTATTTCTAGAAGGGATAAATAGAGATATGATTTGGGAGAAAGTTCTTCTAGAAAGATATTCAAGTATGAGGAGGAAATGAGAGAGATTGAAGAAGAGATAAAATTGGATGAGCTTGAAGCACTTATTGTCAAGAGAGAAGCTAGAGGAGAAGGTAAGTATAAAGGGAAGTTGCCTATTAAATGTTTTTCTTGCAATAAGATAGGTCATTTTGCATCAAGGTGTCCGAAAAGAGTTCCTAAGTCAAGACCTAACACGCCTAGATTTTAAAGGAAGTGTTATTATGTTGCTGATGAAGTTGTGATAGATGATGAATCTGATAAAGGGAATGAAGGTGAGGATGAATGGGTATTTATCGCTATCAAGGAAAAAAATCCTATTCCTACTAATTCTGCTAGTTGTACAAATGTGGAGAAAGCCTTAGTTGCTCAAGTTGAAGAGAAAGATGAATGGGTGATTGAAAGTGGATCCTCTCATCACATGAAAGGTGATAAAATTAAGTTTGTGAGCTTGGAAAAGTATGATGGTGGTGTTGTAAGATTTGGTGATGAAAAATCAGGTGTAATCCGTGGTAGAGGATGTATTTCTCTTGATGGTAAGCATAATACTAATGATGTCCTATATGTGGAAGGTCTGAAGCATAATCTTTTAATTGTTGGATAGATTGTAGATAAGGGATACAATCTTTAATTCAAGGATGGAAAGTGAAAAATATTGGGAAGTTCTGGAAATGTGATTACATCTGGTACAAAAACAAAAGGTAACATCTTTCACCTGAATGCTACTAGTAAAAGTTGTTTGATTGCTCAAGTTGATGAAAGTTGGTGGTGGCATAGGAGAATGTGTCATGTTAACTTTGACAATATTATCAAGATAAGTTCTACTCAGGTTGTGAGAGATCTTCCTAAATTGATAAAACCTACTAATGTTATATGCAAGGAATGTTAGTTAGGGAAGAAAACTAGAGTTTCACTTTAGAGAAAAAAACATTGCTCAAATGAAGTGTTGGAGCTTGTGCATACTGACTTGTGTGGTCCTTACAGAGTCAAAAGTTTACAAGGATATAGGTATTTCATGTTACTTATTGATGATTATTCCAGAATGATCTGGGTTACTTTCTTAAGGGAGAAATATGAAGCTCTAGAGAAGTTCAAGATTTTTAAGGCTATGGTTGAGACAGAGACAGGTCTGAAGATTAAATGTCTGAGATCAGATAGAGGTGGTGAATTCACTTCCGATGAGTTTAATTATTTTTGTGAAGAAGATGGGATAAAGAGACAATTATCTACATTGTGAATCCCTTAGGAAAATGGAGTTGTGGAAAGGAAGAACATGACAATTGAAGAAGTTTCTAGAACTATGATGTTGGAAGGAAATGTTCCTCATATCTACTAGAGAGAAGTTGTGAGTATTGTTGTTTACACTCTCAACCGAGTACAAGTCAAAGATGATACTAGTAAGACTCCTTATGAGCTATGGTATGGTCATAAGGTTATTGTTAGATACTTCAAAATCTTTGGAAGTAGATGCTATATCAAAAGAGATGAAGATATAGGAAATTTTGATGCTACGAGTGATGAAGGAATCTTTCTTGGTTATTCTACTAAAAGCAAGGCCTACTGTTGCTACAATAAGAGATTAAGGAAAATGGTTGAAAGTGAAAATTTCAAGGTTGATGAAGACATAGTTAGACCATCTAGAACCTATGGATATAATTCAGATGATCAGAATGACAGTTCAAATAAAGGAAAGAAAGTTCATAACTCAAATCAAGTTCAAATCATTTCAGTGAATCAAGAAAATCAAGAGGAAGGAACTAGTGAAAGTGAAGAAGAGAGATCACAAGAGCTTGAAGTTCAAGAAAATCCCAAGACTCCAAGGTATGTAATACTAAATCACTTAGAAGATCAGATCATAGGTGATAAGAACAAAGGTGTTTAGACTAGGAGAAAAATTGCAGAAGAATATTATTTGATTTCAAAGACTAAGCCTACTAATGTCAATGAAGCATGTGAAGATAAACATTGGGTGGAAGCAATGAAAGAAGAACTAAAACATATTGAGAAGAATGATACACAGATTCTTGTTCCTAGACCTAAGGACAAAAATGTAATTGGAACTAAATGGGTCTTTAGAAACAAGCTGAATGAGCAAGGCGAAGTTGTTAGAAACAAAGCAAGACTATTGTGTAAAGGATATTCTCAGATGGAAGGAATTGACTTTGAAGAAATTTTTTCCCTTGTTGCTAGGATTGAAGTTGTGAGATTATTTATTTCTTATGTTGCTTACAAAAACTACAAGGTTTATCAGATGGATGTCAAGTCAACATTTCTAAATGGCGAATTGGAAGAAGAGGTGTATGTTGAGGAACTTGATGGATTTCAATTGACTGATCAAGGAGATATGGTTTGTCAGTTGAAGAAAGCATTGTATAGACTTAAGCAAGCCCCAAGAGCATGGTATGCTAGATTGGACAAGTATTTGTTGAAGATTGGATTTAATAAAGGTATTGCTAATAGTAATCTATATTTCAAGATTGATCATGATAAAGGTTTGATTGTTGAAGTCTTTGTTGATGATATCATTCTTGGAGGAGATGATGGTTTGTGCATGAAGTTTGCTAATGAGATGGAGAGTTTGAGATTTCTATGATTGGATAGATGAAATTCTTTTTGGGATTGTAAATTTCTTAGTTAGATAAAGGGATCTTTATATCTCATTCCAACTATGTGAAAGAATTGCTAAAGAAGTTTGGTATAGAAGATTCAAAGTTGGTTGGTACACCTATGGTGACCGGATGTAAGTTGACACAAGTTGATGATTCTCTAAAAGCAAATCAGTTTAGATACATATCGATGATTGGTGGATTGCTCTATTTGACTCAAGCTAGACCTGATATCATGAATGTTGTATGCATTGTTGCAAGATTTCAAGATGATCCTAAGGAATCTCATGTTACTGCTCTGAAGAGGATTTTCAGATACTTGAAGGGGATAGTTGATTTTGGCCTATGGTATCCTAAAGAAGATTATCTTACTTTGAATACTTTTATTGATGTTGATTGGGCAGGAGATGTGAATGACAAAAAAAGTACTAGTGGTGGTGCATTTTTCTTAGGAAAGAAGTTGATTTCATGGTTAATTAAGAAGTTGAATGCCATTTCTTTATCTACTGCAGAGGCAGAATACATTGATGCTGCTAAAAATTGTACTCAAATATTGTGGATGAAGCAGATGTTGAAATATATCAGAGTTGTGTATGATGAGCCTATTGCTATATTCTATGATAATTCAAGTTCAATTGAAATTTCTAAGAATCCGGTGTTGCATTTAAAGACCAATCATATATCTATCAAGTTTCACTTTTTGAGAGAGAAGGTGAGTGAAAAGGAAGTCAGATTGGAGTATGTTCCTACTAAGGAGCATATTGTAGATATCTTTACCAAGCCTTTGCCTAAGGATACTTTTGATTTTCTCAGAGGGAAGTTAGGGCTGATTACCTCTCCTAATAAGAACTAAGATGCATTGACTTGCATTAGTTCTTGCATTTCACAGTCATATCTTGATCCGAATTGATGTTGTGGTGGCTGCCGCTTAGGGGGAGTAGTCAGACGCTCAAATATGTGGTTCAGAGCTTGTGTGTATCTTTTTCATTGATGTCAAAGGGGATGAGAGTCATGTGAAAAAATTTGTGGGGAGAAAAAATTATGAGAAAGAGTTGAGGAGAAAAGAGTCAGAATCAAAGGGGGAGTAAGTGCTAAGAGATAGTTGTGTTGATGGTGTTTTTCACATCATGTGTTTCCATCAATTCCAAAGGGGGAGATTGTTGTATTTTGCTTATATTTGGTTGTCGTTGATTTCAACACTATTGGAATTAATAACTTTAAGGCTATATATGTCGAGGATATTGAGAAAATTGTAATGAAATAAGTTGCAGGTTGACATTGGTGAAGTGAAGTTCAATATGTTGTTGAGCTCAATACGTTGATGATCAAAGGTTGTGGATTAAAGGGTTTTTTTTTTAGTATATCTAGTTTATCCACGTTAAGTTTTAGAGATCCATGTAATGCCCCGTCTTAATAACCTAAAAATGTTGCAAATGTGTTATAAAGGTGTAATAATTTTTTTTTAAAAGTTTAATTATAAGTTAATTAATTGCATACATTCTTAGGTTAAGCGACGTTACACTACTTTGAGTTTTCCATAAGTGACTAAAGTATTTCAAATTACACATTTAATTAATAACATAAAGATAAACATTGCATAATAATAATAAATTTCCATTCATGTTAACATAATAAAGTACAAACATGTTTTTCCATACATTGCATTTGATATGATATTACAATACTCATCCATCTGATGAGGTAGTTCAAATAATAGTTACATTTTACAAATGATCACCTCACAACATGGAGGGATGTTTTCACAATACAAATTTACAATATACAATGAGGAAGTACATATAAGATCCAAGTGCGAGCTCTCCATCCATGAAGCTCTCCATGCCATGATCACAAACTGGGGACCCAACGGAGTAAGGTGCACGTTCCACCCAACCATGTGGTACCCGTAGGTCCACCCCCCGTGCCAGGAGATAGTAATAAGGTTACCTAGACCTAATCTACTAACCCTAGACACTAGTACAAACAATCTATTGGTTACATTGCTTCCATATTTTGACAATTGAATGTTTCACAAATACAAGGTTCATTGTTATTCTAGGTGGAGTGTCATCACAATGATGCAAAGGTTACCCTGGTGTTTCTTCCTAGGTTCCGGCCCCCAATCCTTGGGTTACCCTGGTAACCTCTTATGAAACCCGGCCCCTATTGCATACTGTTGCGGAATCGAATGTCTTTTAAAGGAACAAGACACCGATTTTCCATTCCAGGCCTTCTCATCTTATACTCATGACTGTAGTAGCTCAAGAGTCATAAGAGAGGCATGCACATCTTGTTAAAAGTTTTAAATCTAACTACTATGTCATTTAATTATCACTGACTTAGTTAACTATTTGTAAGTTACCCTGACACCACTTTGTGTGTCGGCCCTTACAAATAGCCACTCTCCTAAACATAACATGGGAATCTAGGTTTTCTGACTATGGTTTACAAAGTATTCAATGATACAATAGACAATCTCAACATCCTTTTATGACAAACCACAATACCTATGACCATAAAATTAGGTATCCGAGTACCAAGCTAAAATCATATACACAACTTAGCCAACACATAACCTCAACTTAACAATCAAAATCCCCACAGTAAAAATTGATCTGGAAGACTTGTTTATTTAAAAATTTCCCAAATATGCCCAAAAAGAAATACAATTTAAAGACAAAATAATAATATAAATATCTATCATTCGGATATTCTAAATCCAACTAGCATCAATTTATAATCAACATAAATATAAATCAATGTGTTTAAAAGATCTAATCTAATAACAATGAAGATAATTACTTCATTTAATCTACTCTAAATTTTTTCTCAAATTCACAATGAGCATTTTCCATATATTCACAATTCTAATTCTTTTATACAAATCTTAATTAAAATAACAAAAACAAATTCATCTTTTAAACTTATTAATCTCAAATTCTACTACAGAAATAATTTAATTATAATATGAATCATATATATTAATTATATATATTATATGAATACAAAATAAAATTTAAAATTAAAATTCCAAACTCACGTGACTTACTCACGTGACTTTATATTTCACTTAAAGATTAAACTCGAAATTTTTAACAAATAAAACATAAATCGAAATTTAAAAACTTTAGATTGAAATGCATTTTCTGGTAGGGCACGCAGCCCCTGCCGCAGTCCTCATGTGGGAGGACGTAGTGGCTGGGGAAGCCACGGCCTCCCTGTGGGGAGGACGCGGCCCCCTACCAGGGCTGTGCCCTCACAAAGAAAACTGGGGAGGGTTTCGGCCCTCCCCAAAAAAAAATTATATATTTTTTTTCAATTTATTTCTTTTAAAAAAAATTACGAACCCTACCCTGGGATTTTATTCCGCCAATTTTTAATAAAACAAATGCATATCCAATTCGCCAGTACGGCGGAGGAATTAAAACAAATTTTTCCAAAAAAATTTACATGGATTTTTCTGCGGAATTCACCCATTTGGCGATTTCAAATTTTTTATAAAAACAGAGAAAATAAAAATAAAAATTCAACAATCCGCCTGTACGACAATTATAGAAATTATAATTTCATTGAAGAAAATATTTTAACCCTATATATATATATATATATATAATAACCAACTAGTATTTGTATGTACAGACAGATTTATTTTCTGGTAAGAGTTTCTACAGAAACAGAAATAATTATTTTATTCTATACAATAAAATTCTTAATAACTGATCATCTACAGGGTAAATTTCTTTCAAATTATATAACCCCTATATTTTAACCAGATTTAACAAAGAATTATATACAGAAATCTTTCCAAGATGATACTACTTTCAAACAATTTTCACAGAAATCCTATAGATTTATTTTTCAAAAGAAGGAGTCTCTGAGAAGATATACAAAATTTCAACAGAAATTTTTCTACAAGCAACTTGCCAAGAAGACAAAACTTACACTACAAATTTTCTTTCAAAGCAAAGAAACTGAATTTACCAAAAAAATACCTGTTATTTAAAAATTGCCTGTAGAAAATATCCTTTTGCTTGTAGCGCACAAATCCCAAAATCTTCTTCACAGATAATCTTCAAAACCCAAATAACATAACCAACCTCCAAGATCCTCTAAGGGATCTTCCACAAATATACAACCAGAAAGATAACAATTTCTAAGAAATATTGAATTTTAACACAGTAAGAGAATTTTTTTTGCAAAAGCTCTGTTAATTTCCCCATGAAAAATTTTCAACCCCTCTGTGATTTCCCGAGATCCACAATAACCTCCCGTAACAAATTTTTCAACAACCTCATAAAAGCACCGGCACACTTGTCGAGAAGTTGCAAATATCTTCTCCACAACTTCTCGGCAATTTTTGCCTTTTAATTGTTTGCATGCAAAAAATTTAATTTAAATTTTAAAACTCAATTTTAATTTACATGCATTTTATTTTTATTAATTTTTTATTTTCTAATTTTCCACAATTTAATTAATTTTCAAATGCAATATAAATTTCACACTTAATAATTTAATATAATTAATTAATTTATTTAATTAAAATAGTTTAATCTTTTTAAGATCAACTATTTAACCAAATAAGCTAATTAATGAATTAAATTATTAAGCAAGTAATTTCTACTACATTTAAACATTAATTAAATATCAATAATTTAAAACACAATATTCCAACATTAAAATTAACCAAATTTACCTTTTCAATACGATTTAACCAACAGAAAATACAATACAACCTATGACTCAAAACTGAAAACAAACAAAGTACTATGACCAGGATTAATGACTAGGCTAGGGTAAACCAGACTACTATCTCCCGATCAACGTATCCGTTGAGTCTTGACACGCTCAGACCTGAATACACAGGTGGAGTCGGTGTCATGTACCTGCAAATCCTGCAACCAAGCAAATAACGTGCATACATGTATATATATAAAGCATTAAACAGGCACACCGTGCGGAGAAAATCACAGATATCACAGGGCACTCGCAAGCGAGAGATGCGATTTTGTTCTCCACACCAATACACTTCACAACAAGCTGACGAAATAAATGTTGTTAGTCCATCATAAGCATGTACATATCAATAAACAACTTGAAAGTAAACATCTACGCTATATCCAAACATGTCTAAAATCAATAATCATCAAACAAGTATCATCATGTCATAAAATAATCCACTATCTCTCAAAACTAGTGATCAAAATATCCAACAAAACATCATAGGTCTGACAATATGGAAACATAACAACATAAAGCATAAGCATAAACGGAGGGGTACTACAATCCACATGAAGATTTGATTGAGTTATGAGTAGTTGTGTTTTTACAGTTTTTCTATTGCTTCAGTTGGTGTTCTTGAATGAAGATAATGTGATTATAGTAATTTCAGTTGTTGTGGATGCTTCTCTAGTGATTCATGATGTTTGTGGAAGTTTCTATATGCTGCTCTATCTATGTTGCACATCCACATTAATTTTTGTGCTCGCAATTGGTGATTTTCTTTTGTGTGTATGTTTTTCATGTTCATGGCTGACAAGGTGATGGTAGTGTGTTGTGGATCTTTGAGGAATAATTTTTGAAGGTGTTTCATGTTCAAGGATTTTGTTTTGGGTTTTTACTATGTTGTGGATGACCTTGGTTGATTCGCATTGAAAATTATTTATTGTTTTGGGCTGACAATTTGCATATGTTTTATTATTTTGTTGAAGCCGACATGTAGTAATGTAATCTCTTGTTGCGGATATATAATGTGATTGTTTATTCCATTTGAAGGCATGCACATGTGTATGAGATGTGCGAATAATGTTCTAATCATTCGAAGGAAAAAGCAAAGTATGACGAAGAGTGAGTAGAGTGTGAAGAAGTGTTCATGTGCTTAATTGAAACTGTAATCAAGTAGTAGAAGATGCTATTTTCTCAGTTCAAAATCCTATGAATGTAATCTGATTTTTTTTGTAAGACAATGTGTCTTCCCTTGGGCCGTAAGCCTTTTTGTATATGAGCAGTGAGCTCTATGCAGTGCACCTAAATGCATGTGCATTCCCCATTTATTCTTCTTTATACTTTTAATAGGGTATAATCTTGTGGATTGACCTCCACTGTGGCTTTTCCCCTAACAGGGTTTCCACGTAAAAAAATCTTTGTGTTATGCTTGATTCTGATGCCTTGATGATTTATGCTTTCATGTTTACTAATATGATTTGAGAATAAGTTGAATACGTTTAAATTTATGTGACCGCTGAGTCACCCCCCCCTCTCAGTTGTCTGCCCTTGTGTTGCCAACATTAGCTAGGGTGCAATCCTAGTTGATAATGTATAGACATAAAATTGGTCACGTCTAAGCAATCTTGATGTTTAATTAAATATTTATTATTTAATTAATTTCTCTAAATTCTTCTACATGTAATTAAATTTAATTAATTTAATTATATTGTTCATTCATTTTATTATCTCACCATAATTGAATAAATTTATTTTATTTAATTATTTCACATGTCTACTTGATTAATTAAATAAATACATTTTATTTATTTATTTAAATTAATTATCATCTTTTGAATTTAATTAAATCTTTTGTTTTAATTAAATTTAAATATTTCTTTTCTTCTATTTTAAACTTTCTTCTAATTAATTAAATATTTTATTTAATTAAAGATCTTCTACTTTCTTCAAAATCATAATTAAATATTTCATTTAATTATGAAATCTTCTGATTTCCTCAAAATCTTAATTAAATATTTATTTAATTAAGAAAAATCTACATGCACCCATAAATAAATAATTGAATTTGATAATTCATTATTTATCTTCTCGATATCTTTCCATTATCTTCTAAAAAAGATGATTTTTTATCATCTCATCTTATCTCTTCCATGAAAATAAAAAAATCTTGCTTTATTCATTTTCTTCTATTTTTCTCTCTAGTTTCATCCATCTTCGACCGTTCAATCTGTTAGGAATTATCACAACCATTGATCAACTCAGCCAATCAAAATCCTCAAAAAACTCTATAAATACATGTGTGAATCCAAACATTGGTTACTGACACACACACACACACAATTACACTTACGCACTTGCATCTTTAGCATTTTAGTAATAATCATATCTTAGCAATAATCTTATCAGAGCATAGTATAATCTTGCATCTTGGTATAGTATGCATTTTAGTTTAAATCTCATTCTCTAGTAGCCCATTTTGTTGAGCTTGGCAATACTAAATCTGGGAGCAACTCGAATCAACGAAACACTGGAGATAGAGAACAATAAAACAACTTTGAAGAAGCTGCACTAAATAGTTTGTTTATTTTTCTTTAAGCTTCTTTGATATAAATTTTTATTGAATGTGTTTTGAATTCATTATGATTGGCATGTTTTCTTACACACATAAAATGGCACCCACTGTGGGGCTTATGCCCCGATTTTGATATTTTCTTGTAGAGCATTCTGCTAGGTTTCCGCATTCTGGAGTTCAGCTTTCAGAAAAATTCGGCGTTTTAGCGCATCTGATACTTTCTACAGTGCATCTGGGAATTTAATGTTTCTGTTTTGCAGGTATTTCAGCGCATCTGGGGACTGTTTCGACACTTCCGAGAGTCAATTTAGCGCATCTGAGAGATAGAATAGCGTATATAGTCTCATTACATCTAGAGTTAAATATGCATTTAATTAAAATAGTGCATTTAATAGTTAAGTTAGCGCATTTAAGAGTTAAATTAGTGAATTTAAGGTAGATTTTAGAGCATTAACTATTGTGTCATTTAGAGATTTAAATCTGCATTTAATTAAAGTAGCACATAATTTAAGAACTGTTTGAGCGCATTTAGGATTTTCTCTAACGCATTTAGGGTCTGTTTCTGCACATATACTGTATGTTTCTATGCATATACTATATGTTTCTGCGCATATACTGTTTGTTTCTACGCATCTGGGTTGTAACACAAAAATAAGATTCTGAGTCTAACGCATTATGCAGACATGATTTTTTTTGGTTTAAAATGAATCAATCTAGGATAGTCACCACACTTTTATCATGCAGTTAAAATGAACCCCATGTCAGTTGTGAAGCAATATCTTCACTTAGCTTAAATCATTGTGATTTGGTGCATTAAAATGAATCTGTTTACTCTGCTTGATTATGCTTGAAAGTGGTAGGTGACTATGCTCTCACCCTGTGCAAACTAGGTGATCAGAAAGCCAGACCCACTTTATCCCTATGTAACCTTGATGCAATAACTGAAGTATCCTCTCCCCTTGTGTAGTGATGCGATCCTGGGTGTAAGAGAAACAATTATTTCCTCTAGAAATTGGGCCTTCCTGGGGATTTCATCACCCCAACGTGACTCAAACTGGCAATGGAGCTAAAGCCAAGCTACCCCCGACTGGTATACAAATGTGAATCTTAAGGGAAAACTTAAGATTACGAGTGCGGATGTGTCATATGGACCAAGTTGTACTCCCCAAAACTCTATTGAGCTTAACCTCTTTAGGATGGAGTGCCTCCTAAATGGAGCTTAATCTTGCGCCCCATGTATGGCCACTCGAATGGGGGTCCTAAATTAAACACCATTTGTTTAGTAAACCAAAAACCTTCTATTTGATAGCACAACACCAGTCGGTGTGAAGGAATCCACACCTTCGCAGTCTGTAGTAGAGGTGATCAATCTACCATGTGAGTTTCATGGGGGTTGGAAGCTTGGTTGGCTTGAGAAGGGAGTGCACTATAAGGGGGAGCCTGTGTAGCCAAGCTTCTGAATTCACACACTACCGATATGCAGCTGGGGAAACCCGCGTGGAATCTAGCGGATATTGTCCTAGCTTTACCATAGGATGTGCTTGCTTTATTTGTGTTTGGATACATTCTATTTAATTTAGAGTGTCTGTTGTTTTTTCATTCACATTAATTCAGATAAAAGATCATCTGAAATGAACATGAAAAACGGAAACTGAAATCACTCAAAAACTGTTCGCATCTTTGGTCCAATAACATTCTGATATTTCTCCCATGCTTAGAGAATGGAAATCAACAAAATTTGTCAAGAAATTAGTTTCCAATAGGATCAAGAAACCCAAGAAACATTTAGGGTACAAGAAAACATTGCAAAGAAGAAAAATTTTGTACAAAAGTCGACACGTCTTGCTTCATTACCACGGATTTCTTCATAGATACCAAGACTTTGTTAGGGGACTCATTGATGAGTATGCTGTAGAGCCTTTGGATTCTCGAGCTTATTATCAGAGATTAGCTCTATCTCAATGACATAATATTAATCAACCTCTTGATTTTGACAATATACCACAACCTTCTATTGAATATCCATCACATCCTAGTCAAATCCTTTAGTGATCTTAAAACCTTTCTTCGAAAATAAAGATCAAATCTTTAAGAGTGCGCTTTTCAAACAAATTTTTGATTATTGATTCAACTTCCCCAACAATATTTTGACATCCTTCATCATTGGAAGCCACAATAAAAAAAATTAGGAACATCTTTGATCATATCCTAGGATTCCCATCTTATCAAATCAAGATATCATCATTATTGCACTTCTCAAAACTGTGATCCAAGTTTAGAAGAACTCTTCAAAATCATATGCCTATCTTTACAAGATCTCAATACAATAAATTGAAGGATGAAATCCAACAAGAAGGTCATACCCAAAACACTCAAGAAGAAGGTGAAAGCAGTAATCCTCTTTACAGTATAAGTCATAATCCACTTTTCAACAATAACATGGATAACAGAGAAGAAAATCCATTCCACCAATACAAAGACATGAGAAAAACCCATATAGATAGTGATGATGAATGAGATGAAGAATGTCTTAGAGAGGTTGAGCAAGATCCCAAATTTCACAAAGCCATAGAAAAGATCTTGCAACGTGATAAAGAAAAATATTTCCTCTATCTAGCTGACCAAGCAGCTAAATTGCCTCATGATTTTGATACCGAGAATTTGAAGAGAAAACCTAAAGAAACACCCCTATCTGATCTTAATGCTTTGACTCAACAAATTAAGGAACTTCAAGGACAAATTAAAGAGTTACAAAGGGGAACCACAACAAAGAAATATAATCTTGAGGACATTTGTCCTTATCCTTTCGATCAAAGTCTCAACATGATTCCATTTCCCAAACATTGTGAAATTCTGAAATTTGATCATTATAATGGGAAATTAGATCCAATCAATCATGTTAGAGATTTTTGAAACATGACTTTAGAGTTCACTCATGAGGAAACTTACTTGATGCGTTTGTTTCCTAGGAGTCTTGGAGCTCACTCTATGGAATGGCTATCAAAAATCACACCTCCTGTCAAGACATTTGAGGAATTAATCAATCTGTTTATATTACAATATTCCTACAACATCCAACACCAAATCACTATGATATATCTCTGCAAAGTTGCACAAAAACCTGGTGAACCTTTTATTACTTTTCTTTAGAGATGGAGAAGAATGTTCGCTAGATATCCATGTCCTATTCCTGAAAAGGAAAAGATGGTCACCTTCATTAACAAGTTGAATTCAGAAATGAGCTATCGTTTGAATTTACATTGTCCTCCCTCTTTTGAGAAATTGATTGAAGATGCTATAACCATTGAAAGTTCTTTGGTCAAAAGAGGAATAATAAAACTTGACAAGGACAATCCTAGCTCATCCAATCATCACAACAATCAGGACAAGTCTAAATTTTGGACTCATAACAAGAATGTGGTGAATGATGGTGTTGTTGATGCAAATCATGTCTCGACTAAGCCATTTGTCCTTAGTACTCCAAGTGATCCTCACAATAACAATTATAACAATGTCAACTCGGTCACAAATCAAGGAAACAATCCTCCTCCTTCGAGGAACAATGTGAATCAACATTCTACTCCCAATCAAGGGACTGCC
This sequence comes from Sequoia sempervirens, assembly GCA_007258455.2. Taxonomy (NCBI): domain Eukaryota; kingdom Viridiplantae; phylum Streptophyta; class Pinopsida; order Cupressales; family Cupressaceae; genus Sequoia; species Sequoia sempervirens. The sequence goes on from VDFB02000009.1 coordinate 18,285,005, forward strand.
AACAATCAAAGTTACCAGGGAAGCAATAACAACAACAAATCCTTAGGGAATACCTCGAACACAAATCCACAATGATTTTCATTCTTCTCTAGTAGAACTTACACTCCACTGGGTCAATCTTTGGAATTTGCATTCAAAGAGTTGATGGCTAAAAATGTCCTTACCTTGCCACCTCAACGAAACTATGAACCCAGTGTGAAGCCTCCATCATGGAATGAGGCATACTATTGTGACTATCATCGATGAAAAGGTCATCGCACAAATAACTATCAAGCCTTGAAGAATGCCATTCAAGACTTAATTGAAAATGGCACCATCACAATAGAAGGAAATCAACAATAAAATGAAGACCACCAAGCATTTCACAACCCTTTGCCCAACTATCAAAAAGGTGAGTCTTCTGGAAAAAGTGTGAATCATATTAATGATCCGATAATCAATCATATCTACACTAATGATGAACGGATCAACGCTATTAAAGTCAACAAGAAAGTGGAATATAGAGAAGTCAATGCAACAACAAGGGCACAAGCTAAAGTTGTCTTAAAGGGTGCCTCTTCAAAATCCACTGGATCTGCACCTCAACATCAATATGAATTAGTCAACCAACTTTAGAAAATTCCTGCTCAGATTTCAATCTTAGAACTCTTGAAGATTTCCCTAGCACATAAGGAAATTCTCAAAAAATCCCTTGTTGAAATAACTGTATCCACTGATTTGGATGTGGAACAATTTCAAGCCATGGTAGGACACTTGTCTTCATGCACATGTCTCTCATTTTTTGAAAAGGATGACGTTTCCATGACTCATCCCCACAATTCGTCATTATATTTAGAATTCATGATCCACAAGTTTCATGTCAGACGCGTCCTAATAGATGGAGGAGCTGGTTTGAACATATGTACCATGAATTTAGTTTAGGCTTTAGGATTTTCTGAGGACTCCATTGATCCCAGAAGAAATATTACTATTAAAGCCTATGATGATGAGGAAAGAGCATCCAAGGGTTTAATCATGCTACCAATCAGAGTGGGAACTGTTATCAAAAATATTTTCTGTCAAGTATTAGATTGTGATCTTGCATACAATATCTTGTTGGGTCATCCTTAGATCCATGAAATGCAAACTATCCCATCCACATATCATCAATGTCTTAAGTTTCCTCATGATGGACAAGAAATCACGATACCAGCTGATAATTCAAATATTCAAACTTGTGCCAACATCAAAGCTAGTCAAGATACTTTGGTTCCTAACAATCGAGAAGCTTGTGCTAGTACTTCTCTCAATATTGATACACAAATCAATCAGTTAACCAATAGTTTTGACAAGAAATTGAAATTCAAGGACCATGGAGTTGGGGAGTACTCTCTCTGTCTTGCTAATTTACCTACATCACCTCAGTCACATGGACAACCTTCTATCACACAACATCAAATATCCATAGTGTCAACATCAATGCAACCACCAACAGAGCCAAACACAAAGTTTAATGGATGATTCATCAAAGAAAAATTCCCCATGGAAGATCCTAAGGATAGAGAAATACTAAACTGGCTCTATAAAGATGAAGATAAAGTAGTTTTTAATGTCAAATTACCAATAGATAGATATGGAAAGGGATATTCAATCATGCAGAAGATGGGTTATGATGAAGGTCCTATCAGAAAAAGAAAAGAAAGAGTAGTTGAGCCTATTCACCTTCCAGGACTTGACGCGAAAGAGAAAACCGGATTAGGCTATGATACTAACTCAAAAGAAAGAACATCCAAACAATTGCATGACACTGTCTTCACATTGTAAGAAGGTTCAGATTCAAGAGAAGCATGTTTGACAACAATTCAAAATTTTGTGGATAATAACTCTGACACAGATTCTGTTGAATATGAATGGGACACCATTTACAGTGATGAGTTCTGGAGAGACAAAAAGGTTGATGTAATACACAAGTATACCCCAACTCTAATCGAAGGTGAAGGGTCAGGGTCCCAAACATGAGAACTTGAACTACAAAGTGACTATGATTCTAGTGATACTGAGTTAGATATAAATGAACAATACTATCATGAGAACAGTATCATCATTGATCCACCTCATACCTTGGAGCCTCTAGACAACTTAGTTATGACCATAACCATGGTTGATTTCAAGCAACCTAATGACCCACTACTGCTTATTCATCCGGATCTCATTGAATGGGATCTATCTGAACCTATCGATATACCCATATTCCCAAATGACGAAGCTATCATAAACTTCCTTTCCGCAGATGACACAAATGATTGTTCCACTAGCAATTTTTGGCATAGAGTCTTTAATTAGGAGAGTGTCAAGTCTCCTAGCTGCAAAAATAAAAATAAAAAAGAAAGATCTAATGGTGAAAACTAGAATCTGGTAGTGTTAGATCAAACAAAAGATAAAATAAAGAGTGTATCAGATGGTGAAAACCTTTTTAAGGCGCCAGATGACGGGAATCTTGACACTCTCCCAGAGCACTACCATGAGTGATCGCCTATTTTGATTGAGCCTACAAAATCCGTCAATCTTGAAACTTCAGAAAAACCAAGGATTTTATAGTTAGTTGCATCAATCATAGAGAAAGAAATACCAGAGTTCATGGAATTTCTAAGAGCAAATCAAGTCAACTTTTCTTGGTATTATTTTGACATGCCAGGTCTTGATCTTGATCTTATCATGCATCACTTGTCTATCAAATCAAGGGTTAAGCCTATGAAACAAAAACTCAGAAAGATGCACCCCCGTGTTGCATTATATGTTAAGGAAGAAATGAGAAAACTCCTTGATGTGGGCTTCATAAGATCAATCGACTATGCAGAATGGATCTCCAACATTGTTCCTGTATCCAAGCCAGATAAAAGTGTCAGAGTGTGCACATATTTCTGAGATCTTAATAAAGCATGTCCTAAGGATGACTTCTCACTTCCAAACATCGACACTATAGTTGATCTGACAGCTGGCCATGCCATGTATTCATTAATGGATGGTTTTTCTGGTTACAACCAAATTAAGATTGCACCCAAAGACTAGGAGAAAACAACTTTCACATGCCCGTGGGGAACTTACTGTTGGAACATCATGCCTTTCGATCTAAAGAATGCTGGGGCTACTTATCAAAGAGCTATGACTATAATTTTTCATGACATGATGTACACATTCATGGAAGACTATGTAGATGAAATATTGGCTAAATCATACACAAGGGAAGGACATCTTGAATTATTATCCAAAATATTTGCAAGGTTGGAAAAGTTCAAAGTATGCCTCAACCCTAAGAAATGCGTTTTTGGAGTCACATCTGGAAAACTCTTAAGGTACATTGTCTCAGAAAAGGGAATTGAAGTAGATCCTGCTAAATTTCAGGCAATCATGGAAATGCCTCCCCCAAGGAACATCAATCAATTGAGATCATTATAGGGACGAATTCAATCTATACAGAGGTTCATTGCACAACTGGTTGACAAAAGCCTACCTTTCACACATCTACTGCATAAGAATGTTCCTTTCAAGTGGGATGACAAGTGTGAATTGTCTTTTCAACAAATCAAACAGTACTTAATGACTCCACCAGTTCTAGTACCACCAAATCTAGACAAACCATTGATCTTGTATATTGCCACAACATAGACATCCTTGGGTGCATTGCTAGCGCAAGAAGACCATACATGGAAAGAACGTGCAATTTATTACATCAGCAGAACACTAACAAGTCATGAAATCAACTACACTTCCATCGAGAAGGCTTGTCTAGCAGTAGTCTTTGCTTCACAAAAATTTTGGCATTACATGTTAACTCATACAATCAATCTTGTTTCAAAGATTGATCCACTCAAGTATCTATTAAGCAAAGCATCATTGATAGGAAGATTAGAAAAGTGGGTAATGATTTTGAGTGATTTTGACATCCATTATGTTGATCGCAAGGAAATCAAAGGACAAGTTATCGCTGATCAACTAGCTGAAGCACCACTGCAAGAAGACCATCCCTTGCACATTGAATTTCTAGATGCTGATGTCTTTACTGCAGAATCCAAACAACCATGGTCCTTATATTTCAATGGTTCTTTCACTCAACATGGATCAGGGGAAAGCATACTTTTCATCACCCCCAAGGACACACCATTCCTCGATCATATAGGCCGATGTTTCCATGCACCAACAACATAGCCAAATATGAAGCATTAATCACTAGACTTAAAATAGCATTAGAATGTAGGATTATAGAACTACAAGTGTATGGCGACTCATAACTAGTCATTAATCAGATCAATGACGATTATCAGACCAAAGATGACAAACTGTTGCCTTACAAAAATATGGTTGACGACTTCAAGAAGTACTTTGTGGACATCAAATTCACACAAATTCCAAGGCTTGATAACAAAGCAGTCAATGCCATGGCTACAATCACATCATTATTACAACTCCCATAAAATTAGGCTTGCTATGAATTTCTGGTGGAACAATTATTTACACCTACTTATGACACACCTGAAAGCCAAATCATTTGCCACTTGGTAGGATTCGATTCACCTTGGTATGGCAAGATTTTTTCCTACCTAAAGGATGACATTTTACCACCTGCCTTATCTCATAACCAAAAATGTAACTTTATCCGCCAAACCTCTCGCTATACTCTTATCTGCAACACCCTTTATCGTTGTGGTCTTGATGGTACTCTACTTCGATGTCTTGAATGTGATGAATCTGACAAAGCTTTACAAGAAGTTCACGGTGGCATTTGTGGTACTCATTTGAGTGGACTGACCTTATCCAAGAAATTGATTAGAATGGGTTACTACTGGCCTACAATGGAAAGGGAATCATTCACTTTTGTGAAAACATGCTCAAAATGCTAGATTCATGGGAATCTCATTCATGCTCCTGCACAGGAACTTCAACCATTTACGCCAACCTAGCCATTCTCTCAATGGGGGTTAGATCTAGTAGGCAAGATTCATCCTTCATCATCAAACATGCATAAGTTCATCATCACAGCCACATAGTACTTTTCCAAGTGGATTGGGGCAGCACCTCTTACTAAAGTTATTGGAAAACAAATATCAGTGTTCATACTCAACTATATTATTTGTTGGTATGGAATTCCCAATTCCATTATTACAGATAATGGATGACCTTTCAAGAATCAAGATGTTGATGAACTTTGTGAGAGATTTCATATTCAATACAGATATTCAACACCTTACTATCCACAAGGGAATGGCCAAGCAAAGGCCTCAAATAAGACTATACTAAATTTTTTAAAGAAGACTGTGAATGATTTAGGGAAATATTGGCATGTTCAACTCAATCCCGCCTTATGGGCCTATAGAACCAGTGTCCACACACCAACAGGAGCAACGCCGTATGCTCTTGTCTATGGAGTAGAAGCCATATTACCTTTAGAAGTTGAAATACCCTCACTCAGAGTATTACTGAAAGGTCTCACAACAGATGATGACTACAAAGCTTTTTGACTGCAAGAGTTAGAACTCCTAGATGAAAAGAGACAAAGAGCAGCTGACCATTTGAAAGCGTGTCAACAGATGATGTCTCACATAGCTATAATCACAAAGTAAAGCCATGTACCTTGCAGGTAGGTGATCTGGTTTTGAAAGAAATCCATGAAATCAACAAGACAGAGAAAATAAATGAAAGTTTGAACCAAATTGGCTAGGTCCTTATGTGGTTATTGTAGTCTACGGTTCAGGACCCTACAAGCTATCAACGCCAAAAGGGGACCTGTTTGACGAACCTATCAACAACATGCACCTAAAGAAATATTATGTTTAAGTTAGCTATCATCATCCATAAATGTCCTGGAGAAATACAAAAAAAATAGAAAATGTCCTGGAGAAATACAAAAAAAATCAAAAAATGTCCTGAAGAAATACAAAAAAATCAGAAAATGTCCTAAAAAAAATAAATCTGAAAATGTCATAGGGTGAAAACCTGGTAACAGGCAGCCTATTGACAAGGAAAAAATACAAAAAAAAAAATTCAAAAAGAAATCCGAGAAAAATGCAATAAAAACAAATAGTGAAAATCTGGCATACAAACGCTATTTGTAGCTCTCTATCTATTAATTCATGTTCTACACTTGGATTCTCAGCCTTCATTTCATGCATCTTTCCATCATCTTAGGGACATACTAGCATCATGTTGCCATCATTTTCCTAGAGCGATAATGTCTTACCATGGCTTGATTTTTGTACATATCCATTTCAACAAGTTATGTTAATACTGGGGGAAAATGTTGACATATTGGGGGCAATCAACTTTTAGGTTTTACAGAAACAGCTAGACAATGGCATCAAATCCAATCATGCAAAAAAAAATCAAATCACATGAACAACTATCCAATCATTGATCCATATCACAATAGTTTTCAGCAGGTACCATATCATGACTCATATCTGGATGATCTAAAATCTGAATAATGTTTGGCATAGCAATATTAAATTTTGAACAATGGTTGTTTAATTTTTTATGTCATCTCTCCAGAGCACACTCGATGATGTACTAAACTAGAGTGGTGAGGAAAGAGGATGATTTCTCTTTGTCTGTTGTCTTGAGGTTAACTATCCATCTGTTGCAAATATGTCGCAAGACATGATTTCCAAAGTTTATCATTGATGATAGTTCCAAATTTGCATAAGAAGGTGGTTAGTTTTTGTCTGTTTATGCAAGAAATGCTCAGGTCATTTTGGTTCAATTATACCTCGATGCTTTTGTTTGCTTGCTATATCAAAAATCATGAAAGTTGTACTTAGGTCATCATTGGTGCTAATTTACCCTCTGATGCTTTTACATACTTCCAACATTTTAAAATGCTCTATGATGATTCAAGAAGGATAACAAAAGGCTCAACAAACGGTTGGTTTCATTTAGTTGCATTTCATCTCACTCATTGTACATATTTGCATATGGGATTTGCATCAGAGTTTTGAAAGGATAACAAAAACATCAACGACTGCCATGTCTCTTTAGACTATTTGTGGAGGACATTCGGAAATTTGTTTCTTCATCACCTTTCATATTCATTATCATTTCATTAATCATTATCATTTCATCTAGGTCCTATCATTTATCATTTATCATTCATTTGCATATCATTAACATTTTATCATTTTCATATTCATTTCATTTTCATTTTACACATTTGCATCCCATTTATCACTTTATTTCATTTCACCTATCACTTATCATTTCATTATCATCTCATTTATCATTTCATTATCGTTCATTTCATTTCATTTCACCTATCACTCATCATTTCATTATCATCTCATTTATCATTTCATTATCGTTCATTTAATTTCATTTCACCTATCACTTATCACTTCATTATCATCTCATTTATCATTTCATTATCATTCATTTCATTTCACCTATCACTTATCACTTCATTATCATCTCATTTATCATTTCATTATTGTTCATTTCACCTATCACTTATCATTTCATTATCATCTCATTTATCATTTCATTATCGTTCATTTCATTTTATTTCATTTTACCTATCACTTATCACTTCATTAGCATCTCACTTATCATTTCATTATCATCTCATTTATCATTTCATTATCATCTCATTTATCATTTCATTATCATCTCATTTATCATTTCATTATCGTTCATTTCATTTCATTTCATTTCATTTCACCTATCACTTATCATTTCATTTTATCATTTCATTTCATCATCATTACAAATCATTACATTTCATCACATTTATCATCTTATCATACATCTCATTATTATTAATCATTTCACTTCATATCGTTATTCATATCATTTATCATTTGTCACATTACATTTATATCATACCTTTAATCATCCTATCATTTTTCATATCAATTCATATTACAAATTCATGATGCATATCATAAACACAACATTCATTTTCCATCATATTATCATTATTTACTTGCATTTGAAAATCCAAAAAAAAAACAAACATTCCATACATACATTTTCATATATATTGCCAAACAACATTTTTCATAAAACATATCAAATATCCCATGACATATTCTCATAATCACATCATAGGTCATCCACCTGCATGACATCATTAGTACACATCATCAATTATTTTTCATCATCATCATAAACACATCATATCAAATCATCCTGCATATCATGTTAGTCATCAAATCATTCAAATGCATATCAAAATCCATAACATATAGAAATAAACACATATCACATCATCATCTCATACATACACATCATCATCAAAAATCATCGCCACTACATATCATCGCTCATCATAAATTATACAAATGTCCAATGTCCAATGAAACTAAAAAGTCCAAAGAGTGATACATGAGATATGATCAAAATCAATATACATGCTCCAAAAAAATGATATACATGTGTGAAATACATCTACATCACAACATCATAAGCTAGTTGGTCGATGCCCCTGATGGAGCTAGTCTGGTAGAAGGTGGCTTGCCACTCGTACCTGCGTCTGGATCTCGTCGAGGCCCAGTAACCCCCATGCTCTGTGTGGCTGTCTATGAACTACTCCTGGTCCTACTATGAGACCATGGGAATGGCTCCCTGCGCTCAGGAGGACACAACTCCTCATATCTGACATAGTAGTACTCTGCCTCCCTCGCCATCTCCATACCCTCTGCAATAGCATCCTACAAAGATGCACTCTCTACAGTGCCCATAAGCCTCTGAGAAACACCCTCGGCCTCCACTGCCCTCCGTCTCAATGCATCCCTCTCTGTAATCAACTGGGCTATCTGTGGGTCTGGGGCAGGCTGAGATACCTGTGCCTGTTCCTGTGACTGTGCAAGTTGTGCCTATAACTGCGCTATCAAACTCTACGCTTGACCTAGCTGACCTTGAACAGTCAGCACCTAGGCCTGCAACATGTCTATCTGTGCCTGCTATGAAGAGGAGGAAACCCTGATAATGGTCCGTGGTCTGCCACCAGATCTAGGCTATCATACAATTTGAGAACTAACTAGGCTATCTAACCTTTGCCTCACTGCCCTCTCCTCCTCCCCTCCACCATCTCCCCCATCATCCCCATCATCTGAGCTATCCTCATCTCTGCCTCCCTCCTCCTCATCTTTGTCCCCCTCCTCCTCATCTCTGCTCTCCTCCTCCTCTCCTCCACCCACCACCTGCTTTCTGCTGGCCACATCCTCCTGTCTCTCCACCTCTGGCTGCTATACTAATGCAATGGGCCCTGGCTCATCTGGGCATGTAAATCGTGGGAATCGATGTGTGTGGAAATACACTAAGTAATCATCTGACATACCTGCATCTATCACATCTAGCCTGTATACCCATACCTCAGGCTGTAAGCTAGAATACTCTGTTTTTGCCACCTGGTATGTAATACATCGTCCCCATCTTGGATCATCCTTGCATTGCCCATAATGAGAAATGCCCTGTGGCATCCCCTGCATGTATCCGTACTGTCTCTGAACTCACAAAGCTAAAAATCTCTCAATAATAAAGGGGGTTCATCCTATTAGATATCGAGGCATACAGAAAAATGGCATCTCCAAATGATCTATGTCCTAGGGCTCGCAATTTGTATATGACCTCCATATAACTGAATCCACATCATCTAACATGTGCTGCCAGTACTCCAACTTGCCCAGCTTGGGCTAGACAAGTGCACCTGAATATGCATATACATACGGCCTGCTTGGTGGCCTAGCCATGGCACACTCTAGCCTCGTAATTGCAATATGCTCCCATGCCCAAATTTGGAGCAAAGTCACACCACTGGCCAAACTAGTCGATCCTCGGTATACCACCTGATGTAGATCATGATACAAATGAGCAAAAATGTAGCTCCCCCAGGCATACCTTCACGGCTGAGTCACCATCCACTCTAGCATCCTACCCCACCAACTAAGAATCCCTTCGACCGATGGTCCGGTCCAAGGAAGCCTCCAATGAATGCACCCGACACAACAACTAAGGCTGGATATCTACTGAAATTCGCCCATGGCACCCAATATCCTACTATCGCCATATCACTGCATATCCTCCTCAGTGCCTTGGTCCCTCCTATCTCCTTGTGGTCATAAACCACAAGGGAACCTACCACAGGAATCCCTAGAATCCTGTACACATCCTCAGGTGTCACTGTCATCTCACTAGTCGGCAAATGAAAGGTGTTATGATTGGAGTGCCACCTCTCTGCCAATGCAGTCAACAGTCCCCTATTGACTCGAATCCCTCACGAGATAGTCAAAAAAGATCTCAGCCCACAGTCACCTATCCATTGTATCTTTGTTGGAGTCAACTCTCCTACCCGATCCCAACATATCGGGAAACACTCTCTAATCTAGAGGTTGTCGAAAACCTCCTATTTGTTTTTTTGGTCATCAAAAGGACAATTAATCAGACTCATACCAATGACTCATATCATGTGCTCTATCTATCAAGTGAACTATATCAATGACCCATATCAAATTAATCAACGAATCATATCAACGCATCATATCAGTGACCCATATCATGCAATCAATCATATCATGCAATCACGACTACATCTATCTATCTGAATATCACATCAATCTACTCTATCATCATTACACTTTCTTTTTCTTTTTTAGGAAAGCAAATTTATCACCAATCCAATCATTTTTTTCCATTTGTACTTTATTCATGAATGTAAATATGTTTGAAAACCATCATCTACTATTTGGTTTCTATCGTAGAAAGAAAATTTATCAGATATTTACTCTTTGTTTTTCATTCATGAGAAGCAAAATTATCAGACAGTCAGTCAATCAATCAATCAATCTACTCTTTGTTTTTCATTTCTGGGAAACAAAGTTATCAACTTTCTACTCTTTGTTTTCTATTTTAGGGAAGCAAAGTTATCAGTTAATCATCATATTTTCTATCATTTCTATCCATATCAACATGATGGAAAAATAATTTATCTATCTATTGACCAAGGAAGTAATGTATACACCATCATTTTCCATCACAAACACATTCTGCCAAAATTTTCCTAGATGCGCTAATCTATGCCTCCGATGCACTGAAACTCGAAAGTGCTACAATTTACCCCGAAAGCGCTAAAACTCATTATGCGCGCTTTTGCACCCTAAAAGCGCTAAAGTTTTTCCTATAAGCACTAAAACCCTATATGCACTAAGATACCTCGCGGATGCACTACTTCATACCTTAGATGCGCTAATACACCTTTGTTGCGGCCAATCCCTAAATGCGTGACTTTGTGCCCTAGATGTGCTAAAGTTTTCTAGCCGAACTTGACTCCTATAAGTGTTAATCTACACTTCATATGCGCTAGAAAACCTAATTTTACCCTGCCCCTATATGCACTAAAAAACATCCTAGATGCGCTATGGAAATTTTTGAATGCGCTAAAACTGATAGGCGGATGCACTAAAACTTTATTTTTTGCACTAAATCTGCATGAAAAAGCTTAAAAAATTGATCAAAATCAAGCAATTTTGAATCATAAAGGGTTCAATTGACTCACCGGTGGTCCATACATGGCTGGTCTCTGGTATCAGCGGGCTCGCTCAAATCTATGCCTGTGAAATGGAATCTGCATCTCGCCGAGTCACTATCAGAGCATAAAAATCACTATAGTAAAAGGGTGAAAATGGCTTCCACTTTCACCCCTTTTACCTTAAATGGGTCATTTAAGGTGGGTTTTTGGTGGAATTTAATTATTTTTTCATTAGGGGCATCTTTTACACCAATTATCGAGAGCTAAATCACTGAATCACCAGCAGAATGTCATCATCCAATCAAGTTTTGTTTATCACATTTTCGAAATTCATATCATCATCCGTGATTTACCTCCCGAGGGGGCATCATTAGCATCAACATCAAAAACATATCAGGGGAAAAAAAATTATTTTCTTTCAAGCAATGTGTTTTATGCATCACTTCAAAGAGGGGCAAAATGTATAGGCATAAAATTGGTCACGTCTAAGTAATCCTGACGTTTAATTAAATATTTATTATTTAATTAATTTATCTAAAATCTTCTACATGTAATTAAATTTAATTAATTTAATTATATTGTTCATTCATTTTATTCTCTCACCATAATTGAATAAATTTATTTTATTTAATTATTTAACATGTCTACTTGATTAATTAAATAAATACATTTTATTTATTTATTTAAATTAATTATCATCTTTTGAATTTAATTAAATCTTTTGTTTTAATTAAATTTAAATATTTCTTTTCTTCTATTTTAAACTTTCTTCTAATTAATTAAATATTTTATTTAATTAAAGATCTACTTTCTTCAAAATCATAGTTAAATATTTCATTTAATTATGAAATCTTCTGATTTCCTCAAAATCTTAATTAAATATTTATTTAATTAAGAAAAATCTACATGCACCCATAAATAAATAATTGAATTTGATAATTCATTATTTATCTTCTCGATATCTTTCCATTATCTTCTAAAAAAGATGATTTTTTATCATCTCATCTTATCTCTTCCATGAAAATAAAAAAATCTTGCTTTATTCATTTTCTTCTATTTTTCTCTCCAATTTCATCCATCTTCGATCATTTGATCTATCAGGAATTATCACAACCGTTGATCAACTTAGCCAATCAAAATCCTCGAAAAACTCTATAAATACATGTGCGAATCCAAACATCGGTTACAGACACACACACAATTACACTTACGCACTTACATCTTTAGCATTTTAGCAATAATAATATCTTAGGAATAATCTTATCAAAGCATAGTATAATCTTGCATCTTGGTATAGTATGCATTTTAGTTTAAATCTCATTCTCTAGTAGCCCATTTTGTTGAGCTTGGCAATACTAAATCTGAGAGCAACTCGAATCAACGAAACGCTGGAGATAGAGAACAATAAAACGACTTCGAAGAAGTTGCACTAAAGACTTTGTTTATTTTTCTTTAAGCTTCTTTGATATAAATTTTTATTGAATGTGTTTTGAATTCATTATGATTGGCATATTTTCTTACACACAGATAACACATAAATTTGTACAACCTTCAAAATAGATCTATGAGAGAATTTATTAATGGTAGTGGAAACTTAATCTAAAATTTTAATAATAGATAATGTAGACAATCATTAGTCATTATCATTAAAATCCAAAAAATATTGAAGTTAATGTCATTATTATTAATTGACATACATAACTTAATGTTTTCTCATGGGTAATTGAGATGATGCTACACCCTTAATATTAGAGTACATAGGGTTATGAATAGTTATTGTGTGGCTATCTTAACTCATAATTAAGTCATATTATTATTATGATATTATTGTTTAGTTAGTTAGATCAGGCTAAGGCTTATATATGGTCATTTAATTCAGCCTCGGTGATATTCTAGGCATAAGTAGGGTATATATAGGACGTAGTGAGTCTTATTTGTTCATTATTGTGAATTGTGTTTTCATTGGAGATATTTGGAGGTTTTCCCCCTTGAAGTGGTTTTTTATTCTCATATATTATCAAATTTTCAACATATTTCAAATTATATCTTTTATTATACAATTTATTTCATTACATGTGGTATCAGAGTGTGATCTTGGCATTGTGAAGGCAAGGCGTTTTATCAATTTTGGAGGTCATTTTAGGAAGTGCATATCTCTCATATTTTGGTAATTTTTTTTTAATTTTTAAAGGGTTTCTAAAGAAAATAATCTAGATTTCAAAGTAATTGGAGCATAATTGAGAGATTTATTGTAGAATTAGGGTTTATTCTTGATTTATTTAGAAATAAAATATATCGCATATATTAGTGAATTGGTTTATGATTTTTATTTGGCTTCTTAAAAACTAAGAGAGGTGCCCACAATAAAAATTTTAGAATAATTGGAGAAGAATTAAGTGATTTATTGTAGAATTAGGGTTTCTAAAAAAATTTCTCTCAAGTTTGTGAGCCACCTAATTTTTTGGAGATTTTTCTAGGAAAGTGTGTCTTAGGCCCTAGTAAGTTAAACTATTTTTTTAGATTGTTTTGAATTTATTTGTATGATTTATTGAAAAAATATTTCTTACCATCATTGTTGGAAATTGGATTGCATCAAATGGTTGTCATTGATGTCAACACAATACTGAATGTATGAGATGTTTACCATAAGCTATTCCCTATCGAAGATGTTCTTTATTTGTGAACCAGTGTGTTTGATTTTAAGTCCGGATTCTACAGTTTCAAGACAAGTTATGACCTTGATATCTTAACTATGTCATTATGAATCTCTCAAACAACTATACTTAGGATCTTGAGATTCTTTGTGTTGGGAGTAGCAAGTTATCAATGATATATGAGAATCTAATGCTACATCATCTCTGGAATTTATTTGACTATTTGAAGCTCTTATGGTTGGATCCTAGTCTTGGCCAACCTAACACATATTATGAGGATGTTTCACATAGATCTTAGCCAACTTGGTATAATGCACTAATGTTCAAATCATATGTGGTGCTGACCTAATTGATGAATAAAGATATACTCATATATATAGGATTTTTTGAAGAATAAGATATGATGAGAGAGGGAGAAGTGAAATGTGAATGAAAAGTGTCGTGTTTGAAGTTTGGATGCAAAAATGACTAAGTGGTATGCTTTATCAATTTTGGATTAGTTGAGCAACTACTATGTGAGGAGTACTTCATATTTTGAGCTTCAATTGGAACTGAATTCTACACAAGAAATGTGTATTCAATCAGTTCATACTTTTGACAGTGAGCCATAACTTTTGCATTTTGGTAGTAAGCCATCTTTTGTATCTCCAAGTTGTATCCCTCTTGGACAATGAGTCCTTATTTCAAGAAATGAGCCTTGTTTTTGGCAATGAGTCCTTATTCTAGGCAGTGAGCCTTATTTCAGGCAGTGACCCTTTTTGTAATCTATTTTGATATTCTCTATAATGGGAATTAATCCTCATCATGGTTTTTCCCTTATTGGGTTTTCCATGTAAATCTGGTGTTATTGTGTTTATGTGTTGGGTTTGATTTTATGCATTGGAATTTGATGATTAATCATTTAACTAGTTTTAAGTATTAGTTTTGATGATTGAAATAAAGGTTATAATTTGTGTCAACTGACTCACCCCCCTCTCAGTTTTCCTATTCAAAAATTGGTATCGGTGCTCAATCCTTTGGAATGATTTTAACAACTCAAAGGAGACCTTGGTAGGTTGAACAAAATGGTGAAGGGATCTGACTTGGATGGAGAATTAAGAACAAATACTTTAGAGTCAGAAAATGATGATCTAAAAGAAAATGTCAAGCAAGTTGATGAATGCATTCAGAAACTAAGGAATCAGATCCAAAAGTTCAAGTTGAAACATATAAAAGTTAACTAGGAACTAAAGGAAGCAAAGGAGATTATTGAGAATATAAGAATGGAACTTGAAGAAAGAAAAAATATGGAAGAGAATATGAAATTGGAAATTGAACAAAGCAAGATAGAAGAAGGATGCTTGAAATAAATTATCAATTAGAAGAAAAAAAAATCTGATAAGCTTGAACAAGAAGTATTAATCCTAAGATCTAATATGGAAAATACAAGAAGTTTTGAAGACAAATTTAAGACAAGTTCTACAATGATTGATGAGTTGATTTCATCTTAGAAACTTGCAAAGGATAAAGGTGGTCAAGGACTTGAAGAAGCAAAAAGCTCAAAGACTAAATGAGTTCTCAATAAAGTGGACCATCAAAGGAAACTTCAAGGAAATGCTTATGAAAATAAGAACCGAAGGATCAATACTAGAAGGATTCCCATTCGATAGCCTAATGCTCAAAGGTACCCATCTTTTAATGGTTTTTTCTTCTCATGCAATAAATTTGGACATAGAGCAATAGAATGTAAAAATAAGATGAACCAAAATAGAATGAGTTAGAATGGTCAATTCTTTGTTGGACAATGTTATGTTTGTAACAAGTTTGGACATAGAGCTACCGAATGTAGGAGCCAAATGAAGATGAATAGGTTTAATACTAGTAGAAGGATTCAATATTTTCAAGGCTATTGTTATACATGCAATGTATTTGGACACAAGGCTAATCAATGCAGTTCAAGGATATGTGATGTGCTACACTTGCAACAAATCAAGACATTTCTCAAAAAATTTAAGAGAAAAGCTAGGAATAAACATAATCTAAAAAAAAAAGAACAATCCTACAAACAAGGTAGATCCAAAAGAAGTAAGGAGAGAGATGTCAAAAATTTGGATGAAGGAAGAACTTGAGAATAAGAATGAATCAAATAACTTTGTATTTGCATCCAATAAAGATACCTCTTCCAAGAACTAAACACAATAGTAGTTTCAGGGGGATTAGTCACAATTTTTTTTAACAAACCCCTGATATATGTGGTGTCATGTGATGACACATGGATAAGTGATGTGAATCTCCATTTTGAAGGAATTGGAGAAAATTTTGGTAGAAAAGATACAAATTAGGAAAATTGTGGAGCTCTTCTTGGTTTACAGTGTTTCTCATAAAGCAGTTGGTAGCTTAAAAGCAATAAATGCAAAATTAGGGGAAAATCGGGTGAATCCAGAAAAACACCATAACTTGGAGAAGGAAGAGTGTGGAAATGAGTCTCTTGTAATAGATTTCAGTACAAAAGCTTTTTCATTCAAAAATTGATTTGACAGCTTCAGCTAGGAAGGTGATATTGACAGAGTAAAGTAATGATGATGATGTCATGAGTGATAAATTACCTTTTTGTGATGAAACCCTAAAAGTGACAAGTTAAATAAGGAAATTGAGTGATCATTCTTTTTCACATTTCAAATTGAATGAGCTAAGAAGAAAATCACAGTAGGGAGACAAGGAGTTAGGGTTGTTGGCAAGAAAAAGTATAGAGAAAAAAGTTGAAACAATGGAATCAAAGGGAACTTCTAATTCATAATATAATATAACCTATGATAATTTGTTACCATTGAAAGAGAATGTTGTGTAGAAGTCAGTTGTACCGATTGGGAAGTAGGTCTATAGGTACCTAGAATGTTTAGAAGAGAAGGAAAAAAATTGTAAAGAATACTTTGCAAACAAAATATATACATGGAATTCTAGTATGGTTTTTAGTCTGGTTGGGATGTCTAAGGTAGAGTCCTCCTTTTGAAAGAAGAAATCAAGAAGAGTCATTTTTAGTTCTCCTCTGGAAATAAAGAAGTTGAAGGATGAAGAAAAGAAAGAAGAAAAGGAAGAAAATATTGCAGAGGCTTTTGATCTAGCATCAATAGATGACAATGAAGAATATTTTACTAAAGGGAAGGTGTTGAATATTCTTGAGCAATTTGATGGATTGAAGAAGATTGGAGATGCTTGGTTGTCATGACCAACATATGAACAGGATGAGATCATAAAATCCTTGGTTGTTTACATAATTCATAATGATATTGATTTGAGTGTGTTGACAAATGTTTTACCAAAAGTATTGATTGATTAGATTGAAGAAAAACTAAAGGTACTATCACCTAGGGAAAGAGAAGAAAAAGATGAGATTCAATTGGCTATGGAAGAAAGATGCAAAAATACACAGAAGAAGTTGTCTGAGAGCATAAATGGGTTGAAAAAATGCATCAAAAGCATAAATAGTGTGTACAAGTATTCTCTCTAGTGGCTCACTGCTATAAAAAATTATAGAGAAAAAATCGATGCTATTGAGCTTGAGCTGGATTCTATTGGGAAAATAAATAATATCCTTAATGGCAGGGATAGAATGCAGAAGAAAAGGATCAATTCCTTACAGTATGAACTTGTAGGAATTCTGGTACAAAGGGATAATATTGTGAAGGAATTCTGGAAATTCAAAGAGATAATTGAATTGAGATTGGAATGACTTTCTAGTCTCCTGGTGGAAGCTAAGAAGAATGAACAAAACATCACTATCTCAGACACTCTTCTGGAAAAAATTGATTCGATTGTAATGAATAACAGTATTTTTGTAAACATTGGATTTCCAGTGGATTCCTAGAAGACATTTCTTCTGAAATTAAAAGAAAAACACAAGGAGATATTTTAGGAAAAGAAGGATTGAGGTAAAGAATAATTTTTTATATAATTTTTGAAAACTATTTTTGTGTAGAAAATTTTGGTGTAAGGGGGAGATAAATCTTCATTTCCATTGATTTCAAAGGGAGAGAGAGAGTACATGTGAAAACAATGGAAATAATTATAGCTCGTTAAGGGAACTGAAAAGGTTGTAATTGTTGGCTTTCAAATCTTTTGTTTCCATCAATGACAAAGGGAGAGATTGTTGGAAATTGGATTGCATCAAGTGGTTGTCATTGATGTCAAAATAGTATTGAATGTATCAGATGTTTACCAGAAGTTATTCCCTATAAAATATGTTCTTTATCTATGATCTGGTGTGTTGGATTTTGAGTTTAGATTCTACAGTCATAAGACAAGCTATGACCTTGACATATTATCTATGCCATGTTATGAATCTCTCAAACATCTATACTCAGGATCTTAAGATGCTTTGTGTTGGGAGCAGCAAATTATGAATGATAGATGAAAATATAATGCTACATTGTCTTCGAAATTTGTTTGAACATTTGAAGCTCTTATGGTTGGGTCCTATTCTTGGCTGACCTAACACATATTATGAGGATGTTTTGCATAGATCTTAGCCGACTTGGTATAATGTACTAATTTTCAAATCATATTTGGTGCTGACCTAATTGATGAATAAATATATACTCATATATATAGGATTTTTTGAAGAATAAGATATGATGAGAGAGGGAGAAGCAAAATGTGAATGAAAAGTGTGGTGTGTGAAGTGTCAATGTGAAAAGGATTAAGTGGTATGATTTATAAATTGTGTATTAGTTGAGTGATTACTGTGTGAGGTAGTACTTCATATTTTGAGCTTTAGTTGGAACTAAATTTGGCACAAGAAAGGTGTATTCCATTAGTTCATACTTTTGGTAGTGAGCCATAAATTTTGTATTCTAGTAGTAAGCCATATTTTGTATCTTCAAGTTGAAGCCATGTTGGATAGTCAATCCTTATTCCAGGCAGTGAGCCTCATTCCAAACAGTGAGTCCTTATTTTAGGTAGTGAGCCTTTTTGTAATCGGTTTTGATATTCTCTATAGTGGGATTTAATCCTCACCGTGGTTTTTCCCTTGTTTGGTTTTCCACGTAAATTTGGTGTTATTGTGTTTATGTGTTGGGTTTGAGTTTCTACATTGGCATTTGATGATTAATCATTTAAGTAGTTTTAAGTATCAGTTCTGGTGATTGAAATAAAGGTTAAAATATGTGAATTGATTTACCCCCCTCTTAGTTGTCATATTCAATAATCATGACGAGGCCTACAACAAGAGGCAAAAAGAATGCTACCACACCTGGGAAATCTTTAGATAAGGATGATGTAGAAACAAAGGATATTAACATTAATAATGAAATCAACAACATCAAGGGTAAAATTTCATCAATTAGGAATGAGATAAATGCATTTTATAAGAAGTTGGACACAATTATTTGGGGATGAAGTATAACGGTGGATATTTTCCTAGTAAGCTGGAGGATTTAATGCTTTTGTTGGATATGAATTATTTTCCTGCTTGAATCAAATTTCAAGAAGGATCATCCCTTTAATAATCCTATGCCTAGGAAATTAATACCCAAGTTGGATATGAGAAATTTTCATGGCAAGGATCCAACCAATTGGATTTGTCAAATGGAGTACTTATTTGATCTTCATCATGTTCCTAGTCAATAGAAGGTGTCTATGGCATTATTATACTTGGAACCAAATCAAATTATTTGGTATTATTGGTTAAGTGATGAGAAGAGAAATAAGGGTTGTGTGGTCACATGGTGAATTTTTCAAGAGGAACTTGCTACCCATGTTATGGAGATAACTTTATGGATAGCTACTTTATCCAACTCACTAAACTAAAGCAAACATGTATGATCAAGGACTATACTCAAAAATTTAAATCCCTTTGTCTAAGAGTGGAGAATGTGACACAAGAAAATATGAAGGAATTATTTCTAGGATACTTAAAGAACCGCATAATGGAAAACTATGCTTTTACAAACAAAATAGAGATAATGGAAACTTATGATTTTGCAAAAAAAATAGAGATAATGGTAACCTATGATTTTGAAAACAAAATAGTGACACGATGAGTTCCAGAAGACAACAAGAAAACATCAAACTCAAATACAAGATGATCTCTTGGAAAGTGCACTAGGAATTTTGGAAAACCACCTTCCTCACATAGGCGACAAAAATTTAAGCTTATAAACAACAATGAAACAACATAACATATGTGTATTAATATAGGATTCCAAGCTTACAATCCTTAGTACAAGGAATTTTTTTAAAAATATATATATACATTGTCTTCAACCCAATCGAACTTCCCATGAAATTCATACCTACCTCTTCTCGTTTCTCATCTTTTATTAAATTATTTGCATATTCTTCCTAGCCAAAACCAATTAGGCGAATTCTGATATCATCCCTCTCCTCCCTTTTACTCTTCCTCTATCACACAAAATGACTTTTCTGCAAACCATTGGTCTCCTCTCAATGTAAAAAACTCCACTCAAAACTATGCGACTGATTTGACCTCAAAAACTATTATGTAACTTCCATAACCATATTGCTTCCAACAAGGAAGGAAGACTAATATTCTTGATGACACACAATGCTCACCACATGTCACAAGGAAAATAAATAAATAAGAATCAACAACCAAAATCCAAAGTTACAAAACCAAAATTGATATTGCAAACCAAATTTGGAAGGATCGATGCCCCTACATCAGGCTCCCTAAGGGAAACAAAAAGATCATGAACTCCTGTTCATGAGGTCATCAATGGAATAACCATATTTAGAGATTTCAAGTGAAAAAAAATAGGAAGCATCATCCAAAGGATGATTGCATTATCTCACCAAATACCTAAACTACTTTTTACCATGGGTTTTCTTCTACAATTGTTTATCAAGAATGCATTCAATTTCCACCAAAATGAGTTTGATCACATGTTGGTCTTCAATGGATTTCAACTCTAACTGCATCATTTCTTCATCTATAGCAACTTTGTATGGATACAAATATTCTACATTGAAGATTGGTGAAATCCCCATACTTAGAGGAATACTAATTTCATAGGAATTCGTTGAAAACTTCTGAAGAATCTTGCAACTTGGACCAAATTTCTTCATCTTCAATTTATTATATGTTGAAGTGAGCAACCAAGATCTTCAATCTGCAACACCAAATAACCTCCACAAGAAATAGAGAGAAACAACAATGGAATATGCTATTCCACCAAACAAGAATTGCAATATGATACAATATGCAATACTAAGTATACAATACAAAATATGCTAGACATTCCTTGCTTATAAAGGAAAGGGAGAGAGATAGGATTAGACAAGATCATGCCAAGTTTCTTAATCCTATCACATGAGACAACTAACTCATAACTACCTAGGTTAATGTAAATTCTAGATAATACAACTATGAATTTTAGAAGAAGTCTTTTATCCTAAGTAAACTCAACATTTGAACTAAGTACCCTAAGTCCCTAGTAAAGAATTAACTAGGTAGAAGACATTATTGACACCAACATCCCCCCTTAAGTGCAACTTAGGGAGGAAAAAATGAATTAAAATATGCAAAATATGGGTCCCGACAACAAGGCCTGATGAGGTACCATGTTCTCACAAGAAGAGAAAAGGAGGAAAACCTTGTGGGAGAGAAATCCTCTCCAAAAGAGAGAAAAATATGCAAAGAAATCTTAAGAATCCTCCAAAACAATGTCCCAAAGAATAAGAACATCACTGAAGTAGGAACAAGTTGCAAACAACTATCGAAAGATGACTTCTATAGTGCTATAACTAAAGAATTTCCTCTAAAAATAGGATGATCATGATCAAGAAGACAACAATCTGCATGAGTGCCCCCAATGACACTAATCGAACAATGATTAGATGGAAACATAGGAAAAACATCTATCGATTGAAGATATAGATGGCACATGAATCTGTACAAGTGACCCCAATGACACTACTCAACAAAAGTAAGTTGAAAATATATGTGCCAATAGTCTAAAGAACATTGATCAACTGAGGATGAAAGGTTGCATCCACAAACATGAATACAAGAGTGTCTATATGGTAAATGTTCCATCTCATTGAAATGCATGGGTAACTAGCCACTACATCTCCCTAGTACATAAGAATAAATACTAGATACATAGTTCACTCCAAAGAAAAACCAAGGAAGCATTAGCACAGACAATATAATACCCCGCATAATGCTAACTTGGGAGATGCATGATAGATTCATTGAAACTTTGTGTATCATCATGTAGTGCATGAAGGAGAAGAAACAAACATCTGAAAGTGCACAATAAAGTACCTACAACTGAAAAGGCTGTGCAAAAACAAGGTGCACATGCATGAGGCAAGAATCACATGGATTCATTGTTGTCTTGGAGGGATACTCATTGGAAAAAGGTGTGATGGAAAATAACAAAGGCACAACACAATCCCCTATGACACTTTATAATATAGTGCGAATACAAAATATGACACAACCTTATGTGCAAAATCCCCCCAAAAAAATGTACAATAGTGTGGCACTTCATCTCAATGCATTTACATATAAGAAATTGCTTACAAATGATGCTCAAAATACCCACAAAGAAAAAAATACTAGATATACATATAAGTTATCCCAAATCAAGCCATCCCATGCAAACAAAAATATTCCATGTGTCAAAATATTTCAGTAATGAACTAGAGTGTTAAAACAAAAAAATTGAATTAATTATACTAGGGGCCAAATTTGGAAAAAGTGCATGAGTAACTCTGAAGATCTTAGAGATACCTTTTCAATGCCATAAAAATTGTGAAAAATGAAGGAACAAAGAAAAATATATGAGCTTAGGAGTGAAAGATGGATATCTGACTTCAACAAGCAGTAAAGGCACCCAAACAACAAAATTCTAAAAAACCACCTATACCACTAGAAAATACACATCACCAAATTTTTGGCAATTGTACCATAGAAAAATGGCTCTTGGACATTTTTATGGTCTTTTAGGTCTTTCTCTCATGATGCTTGATTTTTTTTGCTTTGATTTAATGTCGCAATGTGACTTCTTCATTCCCATTAGGTCCTAAACATTCAAATTATGACATCTTGTGAAGGTGTTGTAACACATTTCTAAACTTTTCTAGACTCTTTTCATTACAATTCACCTAAAAATCACCTTTTCATCACTTATCAAGTCCTATTTTGAAGTGTTGTAAAGTCTTGTAACAAGATTTCATGCTTTTCTAGGCTTAATTTCACTATTTACACCTTTCTTATGCTTTATTTGACCCCTTTATGCACTCATAAGGCTTAATTAAGTGTATTTTTGAATGTAAACCTGACAAAGAACATTAAATGTGACTTAATTCCTGACACCCACTTACAAGTCCAAGGTAGGACCCATTTTCCATGGGTGGTGAATGAGTCCCTCTTGGCTCCAAATTTAAAATATTTCAAAATTTCTTTCAAGTTTTTATTCAAATACCTTATGTTGGCTTGTGATGTTGTATTATTGGGTTACTAAGGCACAAGAGTTTATAAATAAGTGTTTTTACATCCATTTTAACCCCCATTCATTCACTAATTCATCCAAGCATTCAATCATCCATTCAAGCACTTTGCATCATTCAATCAAGCATTAATCAAGTGTCTTGGAGTAGCCATTGACATATCTTTAGATTTCTTCAACAAGGTTGTGGTGAGTTTAGGAAATTTACATGTTGTTTATTCATATTTCCTTGTTCATTTCATTCCATTTCTTCATTGAGGGTTTGATTACCAAAGTGGGATTTGACTAAGGCAAATCCCTATATCCTAACCCTTAACCAATTTTCCCCTTTTGCATGTGTGTTTGCAGACTTGTGTATGTATATTTTTCAAGCAATTAGGTTTTGAAAGGTGGTCAAGAAGTCAACAAAGTGTTTCAAGTCAACTACAACCTATTTCAAGACTGGAGAAACCTACAATCCATTTTCTGCAGATTTGACTTTGTCAACCCGGCAAGAAGGCAAGTGCAGATCTAGAACTATAGAAATTGTCCCTGATTTCACAGACTTTTGGGAGAGGACTGATTTTCCATTAGTGGCAAATAAGTCCCACCTCAAGGCTAGAAAACTAGATTTTGTCAGATTCTAGATCCCAACAATCATAAACTAGTTTTTAAGACTTTTTGCCAGTAGCAGGACTGATTTTCCATCAGTAGTGAATGAGTCCCACTGGTGATTTTCACTGATTTCTTCCAACATTCAGATCACTCCAGATTCAACATTCATTGCCCAGGTGTACTCTTTTTAGCCTTGTTTAATTCGGTTTGCATTAGTTTACTTCTTTATTGCATTTTCTGCATATCACATTATGTTTTCAAACATTGCACATTTCTTAGGTTTTGCATTCATAATCGGCCAATTAGTTCATTTAGTTGCATTTAGATAATCTCATTTAGCCTTAATCACATCATACATACATTATATTGAGTGAACCACATTGATTTTGAAGGTCTATCTCTCTCCTTTTAAGTGAAAGATCCTAAGAGTGTAAGAGTAGCCTATAGACCTCATTCAAAATCTATGGTTCATTTTGGTGAACTTGATTCCAATTGCATCTTGCATCCTAGGTTTCATTTGCATCAACATTCAACTAGGTATTGCTTTTTTTTGCATCCTAGGGTTTATCATATTGCATTAGTGAAAGACTCATTTAGATTTCATTTTTGCATATCAAAACATTCAAAAACTGAATATCTACATTTGTATCTTAAACTGGCATCTAAAAAGCATTAAAATCATTTTAAATTTTCTAAAAAACACAAAAAAAATCATAATTGGACTCATTCACCAACCTAGGCAAATCAGTCCACTTGCACATTTTAGGTAGCACTTTCAGGTATTTTCTGGGAATTTACTACATTTTTGTTCTTTGTTAAATTATTTCTTTGTTTCAGTTTGTAGGATTTATGTTATTTACATTTTGCACTCCTAGATTTCATTTCATTTGCATTCACCCCATCCTTTGTGGAACTTGTATGAGTGTTTGGTGCCCCATTGATAATACTTTAGTGAGATGAAGTTCTAGACTCATGGCTTCCCGCGATAGCCCTTTCGTTGTGGGCCTTGGGATCTCAAGAACTCCTACTCCTAGTATGGACAATGGTGCATTAGGCATGGATACTACCACTACTATACCTTCACCTTTCCATCCAATAAATATTGACACACAAAATAATTACATTCCACAAGAAAAATTCATTAGTATTCATGAATATTTTGCACACTTACAACAAGACTTATCTCTTGAAAACATTTCAACTACTGCCATACCTATACCATAGAAAACCTTCATCATTTGATTGAAAGTGATGATGAATGACAAGTTATGAAAACAATTGATGAGATATATAATAAACATGTTCCTTCTACATCCCAATCCACAAACATTGTTGTAAGCCAAGGAGGAGCCCACATTCCTCACCCTTCAACCATAACATCCATTCCAACTTATACCACTCCCCAAGTTACAACAACCATGCAGCAAGTTAGTCATGCGACTCCTTTTGTTCTTCCAACTAGCATTCCTAGTTCTTTTGTGGCATTGCATGTTCCATCTACCACCTTCACCCCTCTTATGATCCCTTTCACTTCTCCTAACATTACATACACTCGATCACCATTTTCCCTTCCACCTCATACCACTTACCCCAATCCCATAATTACACAACTCTTTAACACTGTTTCATCCATGCAACAACAAATATCCCCCATTAGCCAAAGTCAAAATGCTCCACCCACATATCATGTTCATAGTAGCCCCTTATCTTTAGAGATATTACAAACCCCGATGCCACAAGGGATTGAGATGCTTAGGTTTAAGAAGTACGAAGGTAAAGGAAACCCTACTAATCATGTCAATGCTTATACAACCTTGTGCAGTGATTTTGTCCTTGACGATAAGCTTTTAGCCAAACTTTTCTTGGGACCTTAAAAGACATTGCATTGGAGTGGTTTTCAAATTTACCCAATCATTCAACACAATCGTTCAATGAACTTGTGGATGCCTTTATAAGTCACTTTCAAGTTCATATGACTCCTAAAATGAAAATGGCCAATCTAATGCGATGTAAACAAAATGTAGATGAAAAAGTAACTAATTTCATTTCATGATATTAATTATTGTATGCTCAAATTGATGTCAAGATTCCTGATTCACATCTATAGAAGATATTTATTGAAAACTTACACATAAACCTTCAGGATAAGTTGACTATGATGAAATTTCCTTCATTCATGCACTTATGCAAGATCCTTTGTGACTATCACAACTAAGTTTCTAGTCATGATTCAAAGTCCACTTCTAATCAAGCTGAGAAGTTCGAACCAAATAACCAAAACAACACGCAAAACTTTCAAAAACTAAACAGAGGATTTTTACAGTTTAATTCACCTCATACCTAATCAAGTGGTAGTTTTTAAAGCAACGATGCCCTATACATATGGGGACCTGAAGAGACAATTTACCCCCTTTCCCAATACCCTCCATAACATAATGAATCAACTGCTACAACAATAGATGATCACTTTGCCTACCGTTAAACCCCTTGATACCACCCAACCTTTACCACCCACCTTCAATCTAAGTTCCTATTGTTATTTTGATGGCCAAAATGGATATGACACTGAACAATGTAAGCGTCTCAAACACTTAGTTCAAGACCTCATTGATTCAAATTGTTTGTCCATTACGGGTGTCAATGATCAAGGTAATAAGTCCATTGCACCCCCTAATCAGAATTTACAAATCTTTACCAACCCTATGCCTAAGCACAATGTTTCCTTTGTCAAGGCTAGTGAACCTTCAAATACTCATGTGATGAACATTAATACAACTAATGAGCAACATGACATTGCTCCAATTGTTACCCAAGTTAATCCTATGGATGAACTTGTGGGTATGATAGACGTTGTCCCTCATAAAGTCCCAACCATCAAATCTCTTGATATTACCTTTTCCTCTCATGATATACTTTAAAATTTTTCTGATGGTCCTATTTACATAGCTAGCAAAATCTATGATAAGCACACCAATGGGATATTAATAGATCCCGCTTGTGGCAAGAATGTGATCATAGAAGAATTTTTAGTACTACATGAGCTTTATCAAGAAGATTATGATAAACCAACCGCATGGATTAAAACACATACTAGTTTTGTGTGCCCTACAATTGGATCAATCATACTCCCATTACAAATAGGACCCAAAAAATTGGAAGTAATATTTTCTATTATTCCACAATTGGATCAATTTCATCTGCAGTTAGGCCACCCTTGGCTTCACTCGATGAAAGCATTCCCCTTAGTTGTTCACAAATGTTTGAAGTTTCCACACAATAAAATATTTACCATACACCATAGTGGTTTTCATCCATTGTCTTCTAAAGGTAATTTCTCCTTAGAATCCTTTTGGCCTGAACCTATGGAGCCCATCACCCCTCATAAAAATTTATTTTTCATAACCTATCAAAAATTTAAAGCAAAATGAATAGCCAACTTGTCTCTTCGCTCGATGTCCCCATCCACTTCCACTCCTCCCATCATAGAGGATACATGCTTCAACCCGAGTCCAAAACTAAACAAACAACACCACCCCATGAGCAACCAACCATAGAAACTTATCCCTTCCTCCTTTAAATGCCCATGAGATAATGAAACCAACCTAGTAATGCCTCCTCGTATTAAAAAAGTGTATAAAGCTAAAGAGAAAGTGATTGACCCATATTCTTTAGTTTTTTCCATTCTTCCCACTTCAGAAGAAAAGGAACCTATGGTGGATCAACCTACTCTTACACCTCAACAACTTCAAAATAGAATTAATTGAAACTACAGTGCTAGGGAGAATAGGTGTTGTATTTGTCTCCAACTGCTTGTTAGTCACGAATGGAAGAAAACACGAAAAATCAACCTCCACCTTTGATAGAAGCAATAGATGATCACCCTTCTCCTCATGACCCACCACAAGATAATACAGTCCAACCCTCACAACAAAATGATCCAATCCAATAGCCACAACTTTTGATACATCCTTCCTTGGAAATCGCCCTTCGTCCCCCATCGTAATTATTCTTGATGATGATGATGATGAGGAAATCACAAAAATAGATGAATAAGTGCATAATGATCTAAATTCTTTATTTTCATCTACCATGAGATTACATGACAAGTCTTCTCAACCAAGTGAAGAACCTAGTACATCTCCTAGTTCAGCACTTCCAATTCTTCCTTTGGATAGTCAACCTCCCTCACAATACACTGAACATGATTTGGAGGTGGATGACTTGTTAGATGGTTGAATTGCATTCGCCTTGCTAGCCATTTGCATTTTTCTTTCCTTTGATCTTCCTTTTCCAATTTTATGTGTGTATCATGTTCCCTCGTAATGTGTGTTTGATGTTTTCTCTCTCTCTTTGTACACTTCCATTTGTACCTCTATTCTTCTATATGTCGTACATTAATTTTTCCCTTTTCCCCTTCTTGTTTTATGTTTTCCTTTTGGGGATGACACAAAGTGTTGAGATGACCAATGGCTCTTCCATGTTGACCCAAATGGCCCCTTTTCCTTTTTACTATATTTTTCTTGTGTTTTCCTTTTGGGGATGATGCAAGGCATCAAGACCGAAATGTCTCCTTCATGTTGACCCAAAAGCTTTTCCTTTTCTTTTTCCTTTTTGTTTTCTTTTTTCTTGTGTTTTCCTTTTGGGGACGATGCAAAGCATTGAGACTACAATGTCTCTTCCATGTTGACCAAAAATGAACTTTATTTTTCTTTTGTTTTCACTCTCTTTATGTAATTCTTCCAGTTCTATGTATTCAGGGAATGATGACAATTCTGAGCTCTTTAATATAAAAAAATGCAGCAATCAAAATATTGACCCCAAATCCATAGATCCCTTATGTGTTTGGTGTGTTCCTTTCTGGGGGAAACTCCCTCTCTTTTTATTTCTTTTTCTCTTACATGATGCAACCTTACTTGGAAACATATGACTTGGCATATGCCTTTCCAAGTTGGCTCTCATGTCTTGTTTCTTTTTGCATTTTTCCTTCACTACTTTAAAGTAATTGCTCACAAAACAGTGTGTAGAAATTCCTTTAAAGTGGGAAGCATACATTGGCATAATTCATTTGCATTTTTGGTTCTTATTGCAGCCTTGTCACTTCATATGATGCATTTTTCACTCTGTGGATGAAATTGGGTGTGATGTCCTTCATAAGTGTGATCTATCTTAGCATATTACATTCATCTTAGTGGCTTGATGCAATGCACTGCATCCCCTAAGTTGTGAATATTTTATTCTTTTATTGGTCCTCTCTTGGAGACATTAGACACAATGTTCTCTAAGTGATAGACCTTGCGTGAACTTAACAAGACTACTTTGAAATTTCTTTTACATTTTACAACTTTACCACCTTGCATAACACAACTTGCATGCCTGTGGTACTATCCTCCTTGTTCACAAGTTCTAAGAATACAAAGCTTTGATTGTCTCATGAAGCACGAACCAACATTTTCCTTTGTGGCACCTTGTTAAAGTTATCAAGAGGTATAACTTTGATATGATTGAGCAGGAAGCCCATTCAACAACATGACGTTTCCCATAGCCACCTTTGTGTTTGTGAGTGCATACCAACTAGCGTATGTATTTCACCTTTTGGGCCTTCTCACCCGGAATACTTCCATGAGTTATGTCACCCCAGAGTGAGTATGCATTCTCTTTTTCTCACAAACAACCTAGATCTAATCCACAACTAGTTGGGCAGACGATTGAAGCTTAATCTGATTCTCCCTTTTCTTCACATGTGTGTTCCTTTGTTTTTATGTTTAGTTTTCCATTGGATCTTAATCCTAGGGGCTTGATCATCCCTCTTGATCATTGTTGTTCCATCCTACTAGCATAAGTACATTTGGATCCTTCTAGATGTGCATGGCTACTTTAGTGTGAGTTTGAGGCAAGTTCATCCTCTCACTAAAGTGGGGGCTAAATGTACCATAGAAAAATGGCTCTTAGATATTTTCATGGTCTTTTATGTCTTTCTCTCATGATGCTTGATTTTTTTTGCTTTGATTTAATGTCGCAATGTGACTTCTGCATTCACATTAGGTCCTAAACATTCAAATTATGACGTCTTCTGAAGGTGTTGTGAAGTGTTGTAACAAATTTCTAAAATTTTCTAGACTCTTTTCATTACAATTCACCTAAAAATAACCTTTTCATCACTTATCAAGTCCTATTGTGAAGTGTTGCAAAGTCTTGTAACAAGATTTCACGCTTTTCTAGGCTTACTTTCACTATTTACACATTTCTTATGCTTTATTTGACCCCTTTATGCACTCATATGGATTAATTAAGTGTATTTTTTAATGTAAACCCAACAAATAAAATTAAATTATGTGACTTAATTCCCAACACCCACTTACAAGTTCAAGGTGGGACCCATTCACCAAGGGTGGTGAATGAGTCCCTCTTGGCTCCAAATTCAAAATATTTCAAATTTTCTTTTGGGTTTTTACTCAAAATTAGCTTATGTCAGCCTGTGATGTTGTATTCTTGGGTTACTAAGGCACAAGAGTTTATAAATAAGTTTTTTTACATCCATTTCAACCCCCATTCATTCACTAATTCATCCAAGCATTCAATCATCCATTCGATCACTTTGCATCATTCAATCAAGCATTAATCAAGTGTCCTGGAGCAACCATTGAATTATCTTCATATTTATTCAACAAGGTTGTGGTGATTTTAGGACATTTACATGTTTATTCATCTTTCCTTGTTCATTTCATTCCATTTCTTCATTGAGGGTTTGATTACCAAAGTGGGATTTGACCAAGCCAAATACCTATATCCTAACCCTTAACCATTTTTCCCCTTCTGCATGTGTGTTTGCATAATTTTCAAGAAATTAAGTGTTGAAAGGTGGTCAAGAAGTCAACAAAGTGTTTCAAGTCAACTACAACCTATTTCAAGCTTAGAGACAACCTACAGTCTAGTTTCTATGAATTTGACTTCGTCAACCCAACAAGAAGGCAAGTGTAGATCCAAAACTACAAAATTGGTCCCTGATTTCACAAAATATTGGAAGAGGACTGATTCACTATCAGTGGCGAATGAGTCACACCTTAAGGCTGGAAAATTAGATTTTGTCAAATTCCAGATCCTGATAATCAGAAACCAATTTTTAGGACTTTTTGCTAGTAGTAGGAATAATTCACCATCAGTGGCGAATGAGTCCCACTTGTGATTTTCACTGATTTATTCCATCATTCAAATCACTCTAGATTCAATATTCATTTCCCAGGTGTACTCTATTCAACCTTGTTTAATTCTGTTTGCATTAGTTTACTTCTTTATTGCATTTTCTACATATCACATTGCGTTTTCAAACATTACACATTTCTTAGGTTTCACATTCATAATTAGTCAATTAGTTCATTTAGGTGCATTTATATCATCTCATTTGGCCTTAATTGCATCATACATACATTATATTGAGTGAACCACATTGATTTTGAAGGTCTATCTTTCTCCTTTTTAAGTGAAAGATCCTAAGAGTGTAAGAGTATCCTATAGACCTCATTCAAAATCTATCCATCACACCTAGTGAGAGTGTCATTAGAGTGGTGGGCCTCTAGCTACACCACTTTAGTGCTAAGCCCCTGGCTTCACCAATAATTTTCGATTATGCAAAATGATTGATGAAATGTAATCATCCAAACAAAGTTTTAAATGAAACTTTTAATACAAAATTTTAATATATATCTAAAAAGAAAAGTTTGAAAAACTTGCAACAATGATTGATGTGATGGGACAACCCACTGGAGGGTACTTAGACCTACAATAAATGATAGCACCATATGAAGATCGAAGGACTCATATTTGACTACTTGTTTGAGGGAAAAACTTTTCCAGCAACTAGTGAAAAGGACAATTTGACCGTTGGAGAAAGGCAATGGAAATTGGAGGGTCCGCAACGGAAGAAAGAGACTAGTAGAGATGTAAACAAGGGCTAGTAAACTTTAAATTGTCGGTGAAGGTGAAATATCGATGGGAGAATCCAATGGAGCTAGCGGGTTGGCCCAAGAATGCCGACAATGACCTATCAAAGGCTGAAAAATCTACCTTGTATGTACTATGACCTTTTGCCATATATTAAATTCGCAAACTTATAACATAAACCCTCAAAATAATTTATACATGCCCAATAAAATTTTTAATAGCCTAAAAAATTTAAAACAAATATTTGTTGGCAGATTTTTTTTTCTAAATAATATTTTCTACAAATCATACCTTCTACTTGGAGGGTCGTACGACCCTTTGAGTAAATTTTTTTTTCCTCAAAAACAATTTTCATTGAACATAGGAAAATTATATATCAAAATTCATGCAAATGGCCTCCCAAATGCAATGGAAAGGTTATTTTTTGTCAAAATTGTTCCTATTAAAAGCTATTCACCAAATCCGAGCTTCAAACAGTTGTTTGGAAAAGTTGCAAATGGTGACCAAATTGAGTGAAACAAAATCCAAATCTGACTTTCTTGAGCATCCTGGATGCAATGGGGCATCCCAAAATACTGCCACTATAGCCAAAAGTGTTGCAATCACCAAATCTCACCAAAATTCATACATGCAATATAGGATTAATAAATATTTGCAAACCCTTTATGATTCTCAAGATCGTATTGAAACGCAAGAGAAGAGCATGTAGGGAATTTGTAAGATCATGAAAGAAACTCAAATCATAATAGAAAAATTGATAGTATAAAATCTCTAATGAAAAAAGGAAGGGGCTTGCAATATTCAAAGCTCTGATACCATGTGGAAGTGAGTAACCAAGGCCTTCAATCTACAAGGGTCAGTGCAGGATCATGGGGGTCCAAACTAGTCCCTTAAGTGGCAATCAAATTTAGAAAAACAAAGTGAGGAAATTTGACATAAAGATTTGAATAAGTTATTAACTATAGTGTAAAAATTGTATGCTCTTCTTGGAGATGGTACAATCTCACACTTAATTTGGACCAATTTTAGTATCCTTGCATTTATGACCCTTTAAATCATCAATAATAGGCCCCTAAGACCCTTTATTTCGGATCTCAAGGCTAATGTTAGTTGAAATCTTGGTGAAATCAACAAAGCCATTCAATTTTCTAACAACTCGACATTTACTCACCCTGAAAAGTTAGGGTAGGACTCATACACCACCTTGGGCATATGAGTCCCCCTAGGTGGGACCCAAATTTCGAGTGATCTGACAATACTGGTTTACAATTTTTGGCCAAACTAGACACTGAACTGATTTTTCTTACTAAATCTTCATTTTCGGGCACCTATAGTGGCTAAACCATGAGGAATTTGAAGATGATGCAAACTAGTGATTTGTGACATTTTGTTTGTAGATTCTAAATATATATATATATTTTAATTTGTGGAATTAGATTGCACTTCTTTTTCCATCTCCTTCAAAAACTAGTTTTTTCAAGTAAACACCATTTTTAAGGAGTGACACTCACTGTATAACACAACCTTTTTTCCATTGAGGATAAAATTATATTTTTTTGAATTTAGATTTTTAACTATGATGTCTAGTGCTTCTAATTGGTTCCATAGTGTTTTATAGAATATTTTTTCCTTAATAAAGTTTTGAAGTCAACAAATTAAAATTTAGACATAGGCCGACTATATAACACAACTTTTTTTTTGTGTATCGAAATTCAATTTTTCTTTTTTTGGTTGGATCAAGGAATTCAATATCTGGTGCACTCATATTTTTCAATTTTTTTTTTATAATCTTATATTTTTCCACATGTGCAGAATAGAGAGCTTGATTTTCGGTGAAAAATCTACATTCACAAGAAATAAAAAAATAAATATAATAATAAAATTAAAATTATTTAAAATTATACTTTTTGGGAACCTTATAATAAGGACTACATACTTACAAAAAATGAATTTTAAATGAATTCATTTTATCCCCCAAAAGGTAAATCAAAAGTGGTTTTTTATCAACATTTTGATAGGTATAAAGGAGACTCTGTTATAGGTATGGTTTAAAACTAGTGGGGTTCTATCAAAGGGGGTTTGATCTAAGGTAGTTTGATCAAAGCCTCTTCAATTGGAATGATTTAAATGGAACCTTTTAAGGCTTAAATCATTATATTTTCTAAAAATATGTGATTTTAGTAAAAATTAGAATCTCCCAAAAATTGTAAACCAACTTTGTGAGATCACCCTGACACAAGTGGCGTATGAGTCCCATGTGGACCGTTTTTAGGGTTTGCATTGGAAATGAAGGTTTTTAATTTAAATTTTTGGTTTATGTCAACATTTGAGATCTAATAAATGGTAAATTAGATGAAGTTCCTATAAAAACAAGTTTTCAAATGTGTCAACCACATTATGACACTAAATCAAGGAAACATTAAGCTTAGTTTCACAAGGAGGGTCTAAACAAGTGTGAAAATGTCCTCGATGACATTTTTTGACACTGCATTTAGCCCCCACTTTAGTGAGAGTATGAACTTGCTTCAAAATCACACTAAAGTATACAAACATGCATCAAGAGGGGTTCAAGTGTACCAATTCCAGTATGATGAGATGACAATGATCAAGGGGGGTGATCAAGCCCCTAGGATCAAGATCCCATGGAAAACCAACATAGGCACAAAAGAACACACATGAGAATTTTTTGAAGAGCAACAATAAATCACAAGCATGCACTATCAAAGATGAACAAGAGAAAAGGTAAAAGATTCAGATCAAGCTTCAATCATTTTTCCATCACGATGTGAATCAGATCTAGGTTGTTTTTCTGAAAAATGCATACTCACTCTCAGGAAATGAAACTCCTAGTTGTCTACTAGGTGAGAAGTCCTAGAAGGTGAGAAACATACACTCATGGCTGGTATGAACTCACACACACACAAGTGGCTATGGGGAAATTCAGACCTTGTTCAAGCTTCCTGCTCAAACCGTACCAAAGTTATACCTCCTAATAACTTTAATCAGGCACCACAAAAATGGTTTTTTGAGCTTCATGAGACAAAAAAAACTCAGTATGCTTGGAGCTCATGAACAAACAAGATGGATCCATAGGGATGCGAGTTGTGTTATGCAAGGTGGCCATATAACTACAAATTTAAAATAAAAAATAAGGAATGTTCAAAGGAATCTTGCTTAGTTCATGCAAGGTCTTAACTTAGAGAACATTGTGCCTAATGTCTCCAAGAGAGGACCAATCAAAGAATAAAAGATTCCAAACATAGGGGATGCAGTGTGTCACATCAAGCCACTCAGAGGAATGTAATATGCTAAGAGAGATCACGCTCATGATAGAAATCACACCCAATGTCATCCACAAAGAAAAAAAACATCGTATAAAGTAAGAAGACTGCCCCGTGAACCATGAAAAAGGAAAATGTAAAAGAATAATGCCAATGTATGCCCCCACTTTAAAGAAATTTCCAAACACCATGCTGTGAGTGATTACTCTTTAAATGTTAAATGCAAATAAAGAAGACATGAGACACAACTTGGAAATCCCTATGCTAAGTCATATGTTTCCAAGTAAATTCATGTCATGTAAAAGAAAAAGAAAAGAGAGGGGTTGCCCCCAAAATGAAAACACCAAACACATAAGGGATCTATGGATTTGGGGTTAGTATGTTCTTGCTACAATGTTTTCAGATAGCCCAGAACTATTATCATTCCCAAAATATACATAGAACTGGAAGAATGACACAAAAAGAGTGAAAACAAAGAAATAGCCTTTTGGGTCAACATGGAAGATAGATGAATGTCTCGACACCTTGTGTCATCCACAAAAGGAAAACACATGATAAACGAAAACGATAAAGATAAAGAAAAACTTTTGGGTCAACATTGAAGATACATGAATGTCTCGACACCTTGTGTCATCCCCAAAAGGAAAACACAAGACCAATGAAAAAGATAAAGAGAAAAATGTAAAAGATTGATGACATAGAGAAGAGTGAAGGTACAAATAGAGGAATGTCACAAAGAGAGAGAAAACATCAAATAGAACATCACGAGGGATCACATCATACATATGCAATCATGCAAAAAAAAATGAAAAATAAATAATGCAATAGGCAAGGCACATGCGAGTCAACCTAAAGAAGGTCATCCACCTTCCAATCTCAATCTATATAAGTGAAAGGTAGACAACAAACCTAACAGATAGCAACAAATGCATTACTAGGACAAAGCCATCTACCTCTTTCCCCCACTAAGTGCAAGACAAGAATGAGCTGAGGTAGGTGATGGGAAAGGTCATCTAATAGTGAGAATAGAATGTTCTACATCTATTACATGAAAAGCGGTGGAAAAGGATGTGCTATGAAATCAATTGATGGAAATCATTGTCATCGAAATGAAAGTTGTTCAACACTAATTTGAATGCACAACACTCATTAGTAAAATGTCTAAGAGTTTTGTGGTATTGACAATGTGGAACCTTTGCATCTTTAGGGTATAGTATTAGTCTATCTTTCATTGGTGGTAATGTTATTAGTTCTTGTCAAAAGCAATTGTAGTTTCCTTTCACTTTCTAGTGGTGGACAAGGAAACTTTAATTTTTGTAGCTTGTAGGGCTCTTACGCTTGCTAGATTCACCAATTTCTCAAGTTAAAGGTTGAGGAGGAGGACCTAAGGTGATCCTCTCATCCTTGTGATTGTTAGAAACCATTGGTTGTTCTTTAGGAAGAAGGGTATTCATATCAGGAGGAGAATCTAAGATCATTGTACCATCACTACAGAGCCTTAGGTATTCTTTAGGAGCACTTATGTTGTGAGAGGGATCTTGATATCCTAACCCCATTGTGCTTTCATCATTTGGTATTTTCTCTAGGATTTGATGGATCTCATGTTAACTTATTGTATCACATCCTTGTTTACTCAAGATTGTGAATCCTTTTCCATATGTTTCTTCTAGATTGGTGGGAGTGCTTGTTACCTTGTTATCATAAAATGGTTGATTATTTTCTTGTTTAGAGGAACTAGGTTCACCTGGTGTAGGGAAAATAGGTTCAACTTTTGTTTCAGAATGTAAGTAACCAAACATCTCAAGAGGTGGTATCATACAGGGGTTTGGTTGTTTCACAGATGGATAAAATGATTCATTAGCTTCAAGGTTATTAAGACAATCGTTTAGGAACTTATTCATGTTGTCATCATCTTCTCCAATGATGTCAACATCACGAGGAGGACATGCATTAGGAGTTGACTGAGCATGAGTAAGGTCAATGCCATTAGGATCATGTCCAAAATCATAACTTGACACATTCACTAAGGACTTTAAGGACATCCAAAGCTTGCTAAAGCACATATCCTTGATGTGAATTTCAGATTCTAAACTATGCAACAATGTGAAATGAAATGTTCTAGATAAAAATTTTAATTTAAGGAATGCACAAGATGAAGTAATTTAAACTAGATGCAATTAATTGCATGAAATAGAAAATAGAAACTCAGAAATAGAACTTTAAATACCAGAAAATGCAGTGGAGAATATGCAAAGGGACTGATTCACCCAAGGTGGCGAATGAGTCCCAGTGAGGATTTTTTTCAAAAAAATTAAAGTTTTTCAATTGAATTATATGCTTTTTATGTTTTATGATCTATATTTGAGATGAAAATGCAGATTTTGAATGATTTTCAATGAAATTAGATGCAAAAATGCAAGCTATATGAGCTTTTAGTACTGCAAATTTTGAAACCCTAGAATGCAAATTAACTAATGCAAATCCTAATGCAATGTTAATGCAAGAAAGATCTAGGATGATAATGCACTCCAAATTAGAATTATGATGTTCTAAATGCAAGTTCACCTAAATGAAAGGTGGAAAAGTGTTTGGATTTCCACCTATGGGGTTTAGTACCTAGGAAGACAATTTTCACTAACTTTCACTCAAGAAAAAACCCTTTAGATCTCAATACAAAAGATAGAGAGATCTTGCAAGAGGGTTGTTCTAGGGGCTGAATGAAGACTAGTAAGGGGTTCACCACCAATTTTAGACTTGGAAAAGATAATGAAATGTAAGATGAAATGAAAAACTTTAATTGAATGTAAAGTAACACTAAATGAACTATAAAAGTGAATAAAATGAAACAAAAAACTGCATAAAGGAAGGTGTGCACCTAGAAATATGGGAATGGTTGTATGGAGGTCTGAAACACAGAAATTCTTACTTTATGTCTAATTGGGACTCATTCGCTAATTTGGGTGAATCAATCTAGATTTTGGAAAACTGTGTGGGAACAAGAATCTACCAAATGGGTATCCAAATCCGCAAAAACCTAAAATTTGACTAAAACTGGGACTCATTCGCTAAAATTGGTGAATCAATCTAGTTGGGATTTTTTGAAGCTTCAATGGTTCATCCTACCCTTCTCTTTTTGCTCTGTCCTTTCTGAGAGATTTCTAGATCCAAATCTTTGATTTGCAACCTGTAGGTGATCTCCAATGTTCTCCAAGGCTTGATGACAACTTTGACACCTTTGATCTCTTGACAACTTTTCTCCAATCTTGCTCCTTAGGAAATCTGCAACCTAGACCTACAAATCACACACAAAGAAGGGGGGAAATTTTTGTTGGGTTAGTGGATAGGGGTTTTCCTTCGTCAAACCCATTGTTGGTAATTAAACCTTGAAATGAAAACAAATAGGAATGGAGACTGATGAATGAACAAATGACAATGTTGCAACTCACCAAATCCTTCAATAAAGTGTTGCAAATATGCTTGAGATGGCTGCAATGGATGTAGACCTTGATCCTTGCTTGAATGATGTTGATCTTGAATGAAACACTTGATTGAATCATAAAACCTACATCACAATTGTTAGCACAATAACAAACATGATGCATGAAGTCTGTGACATGATGATTGATACTTGAATGTTGCTCTCAATGCTTGATAATTTTCCCTTCAATACTCTTGTGAATTCTTGTGAACTCAAACTTGCTATCAGAATGAACACTTGAATTCTTGGGGTGAAAATGAGTGAAAGAGCCTTGTATTTATACTCAATTATGCAAGAATTCCTAAAAGTAAAACACTCTAGGAGAATAAAATCCCACGATAAATTTGAATTAATTTTGATTTTGGGCCACATGAGACTCATTCACCCAAGGTGGTGAATGAGTCCCACCAGGCTTAACTTTTGGGACCATTTTTAAAAATTCTTAGAAATGTGGGAAACCAAGTTTGAGACCAAAAGATCTAGGTGGGAATCATTCCTCCAAGGTGGTGAATGAGTCGCAGATCACTAAATCTCTTCCATTTAAACCTGAAACACCTAAATTATGATTGGGTATTGATTGGTGTCGGGATTATCCTCAAAAAAATGCAATAAATGAGGCTTGTGGATGAAAAATAGGGCCAATTAAAGCATCAGAATGCCCAATTATTAATGACAAGCCTAGAAAAGTGTGAAAGTCTGTTACAACACTTCAGAATACTTCAAATAAGGAAAGATTAATATTTATTTTGATTAAAAAGAGATTTATTAGGTTTAGTTATTTGATAAGACCTTATAAAAGTGTGAAAGTGTGTTATAACACTTCATAGCACTTTAGAAAGGTACCATTTAAATTCATTAATTCACAAGGTCCCAAGACATAATGTGAATGTGTCAACCACATTACAACACTAAATCAAGACAACATTAAGCTTAGATTCACAAGGAGGGTCCAAACAAGTGTGAAAATGTCCTCGATGACATTTTTTGACACTACAATATCACAAATTTTTTAAAGTACATGTCATCAAATATACAATGATAGTGTGGCATGTGACTACCAGATACCTTGGGACTTGTGATCAAGCCTGTTGAGAGACGGTGGTATGCGATCGTGAACTAATAAGAGAATCTTGTGCATACTATAGGCTACCTACTCATCCAACATTTGTGGTATCACATGTGACGACCTCTAGGTGATCTTACTCTACATGGTCTCTATCTTCCTATAGCCTAGCAATCTCTACATGAAGTCTTTCAACCTCCATTGGATCTCAAGTTGATCGAAGCTCCTCATATGCAGCCTCAACTCAATCAGTGCACCTAGTAGTGCCCTTGTATGTTGCTCTCAATCTAACATAAGGCTCAAACAACTCTAGGTGTTGTTCCACAATAGGTGGGGGAACATAGTCTATGTTGATATCATAATCTACGACTAAAGGAGGTACTATCTATATGGCTGCTAGTCAGTAGTGATCTTGCAAATCTCTCATGAACCCTACAAGATAAAAATCATAAACCTAATTAGTATACATCATGATATATATATATATATATATATATATATAAAGAGTAATCATGAAAGCATAAGTGTAATCATAAGTAACATGTCATCACCTAGATCTCTAGTTGACTATGTAAATAAAACCTCATCCTGTGTAGGAGGCATAGAGGATGTGCTAGCCTCTCTATGATCGTAAGTGTTGGTACATGCTATAGCCACTGACTATGAGCTAGTCACACAGGTGGGAGGTGAATCTCTCCACTTGTGGGTAACTGGACCCTCTTCTACTATGTCACTACCCTCACTCATCAACTGGACCTCTTCCTCCTCATCCTCCTCCTCACCCACATAGTCTGAGTATGCCCCCTTGTCGTAGTCCTCCTCTATCTCATCCACAAACAAGTCTGCCACCCTGATCCATGTATCCTAACCTACCTCCTTCTCCTCATCACTCTAATCTGGAAGTGGCCCCAAAAATCCCATAGGCTTGAACCATAGATTTTCGGGCGTGAGGCTTATAGGCTACTCTTACACTCTAGGATGTTTCACCTAAAAGGAGAGAGATAAACCTCATGAAAAATCAATGTGGCTCACTAAAATTAAGATGTGTATGATGTTATTAAGGCTAAATGAGATTATCTAAATGAAAATAAGCTAAGTAATTGACTGATTATTAATGTAAAACCTAAGAAATATGCAATGTTTGAAAACACAATGTGATATGCAAGCATGAACTAAAAATGAACAAATGTAAAACATAAAAGAAGAAGGCTGAATTAGAGTGCACCTGGGAAGGGAATGAAGAATCTGGAATGTCCTAAATGCTAGCATAGATCACTGAAAATCACCAGTTGGACTCATTTTCCACTGATGGTGAATCAATCCTACTGATAAAAACTCCTGAAAAATAGGTTTCTAAGTGTCGGGATCCAGAATTTGGAAAATCTAACTTTCCAGCCTTAAGGTGGGTCTCATTTTCCACTTATGGTGAATGAGTCCTCTCCCAAAATTTTGTGAAATCAGGGACCAATTTTGTAGCACCAGATCTGAGGTTGTTTTCTTGTAAGGTTGACAAATTCAAATTTGAAGAAACGGACTGTAGGTTGTCTCCAAGCTTGGAATAGGTTGTAGTTGACTTGAAACGCTTTCTTGACTTTTTGACCACATTTCAACACCTAATTGCTTGATACATATGCATACACAAGTCTAGAAAAACACATGCAAAAGGGGGAAAATGTTTAAGGGTTAGGTTATAGGGATTTTCCTTGGTCAAATCCCACTTTGGTAAGCAAACGCTTAATGAAGAAATGGAATGAAATGAACAAGGAAAGATGAATAAACAACATGAAAATGTCCTAAACTCACCAACCTTGTTGAATAAATCTAAAGATATATCAATGGTTGCTCCAAGATATTTGATTGATGCTTGATTGAATGATGCAAAGTGCTTGAGTGCTTGAATGAATGAGTGAATTAGCGAACTTGATGAATGGGGGTTAAAATGGTTGTAAAAACACTTATTTATACACACTTGTGCCTTAGTAATCCAAATATACCTCATCACATGTTGACATAAGGTGATCTTAAATAAAAACCCGAAAGAAAATTTGAAATATTTTGAATTTTGAGCCAAGAGGGACTCATTCGCCACCCATGGCGAATGGGTCCAATCTTGGACTTGAAAGTGGGTGTTTGCAATTATCTTGCATTTAATTTTGTTTTTCAAGTTTACATTCAAGAACACACTTAATTAAGCCTTATAAGGGCATAAAGGGGTCAAATAAAGCATAAGAAAGGTGTAAATAGTGAAATTAAGCCTAGAAAAGTGTGAAATATTGTTACAAGACTTTACAACACTTCAAAATAGGACTTGATAAGTGATGAAAAGGTGATTTTTAGGTGAATTGTAATGAATAGAGTCTAGAAAAGTGTATAAATGTTTTACAACATTTCACAACACTTTCACAAGACACCATAATTTGAATTTTAAGGACCTAATGTGAATGTTTAAGCCACATTGCAACATTAAATTAGAGAAAAATGGACCAAGAATTGTGAAGAAAGGCCTAAAAGACCATGAAAATGTCAAGGGACCATTTTTCTATGACACATTTAGCCCCCACTTTAGTGAGCGGATGAAATTGCTTCAAACTCACACTAAAGTAGCCATGCATATCATGAAGGAGGTTCTAATGCACTTATGTTAGCAAGATGGATGATCAATCCCCCAGGATCAAGATCACTTGGAAAACTAAACATTAAAAAAAAGGAACACACATGTGAAATAGAAGAATAAAAGGGAGAATTTGGATTGAGCTTTGATCATCTATCCAACTAGTTGTGAATTAGATCTAGGTTGTTTGCGAGAAAAAGAGAATGCATACTCACTTTGGGATGACAAAACTCATGGTGGTCCGCTAGGTGAGAGAACTAGAAAAGGTAAGATACATACGCTAGTTGGTATGCACTCACAAACATATAGGTGGCTATGGGAAAAGTCATGCTGTTGAATGGGCTTCCTGCTCAACCATATCAAAGTTATACCTCTTGATAACTTTAACAAGGCACCACAAGGGAAAATTTTGGTTTGTGCATCATGAGACAAGAAAAAAATCATATGCTTAGAACTCATGAACAAAGAGCAAGGTACCATAGGCATGCAAGCTACATTATGCAAGGTGGCAAAGGTGTAAAATGTAAAATGCAAAAAAGTAAAAGTGTAAAATGAAAAATATGTTCAAAGGATTCTTGTTAATTTCATGTGAGGTCTATCACTTAGGGAACATTGTGTCTAATGTCTCCAAGAAAAGACCAATCAAAGAATAGTATATTCACAACTTATTGAATGTAGTGTGTTGCATCAGGCCACTAAGATGAATGTAATATGCTAAGATAAATCACACTTATGAAAGAAATCACACCCAATGTCATCCAAAAAGTGACAAACGCATCATATGAAGTGAAAAAGCTACACAAAGAACCAAGAATGCAAATAAAATTATGGAAATGTATGCCTCCCACTTTAAAGGAATTTTTGCACACCGTTCTATGAGCAATTACTTTAAAGTAGCAAAGGAAAAATGCAAAAATAAAACAAGACATGAGATCCAACTTGGAAAGCCCCAATGCCAATTCATGTGTTTCTGAGGAAGGCTGCATCATGTAAAAGAAAATGGAGTTTCCCCCCAAAAAAGAACACACCAAAAAAATAAGGGATCTATGGATTTGGGGTAAGTATGTTGCTGTAATGTTTTTATGAAAGAGCTCAGAACTATCATCATTCCCCAAAGCACATAGAACTAGAAGAATGACACAAAGAGAGTGAAAATAAAAGGAAAATGAAGTCTGTTTTGGGTCAACATGGAAGAGACATTACGATCTCAATGCTTTGCATCATCCCAAAAAGGAGAAACACAAGTGAAAATAAAAATTAAAAGGAAAAAGAAAAGGAAAATCGTTTGTGTCAACATGAAGGAGACATTTCGGTCTCAATGCCTTGTGTCATCCCCAAAAGGAAAAACACAAGAAAAAGATAAAGAAAAATGGAAAAGGGACCGATTGGGTCAACATGGAAGAGACATAGGGTGTCT
Organism: Sequoia sempervirens; assembly: GCA_007258455.2. Classification (NCBI taxonomy): domain Eukaryota; kingdom Viridiplantae; phylum Streptophyta; class Pinopsida; order Cupressales; family Cupressaceae; genus Sequoia; species Sequoia sempervirens. The sequence continues at coordinate 18,328,984 of VDFB02000009.1, forward strand.
CAACCCTTTGCGTCATCCCCAAAAGGAAAACACAAAACAAAAGTGAAAAATAAAAGGACCTTTTGGGTCAACATGGAAGAGACATAGGGCATCTCAATGCTTTGCATCATCCCCAAAAGGAAAATACAAAACAAAAGAAAAAAAGGAAATGCATGACATATAGAAGAATAGAGGTACAAATAGAAGTGTACAAGGAGAGATAACATCAAACACACGATACGGGGGAACACAATATGCACATAAAATCAAACCAAACAAAAATAAAAAGGAATATAAAAGGCTATTAAGGAAAATGCAAGTCAACCATCGAACAAGTCATCTATCTCCCAATCATGTTTAGTGTATTGCGAGGGTGGTTGGCTATCCAAAGGAAGAATTGCAAGCGATAAATATGCACTTCTTCATCTATTTTTGTGATGTCCTCATCATCATCATCATCAAGATTGATTATGATAGGAGGACGAAGGGTTATTTTCAAGGAAGGATGTATCAAAAGTTGTGCCTATTGGATCAGTTCATTTTGTTGTGAGGGTTAGACTATATGATCTTGTGGTGGGTCATGAGAATGAGGGTGATCATCTATTGCTTCTCTCAAAGGTAGAGGTATATTTTATTTATTTTCTTCCATTCGAGACTAACCATCAAGGAGACAACGAAGATGCCTACGTTCCCTAGCACAACAGTTTCGTTTTATTTTATTTTGAAGTTGTTGAGGTGTAAGAGTGGGTTGATCCATCATAGTTTCCTTTTCTTCTAGAGGGGGAAGAATGGAAGAAATTGAAGAAGATAGGTCAATCACTTTATCTTTAGCTTTATACACTTTTTTAATGCGAGGAGGCATGACAAGGTTAGTTTCATTTTCTCTTGGTCATTTAAACAATGGAGGGGAAGTGTCTATGGTTGGGTGCTCATGAGGTTGTATTGTTTGTTCAATGTCAGACTTATTCTGAAGCATGGTTTCATCTAGGATAGGAGGAGTGGAAGTGGACGGGGACATGTTATGAAGAGACAATTTGGCTATGTGTTTGGCTTTGAACTTTTGATAGGTTATAAAAAAGAAGTCCTTTTGAGGGGTGATGGGTTCCATAGGTTTAGGCCAAAAGGATTCTAAGGAAAAATTACCTTTAGAGGATACAAAATTAAAGCCACTATGGTGTATGGTAAATATTTCATTGCCATGCAGAAAATTTAAACATTTGTGAACAATTGACGGGACTACTTTCATTAAGCTGAGCCAAGGATGACCCAGTCATAGATGAAATTAGTCTGATTGTGGAATGATAGAAAATGTTACCTCCAAATTTTTGGGTCCTATCTATAATTGGAGTACGATCGATCCAATTGTAGGGCATGCAAAACTAGTATGTGTTTTAATCCATGCAGTTGGTTTGTTATAATCATCTTGATAAAGATCATGTAATACTAAAAACTCTTTCGTGGTCACATTCTCACCACAGGAGGGATCTATTAATATCCCATTAGTGGGCTTATCGTAGATTCAACCAACTATGTAAAGAGGACCATTAGGAATCTTTTTAAGTATATCATTAGAAGAAAAAGTAATATCAAGAGATTTATTGGTTGGGCCCTTACGAGGGACAATGTCTATCGTACCCACAAGTTCATCCATAGTATTAACTTGGGTAACATTTGGAGTAAGATCATGTTGTTTATTATTTGTATCAACATTCATTACATCAGTGTTGAAGGTTCACTAGCCTTGACAAATGAAACATTGTGTTTAGGCATAGGTTTGGTAAAAATTTGTAAATTCTGGTTAGGGGGTGCAATAGACTTATTGCCTTGATCATTGAAACCCATAATGGACAAATGACCAGAATGAATGAGGTCTTGAACTAAGTGTTTGAGATGCTTACATTGTTCAATTTCATGTCCATTTTGGAGATGAAAATGACAATAATCATTAGGTTTAAAGGTGGGTGGTAAAGGCTTGGTTGTATCAAGTGGTTTAATGGTAGGAAAAGTGATCATTTGTTGTTGCAACAATTGGTTCATTGTGTTATGGAGGGTATCAGGTAAGGGAGTAAATTGTCTCTTTGGGTCCCTATAGGTAAAGGGAACTGCTGATTTAAAAGCTACCACTTGAATCTAAATAGGTTGGGTTGGTTGCAGAGAAGGTGGATTGAACTGTAAAAAACCTCTGTTCAATTTTCTAAAGTTTGGTGTGTTGTTTTGGTTGGTTTTCTCAGACTTCTCAACTCGGTTAGAAGTGGAATTTGAATCATGACTAGAAACTGACTTGTCATAATCACAAAGGGTCATCCATAAATGCATGAACGAAGGTAATTTCATCAGAGTCAACTTATCCTAAAGATGAGTGTGAAATTTTTTGATAAACATCTTCTACAGATGTGAACCATGGATCTTGACATCAATTTGAGCATGCAATGACTGATATCGTGAAATGAAATCAGTGACTTTCTCATCAACATTTTTTTTACATCACATTAAATCAACCATTGTCTTTTTAGGAGTCATATGAACTTGAAAATGAATTATTAAGGCATCCACAAGTTCATTGAATGATCGGATGGAATGATTGGATAAGTTTGAAAACCACTCCAATGCAGTGTCTTTTAAGGTCCTAGGAATTTTTTTGGCTAACAGCTTATCATCGACGAAAAAATCACTGTATAAGGCTATATAAGCATTGACATGATTAGTAGGGTCTCATTTACCTTCGTATTTCACAAACGTAGGCATTTCAATTCCTTGTGACATCTATGTGTGTAATATTTCTAAGGATAATGGAATACTATGAACATGATATGTGGGTGGAGCATTTTGACTTTGGCTAATCACCTGGAGATTTTTTTTTGCATGGATGAAACTGTATTAAAGAGTTGTGTAATGATGGGATTGGTGTAAGTGGTATGAGGTGGAAGGGCAAATAGTGATCGAGTGAATGTAATGTTAGGGGAAGTGAAAGGGACACTAAGAGGGGTGAAGGTGGAAGAAGGAATATGTGATGTCACAAAAGAACTAGGAATGCTAGTTGGAATTGTGAAAGAAGGAGCCACATGACTAACCTATTGCATAGTTGTTGTAACTTGTGGAGTGGTATAAGTTGGTATGGATGCTATAGTTGAAGGAGGAGGATTGTGAGGTCCTCCTTGGCTCACAACAATGTTAGTTGACTAGGAAGTAGAAGGAACATTTTTGTTGTATATCTCAGCAATTCTTTTCATAACTTTTAATCCATCATCACTTTCAATCAAATGATGAAGGTTTTCTATTGCAGGTATGGCGGTGGTGGAACTATTTTCAAGGGATAAATCTTGTTGCAAATGTGCAAAATCGTCATGAATACTAATGAATTTTTCTTACAGAATGGAATTATTTTGTGTGTCAACATTCATTGGATGGAAAGGTCAAGGAATAGTAGTGGTATTGTCCATGCCTAATGCACCATTTTCCATACTAGGAGTAGGAGCTCTTGAGATCCCAAGTTCCACAATGAAAGTGCTATCACGGGAAGCCATGAGTCTAGAACTTTGCCTCACTAAAGTATTATCAATGGGGCACCAAACACTCATACAAGTACCACAAAGGATGGGGTGAATGAAAATGAAATGTAATCTAGGAGTGAAAAATGCAAATAGAAGGAATTTTGCAAACTGAAATAGAGAAATAACATTAGAGAACAAAAATGCAGTAATTACCCAAAAAAGTGCTTGACAATGCAGTATGAAATGTGCAGGTGGACTAATTTTCCCTAGGTGGAGAATGAGTCCAGGGATGATATTTTTTTTTGTTTTTAAAAAAAATTAAAGTGATTTTAATGCTTTTCATATGCAAACTAAGGATGAAAATGCAAATTTTTAGTTTTGGAATGATATGATATGCAAAAATGAAATCTAAATGAGTCTTTCACTAATGCAATTTTAAGAAACCCTAGGATGCAAAAACAATGCAAAAGACAATGCAATTAATTCCTAGGACATAAATATAAATGAAAATCATAATGATATGATGTTCAACATGTAGGTTCACCAAAATGAACCACAAATTTTTGGACGTGAGGCTTATAGGCTACTCTTCCACTCTAAGGATGTTTCACTTAAAAGGATAGAGATAAACCTCATGAAAAATAAATGTGATTCACTCAAATTAAGATGTGTATGATGTTATTAAGGTTAAATAAGATGATCTAAATGTAACTAAGCTAAGTAATTGACTGATTATGAATGTAAAACCTAAGAAATATGCAATGTTTGAAAACACAATGTGATATGCAAGCATGAACTAAACATGAACAAATGCAAAACAAAAAAGAAGGTTGAATCAAAGTGCACCTGGGTAGGGAATGAAGAATATGGAGTGTCCTGAATGTTGGCAGAGATCAAAGAAAATCACTAGTGTGACTCATTCGCCACTGATGGAAAATCAGTCCTGCTTCTAATGAAAACTCCTAAAAAATAGGTTTTTGATGTCAGGATCTAGAATTTAACAAAATATAACTTTCCAGCCTTAAGGTGGGACTCATTCACCATTGATGGAAAATCATTCCTCTCCCAAAATTATGTGAAATCAGGGACCAATTTTGTAGCACTAGATCTAAGGTTGTTTGCTTGTCGAGTTGACAGAGTCAAATCTGCAGAAAATAGACTGTAGCTTGTCTCCAAGCTTGAAATAGGTTGTAGTTGACTTGAAACACTTTGTTGACTTGTTGAACACCTTTCAACACCTAATTGCTTAATAAATATGCATACACAAGACTGCAAACATACATGCAAAAGGGGAAAAATGTTTAAGGGTTAGGTTATAGGGATTTGCCTTGGTCAAATCCCACTTTGGTAATCAAACCCTTAATGAAGAAATGGAATGAAATGAACAAGGAAAGATGAATAAACGACATAAAAATGTCCTAAAATCACCAACCTTGTTGAAGAAATCTGAAGACATATTAATGGATGCTCCAAGATACTTGGTTGATGCTTGATTGAATGATGCAAAGTGCTTGAGTGCTTGAATGAATGAGTGAATTAGTGAACTTGATGAATGGGGTTAAAATGGATGTAAAAAAACTTATTTATACACACTTGTGCCTTAGTAACCTGAAGGTACCTCATCACAGGCCAACATAAGGTGATTTTAAATAAAAACCTGAAAGAAAATTTGAAATATTTTGAATTTTGAGCCAAGAGGGACTCATTCACCACCCATGGCAAATGGGTCCAATATTGTACTTGAAAGTGGGTATTAGGAATTATCTTGCATTTAATGTTGTTTGTCGGGTTTACATTAAAAAAAAACACTTAATTAAGCCTTATAAGGGCATAAAGGGGTCAAATAAAGCATAAGAAAGGTGTAAATAGTGAAATTAATCCTAGAAAAGTGTGAAATCTTGTTACAAGACTTTACAACACTTCAAAATAGGACTTGATAAGTGATGAAAAGGTTATTTTTAGGTGAATAGAGTCTATAAAAGTGTAGAAATGTTTTACAACACTTCACAAAACCTTCACAAGACACCATAATTTGAATTTTAAGGACCTAATGTGAATGTTTAAGCCACATTGCAACATTAAATAAGCAAAATTTACCAAGAATCATGAAGAAAGGCCTAAAAGATCATGAAAATGTCAAAGGGCCATTTTTTCTATGGCACAAGGCTAATCCATAGGAAATACCAGAGCTAGTCGTGTTGCAACCCACCACTCCTCTTATGCATCTGTAACACTAATGTCATCAGTGTTAGAGGTTGGGGGCATATCAAGATCATTGTTTGAATCACTGGATCTAACATCATCCATTGTTATTCATCTTGTATCTCCTGGCCTCTGGGTACTTTGCACTGATCACCTATAAAAAGGTTGTGCTACTAGTGGTTTGTATCTTCCTGAACTATCTCATGACACAATCATAATAGAATGGTCTTACAATGTAATCATGCCTCCCTAATAGAAACTTGCTCTTTTGCATCCTCCTCAACTTCTGGGTCTCATCTAGCCATTGTGGTATCAACTGGTAGGGTCTCCACAAGATCTCCTCCTGATCTATTCAGTCAAATCAAACTCTGTAGAATAGTAGATCTCCATACTACCACCATGCTCGTCTTAGTGGATAACTAAATGAACATGGATATCCCAAGGCACATATAGATGGAAATACATTTGGCCTAGTGAATGTGATATGCTCTAGGCACCAAACCTATAGAAGCATGTAATGCACCATGCTCTCAACCTTATGATAAGAAAACCATCCTAGATCATAGTACAAATGTGCAGGCATGCTACAACCCCTTGCATAAATGGTTCTGTGGTGCTCCATCTCTCATATCATGTGAACTAGGCCTTCATCTAGTTGCACTCCATGGCCATCTAGAACTAGTTCTATTCCTACGATGAAGATTATAATCCATCTTAACAGTTGTGATCGTGCATAGAGCAGCCACTGTAGCTCGATGTGTGGCCCCACGATCTCCTCTTGAACTAGTCCTCCAAGATAGTACCCTATGTCTACTCTCATCTCTCCATATGAGTGATCCTATGCAAAATGGACTCTCTCACCTCGAATGGGAATTTGAAGGATGTGATGAACAGACTCTAGAGTGATCGTCATATCACTTATAGGTAGAAAAAATGTGTAGGTGTCTACATCCTATCTCTTTGCTAATGCCATGAGCATGACATCATGGTACCTCATGGGATACATGAGGTACACCCAATATATACCTATGGCCTATAAAATTTTGGCACCCACCTTTGATAGTGTTGAGATGAGTTCTTATAAGCGACAGAATAGTCTGATATCAAGATGCTATCGTAATCATGGAGGAATCTAACAAAAAAGAAAAAATATCACCTATAAACATTCTAAAATCTTAAATCTTTATGTCAATAGTCAAAAAGTGTGCTAAAGTTGCTCTAGGGTGCTTTTCTAAGGGTCCTAAACACTTTATTCTCTATTTGGGACACTTTGTGAAGAAACATGACACTTTACAAAAAACTAGGACACTTCGTGAAAAAGTGGAACACTTTGTAAAAAATGAGGACACTTTGAAAAAAAAAGGGATGCTTTGTGACTTTTTCTTCTAGGGTCCTAAATCTATCTAGAAATGCGTACAAACATAAAATAAATGCATAAAAACAAAGCTAAGGCACAAAAGAATTCACTCACAGGATGCTACAGATCACCTCGTGCCACCTCCTCACATAGGTTATCTAGTCTTAGGGGTGCATATGGTCATACACTCAAAATTCTCACTCACTCTCCACCAAAATAAAACTACAAGAAGCTAAAAGACAAAATGATTACAAATTAGTTCAATTTTTACTCTTATATATGTTTAAATTAAGTCATTTGCATATTAGGTTTTAAAATGCTTCGTCATTCAAATTAGCATATTGGGGGCTAGCGAACTCCATTTTTGAAGCCATTTGCTGCATTGGATTCGAGATTCCACTCCTGTTTTCCTCAAATATCTACCATTATGTGGTATAGTACATGGAAATACCATATGATATGACTTATGCAATTCGATGTGGTTAGACTACTACCTTGATTCCACCTCCGTAAAGCAAGAATAATCAAGGGGGGGCATACATCTACCCTCGAATTTTATTTCATAAAGAAGTTAGAGTAGAGGATCTTTTGAGAAACTAATGAACTAGTTTTCTAGGATGTAGGTCCTAACATTGTGGTTTTGTAGATAACTACACTAGGGGCTACATTCTCCCATGTTCCCAAATAAATCCATATCAGTATCCTTTTATGATATGAAGACTATTGTTCAGATTCCTTTAGCTTACATATGCACGTAGAGTCATATGGGTGCTAAAGTGAGGGCTAAATGTAGTGTAGATAATTGCACGCTCTTCTTAGAGATTGTACAATTTCACACTTAATTTGGACCTGTAGACATGTAAAATTGACTTAACACCTATCACATCTCAGAATCACCCCGAAATGTCTCAAAAGATTTTAGAATCAACCTGGAACATCTTGAAACATCTCAAAACATCTCTAGAACATCTTGAAACACCTTGAAATGTCTGAGTGAAACATCTTAGAACATATCCAGAACATCTCAAAACACCTCAAAATCATCTTGCAATGTCTCATAATCATCCGATAATGTCCCAAAACATCTCAGCATCATTATCACCAAATAGCACTACATTTTCACATTGACAACATCCAAAACCCTAATTTCTATTGTTAATTGAATAATAAAACATTATTTAATTAATTCACTTTTTTCATCATTCTAATTTTTTTGTTTATTTATTTAATAAAGTACATAAACCATAATTTCCTCTATTAATTGAATAATACAATGTTATTTAATTAATCCATGTTTTCATCATTCTCAGAAAATTAAATAAATTTTATTTATTTAATAAATTCCTAAAAACCCTAATGCTGGTGTTAATTAAATAAAACAACATTATTTGATTAATTCACTTTTCATCATTTCAACCAATTAAATAAATTACATTTATTTAATAAAGTCCTAATCCCACTTTATTTCATCCTGATTAATTAAATGTAACCAAATATTTAATTATGTCACTAAATCACTTTATTCCCCTAAATTGATTAAATTATTAAATTTAATTATGAAACTTTCCCTCCAAAATTTGAATAATCAAAGAAAACTATTCAAATTAGTTATCAAAAATCAAATCAAACTAATGCAACTCTATTTGCAAAAGTCAAACTTGATTTGCACGTTCAACTCCAAAAAGGAATTAATTAATTCATATTCCTCACCCACTTTTTGATTGAGAAAATTATGGGTTGCTAACTGAGCAATCTAATTTGCTAACTCAACCATCTAATTTGCTAACTAAACCATCTAATTCCTAACTCAACCATCAGTTCTTGACTGATCAATCAAATCCTAACTGATCAATCTAATTCCTGACTAGCCAATCTATTCCTCAATCAAAAAAAAAGTGCAATCTACTTTGCACAATCTTCTCATGTCTAAATCCTCTCAACACTTTTCAACCACTGATCTTCATCCAACATTGTTGACTTCTGACCATTGATTCAAAATCTCATTTCCTATATAACAAACCTCTCTCCTCATAAATAACGATCAAAGAGTCAACATACCTTATGCAACAAAGTGTTGTCAATATCACCATTGATAGAGCTTCCTAATTCCTTTGATCAACCAACATCAAGCATCATTCATCAAGTTTTTCACAAACTATGGAGGCTCCATGGTGATAAGAACAATCCAACATCACATGAATACACTTCGATACATGATGGTAACACTGTGCTTATTGTTTGCTTTCAATTTGGTAATCATAGATTTCCTAAATGTGTTTTCAATAGCTTAGTTTCATTTCATATGTGTAGGATTATATCTTAGATTAATGTGTTTGATCTTAGTTTAGATTTTTGTTTCAAGCAAATTTTTCTTGTTTAACATCTAATGATTTTCCCCCTCACACATTTTGGCTTGCCCAGTGGGACCTAGGTCATCATTTCTATTTTTTTATGAGATAAATTGAAGTTGTAGGGTTCAAGGAGCTTTCAGAGGACATTTCATGCACTGCCTAGAAAAATCTCACATTTGACTATCAAGAAAACAAAGCATCTACAACAAGAACCTCGCATTTGCAACAAGAACCTCACATTTGTACCAAAAACCTCACGCTTGATTCTTCTTAGGTTAGCATCTGCACAAAGATTTGAGCATCCAATTTAGGAATGAGCATTTGCATTTTTTATGAGCATTTCCTCTAATAGACAAGTGCATAGATCCTACACTATTGTAATTAATTCCCTTCCTAATGTTTGCTTGTTTTGAATGTGTAACAGGTACTAATGGGTTTTTTATGTAGGATTTGAAACATGTTAACTCATTTTGTGTAGGGAAGACGATCAGTCCAAGATTTCTAGATGCACAATTATTATTTTTTAACTTAGGAAATTTTGATTTTGGTGGACTAAAAAGAACAACAAAAAAACACATTTGATTTTGGTGTTGTTAAAATTGAACCAATTTTAAGCTTTCTTAAGTTAGGATCTCTCATTTCGTGCTCTACAAAAAACAAACACAAACTCACATTTGGTTTTGGTGCTATTAAAATTGAACCAATTTTAAGCTTTCTTAAATTAGGAACTCTTATTTGGTGCTTTAAAAAGAACAACACAAATGAATTTTTCATTTTGGTGCTCTTAAAATGAACCAATTTTAATATTTTCTAAGTTAGGAACTCTCATTTGGTGCCTAAAAAGAATAGAAAACACTTCAATTTTGGGGCTCTAAAAATCAAAACATTTCATGTTTTCATAATTAGGAACTTTAATTTTAGTACATAAAAATAATGTAAAATGATTTCCATTTTTTTTGACGCCCACTCGATTTACTTTTGTTGATCAAGTTAGAACCAAGCCTAATTTCTTAGAAACACTCATGTTTGGGCTTTAAAAGTGAACAAATGTTTCTTTCTGTTTGCTTACACCATTGCTATCTTAACTGATTGATGTCTTGAATACTTCATATTGGTGCAAATAAAATGAACAATTTTTTTATGTTAGTCACATATTTTTGGGGATAGCATAGCTCGAAGTGTTTAAAAAGAATCAATTTGCAATGAAGTGTTTTTTGTGCATACACTAATTGGAAAGCTAAAGTGTTTTGTCTTCTCCTATCACACCTTTTGGTGATCTTGGGTGAGCGAAGAAATTTTTTGAGCTTTGCATTTTATTTTTCAAATTTTACCTTAGACAGGGGGCTTGCTTTGAGAAAAATCTTGCACTGGAGAACTCATTGCAAGGTCTCGAAGCATGTTTACTGGCAAGATATATCAAAGGTTGTGAAATCATAAGAAATTAGCTTCAAGCCATGATAACAATAGACTACACCTAATCCCATGCCTTAAGTGGAATGGGAATGGTTAAAGAGCCTTAAGTGGCCAACAAGTGAGTGTCAGATTTCCGCATTCACAGTTATGACTAAGAGCCAATTGTTTTAGAAGCTACCCTATTATCCAAAAACATCCTTTGAAGTGGTGCATCATAATTTAATTTTGATAGGTTACTTTCCAAGTCTGACTAGAGGCTCGTGCCATAAGTTGCATGTAAAATCATCTCTTCGAAGCATGAGGCAAGCCCACCAAAAAGGATGGTTTTTATTCCCTAGGGTTGTAAATGCCCATTTTTGTTAAAACTTTCCAATTACATTCAAAAACAAATTGAACATCAAATTTTGTGCTTGATTTAAAAATAACATGTCAAAACAAACACTGAACATGATGGTCAAATCACAAACCCTTTGAATTAGTGTATGCTTTTGAGAGAAGTCCCTTATTTTCACTCCTTGAAAGGATTTATCCTTAAAAGGTTTATGGATATTCAAGCTTGTATTCCAAGCTATATTAAATCAAAGTAAACATTTGGGAACTATGGCTTGGGTGTTGTGATTTCACAACTTAAGCTATAGATATTCAAGTCACATAAAGTCCATGCTTTTGGAGTCAGTCCATTGTCCTATCATTTTCCATATTCCAAAACATAGAGGAAACAAAACACAGAGGATACAATTTCCATTCTAGCTCACAGTCTTGAACATTTTGATAAACACTTGGGGAAAACAAACTAATTTTTTTTATAGGGTCATTTGTTTGAACACAACAATTGAAAAACCAAATAGGTCACATAATTCCTTCATCCATCATTTCCATCCTACTTGTTAGAGATCAAAATCAAGAAAACCATTAGAATCATTCCTTCACACAAATGTCTATGATATCAACAGTTACTTGGGACTCATAGATAGTACAAGTAATCTCCTCTAGACAAGGAAGTGAAATATTGACCCTAGTCTTTCAACATTTTGATTTCCAAAAAGTAGCCACATTCCAAAACAACACTCAAACCTTAGGGTCTTGAGCTTCATAACAACCATCTCAAAACACCATTACACCTTATGACCATCTAGTGACCAACTACTCCAGTTCAACAACCAGACCTTGTAGCATCGATTGTTCAACCTGGTCTCACATACATTAAAGGTGAGCAAACTGACATCATAAGCAGTTTGAGAACCTTCATATTTGAGAAGAACGAAACACCCTACCAGTTCCTCACCACATCAATCATCTTAGACAAAGAGGAAGAGAAAGCAAACATAGTAGCTGGAAGACCTGTGTTACCACCACTTGTGTGGCAATAAATATCCTCTTCATGATCTTGATTTTTTTTTAAATGATCTTACACAAAGTCAGGATCCCTAAAGTAAGGTCTACAGTTCATCATTTTTGACTTAGGTATATTATTCGAAAATCTCTCAAGAAACACCTTTGGGAACTTCACAAAACTAGAACTAGGTTGGTATACAACTTCTACAAATGTGCTACAAGGAACAATCCAAAATTGTATTCCTTCTACTACTGTCAGAATTTGGGTCTTTTCTAATAGTTCCAATATCTCACATAAATCATGATCTTAAACTCCCCTAAATGATCTATCAAAAAATAAAAAATCTGTAGGGGAAGATCTACATGTCACCATCTCAGACGTAGGAATCATAATTTCAAGTTTAGTAGGAAGTGGGCCATAATACTTTATCACAATCACAATCTCTTGTTAAGAAATTATTATTCTCAAGCTAGGAGGAACTGAATAAGTTTACATACCCACATCTATCCTCTCATTTAGGACAACATTGGGTCTTTAGGATTTGATTCAACTAGAGAGTTCAAACATTACAAATATCAACAAAACTCTCCCACAAGTGACCCAAAATTTATGGTAAAGAAAAGATCACAACACAAGAAGAAAATGGAAGCAAGCACAAAAAAACACCATCATCCCACCAAAAAATACCATGAATGATTAAGGTGGCCCATGAGCATATAAACCAAGTGACCTTATGATAAGGTATTAAGTATCAAAACATCCCCAAAACATGTTGATCTATTACCCAAATTACTCTTATCAAGGGTCACAATATCAAATAGGGCAACAAAATTAGGGGTTTCAAAATCACCATCAAAGAATAAGTCCGTAGCATGATCAAATATCCCTAAGTAAAATTGAGAAAGATCTTGAGGAAATTAAAAGAAATCACAATCTGACGCATCACCAAAGCCATGTGCAACACCAAAACATTACATATCCACAAAAAATTGACATCATTCCACAAACTCCTTAATATCCACATCAACAACACTTCTAATATTTGTGCAGTATCAAGGAGTTCCACCACACCAAGGTGTACCTCAAAATCAAGATCAAAGGATACCTCAAGTTCAATATCAAGGTGTGTCCCACCTTCAAGGTACCTACAACACACAAAAAGGACTTAACCCTCCTTATACAAAAAATGGTTATCAAGGGTCCACGCCTTCACAAAAATCCACCTATGATCAAGAAAACATCATCATACAATAAGGTTATAACATCCTTCCAAACCAAACAAACACAACTATTGATGATATAACCTTGTAGTTACATAATAATAATCAGCTTGGTTACCAAAACAATCAATTAAACAACCAATAGAAAAATCAGGAGCAGAAAAATTAGGGAGGACAATAGAGGCAATACGATCAACCAATAAGGAAATTCACCCCTTTGGGAGAGACTTTAGAGGTAATCATGTACAAACTAGTACAACAGGACCTTATCAAAATCAACAGCAGTCCAAATTATGGTGAACCAAACTTTAAACCCCTTGGGTATAGACTGTATGAATGATGTGAGTTCTACAAAATCAAAGGTCATGATACATCAGAATGTGTTACACTTAGAAATATCATCCAAGACCTTATTTATCAAGGATAAATATCTATTGAAAATGACATTCAAGGCTCAAACACTAATGACAACAATGACAATGTCTCAACCTCAAAAGTTGAAAACAACAATCAAGAGCTATCTATTACTGATCATATTAACAATGTCTTTACATCATCCAATGAACAAGAGGACATACATCAAGAATTTAATCCCAAGCATGATCAAACTCAATCACCCAAGTCTATCAATGATTCAATCTAAGATATATTGACGTCATCCAACACCATGCCAGTACATATGGATGATCAAGAGACTCTTAATCCAATGCCTATACCCAATACAAAAAATCTAAGCTAAGAGTTATCACCCATATGTCCACATTTTGAGGAAATCCAAGGATGCTTTACAAGCAATCCCTTCTTTGAAATTGATCCATGTAAAGAATGTGATCCAAAACATATCAAAGATAATAGCACACAAAGTCAAGATCAAGAATTCTTATCATCAAAATATTAAATGGCTTCATAGATATCTTCCAAGACATCCAAGGTTTTCCAAAGAAGAACACATCCATATGCCAAGCACATATGCAAATGATCTTCATCCAAGACAAGAGTCTCATACTCTTGATATCAAAAACAAGGAACAAGAGTCACCTACTCTTCACATTTGTACACCTGATCAAGACATGGAAGAATCTATAGACACATCAAAAATTGATAAAAAAGAAGCATTAAGATTAGAAACATCCTCTAGGAAGGTTGAAGACACTGAACAAGAAAATATGGAGCACAATATCTTGAAATCAACAAAGATAATGGACAATACTGAGCAACAAAGTAGTGGGTATACAACAGTCAAATAAGCACCAATATATTTTGAAGGGCCATCAAAATTTGATATTTCATAGAATCAAGCCAAAGATATAAATATAGAAGTTAGCCCACACATGGAAGATTCTACCATTGAAGAAGCTGTCATAGTTGAAGATCCACAACATAGCATAGAAGGATTGGAACCTTGTTTCCAAGGTAATACAAATCCTATTGCAAATAACTTTTTTCAATGGAAACATTATCAAGACAAAGGATTAGGCCTACATGAACAGGGTATCCTAGAACTAGTGCAAATTATTAGCAATCCTAAGCATCAAGGTCTTGGTTATTCAATAAGGGATCTAAAAATATCAGTGATACCTCTATAATACTAGAGGAAAATTTATCTAATGCAAGCATCAACATAGAGAGCATGGAGAATCCTTATGATGAAATTACTACCAACGCTACAACTAGCCATATCATGAATCATCATTCATATATTTTTCCACCCTCCCATTGGGACCAACAACAAGAGAAAAAGATATACCTAAGAACAAAACAAGTCATTGAAGAAAAAGAATCAACAAAAGAAATGGACAAGAAAGATTCAAACGGACACAAAAGAAAAAGAAAGAAAATCATCCCTATCAAACTCCATCACTCAAAGAAACTATGGGGAAAAATGAAAAAGGGGAGTTCATCCATCAAATAAGTCCAACAACGCAAAAGAAAGTTTCAAGAGTGACCTACAAGGTATATCAAGATTTTGGTCCTAATCGATTCTCCATATCCACCCATCATTGATCATCATCCCAAGTTTAGAGAGTCAGAAGTTTCAAACTTCCAACTAATCCATCTGAATATCATATCCCTTAATGCATTTTCCATCCAAGATATCCAAATCTCACATTGTCCATGTGTTGGTAGCAACTCTTTATCATAAGTATTCTAAGGCCATTCTATCACAATGTGCCCATCAAGGTAAAGTTAACTCTAGTATCGACAAAAAAGATAAGAATTATCAGGGGTTACATTCAAGCACCTGTATCCTAGCAAAAAAATTCCTCCAAACAAGATAATGTTGGCACATCATGACAAAAACAACAACCATATTAGTACCAACAATATCTACACCAGCACCACTAGGTGGCTCAACATGAGCAGAAAATGTCACCATGATGAAAACCTGGTAAATAGACATTTTGTGTGGCATCAAAAATCAATAAAAAACATAAAAAATCAAGAAAATAGTCAAGAGAAAAATTGTCCTCTGGTGAAAACCACTATGGTGTTGCTTTGGACAAGTACAATGGTGAAAACGTGGAAAACAGAAATCATGTGTAGAATCAATAATCTAGGTGCACCATTTCAAGTAGAAGCATCTCAACTTATCCATAATAAATCCAATCCATTTTTATCCAAAATCCAACTTATCTTGATCTTGACAAATGTTTGGTACATACACTTTACACTTGCTTATGAAAAACATCTTGACATGGGTCACCATCATTGATCCTATCCTACCTAGAATTATCTGAGCCATAAGGAATTGTCCAAAAAGGGGCATGCTCTATCCAAACATGTTATCTTATCACAAGATAATCCATCATTGCTAGAAACTGGGGGTAGGTCCTTATATCTTGCTTTAGAATAAATTGTGATCTATGTCATATAGCTCATATTATGATCTAGGCATTGTCCCAACAAGAAGGTATCCCACCAATACACTATTATGGTAACCTTCAAACAAATCCACAACATCAACAAGGTGTGTCATATGGTACCCTTCCCAATTTATCCCAACAACAAGGCATACCACTAACGCACTACCAGGGTAACCTTTGAAATAGTCCATCCTAACAACAAGGTGTACTGCCAACGCACTACCCAAGTAACCTTCAAAGATACCAACAACATGGATTTTTCCTTCACTCAAAAATTCTAAGATATCAACAGTTGCTTGAACCTCACGGCTAGTTCAAGTAAGCTTTTCTGCAACATACCCTCTAGAAAAACAAAGTGAAATATCAATCAAAGTTTTTAATATCTTACACCCCAAGCAAGAGGGTAAAAATCCATCATCAACAAGGTATACTGCCAATGCACTATTAGGGTAGCCTTCAAAACAGCCCGCCCCATCAACAAGTTGTCCTGCCAATGTACTATCAAGGTAACCTTCGAAACAATTTATCCCAATGAAAAGGTGTACCACCAACACACTACCAAGGTAACCTTCAAAGATACCAACAATGTGGATTATTCCTTCACTCAAAAATTCTAAGATATCAATAGTTGCTTGAACCTCACGGCTAGTTCAAGTAAGCTTTTCCACAACATATCCTCTAGAAAAACAAATTGAAATATCAATCTATGTTTTTAGTATCTTACAACCCAGGAAAAAGGGTAAAAAATAAAAAATAAAAAAGGAAAAAGTATTAAAAAAATAAATAAAGAAAATAATTCATCCCAACAACAAGGTGTACCACCAAAGCACTACCAAGGTAACCTTCAAAGATACCAACAACATGGATTATTCCTTCCCTCGAAAATTCTAAGATGTCAATAGTTGCTTGAACCATATAGCTAGTTCAAGTAAGCTTTTCTACAACATATCCTCTAGAAAAACACAGTGGAATATCAATCCAAGTTGTCAATATCTTACACCCTAGGTAAGAGGGTAAAAATCCAAAATAAAATAGTAAAAAGATAAAAAATACAAAAAAATTTAAAAAACAAGAAAAACAAAAAAGAGAAATAAAATGTTCTCTAAGTGAAAATGACTTTGTGGCGCTCCCAAAATAGGTACCATAGTGAAAACCTACCAAACAGGTGCTATGTTTTAATAAGACTCGAATCATTATCTATCAGTACTATCCACAATATCCACCCATCCATTTCATAATAAAACCATGTATCCAACCATGGCTTGTCACTAATTAAGGAAAGTAGTCTTGTATACAACTAGGGGAAACTTCCTGAAGCTAGTCATGGGTTAGATCCTTGAATGTCCCAACATGGTCAAAATAGTTAAAATCAAAAACATCTAGAAAATAGCGAAAATAAAAAACATCTAGAAAACAACAAAAGATTAAAAACATGTTAAAACATCAAAAAAAGAAAACATCGTTGGGTTATTCCTTCACTCAAATAGTCTAATATATCATCATTTGCTTGAACTTCACAGCTAGTTCAAGTAGATTTCCCATAACATATCCTCTAGGCATAGAAGTAGAATATCAATCCAGGTTAACAAATTTAACCAAAAATAGTTTATGGTTTGATTTAAACGATCAAACTATGTGGTCTTTGTGTGTACAATGTAGGAAAGGCTTATTAGCCCCTGAGACCCTAGGCCAGTCCCCTTAGGTTTCCAAAATTATTTATTTTAACTTATCAAAAAATACAAAATTCAAAAAAAATCACAAAAAAGGGCTCAAAAACACACATACCAAGCAAACTACGAGCCTCTGCATGTACAACATAGGCAAGGATTATCTTTGATGAGCCCCCAAGGCCCTAGGTTATTCCCCTAAAAACAACAAAAATAACATCATAAAAACTTAGAAAAATAAAAAAAAGACCCATCTCGTCTATCAAAATCCACAATAAAACATCACCCATAATAAACAAATCATCGCATTCACCCTTTGACAAAACAAACAAAACAAACAAAGAAGACATCAACAATTGGAACCTTCAAGCAAATGATCACAAAGAATTGGATCACAAAATAGACTAAAATAAAGCCAAGTATCAACTACATAGCTTTTTGAAAATTCACCAATAACATCCTGAGATATGCCTTAATGGATCTGTTCCTACAATAGACATGATCAACAATGGATAATAGTCCTGAAACCTTAGATAGATATGGTAAGTGGTATAACAACATTGTTTTATCTTTTTGTAGTTTTATTTTTATTGATTTATTTTATTGACTCATTCCCAGGATCTCTCGAGGATGTCCATAAGGATTTAGAGAAGAAGGAATGGGGGCAATTGAGCGTCATTTTGATTTGTTGTTTGTGGATATTATTGTTATACTACCAGGGAAAATACTTGCTTTGTTCTGTGTGTGGAAGCATTTTGGAGCATTTCATGTAATAGTGACATGTTAGGTTCTTAATACCTCCTATGTTACTAGACCGACATGTTTTAAAGCTTCTCACCTATACACTTTAACAGGGTTTTTTTATGTTTGGTATGAGCAAAGAATACTACTTGTTTTTAGAGTCAAAGTCCATGAAATAGATACAAAGTTACCTTGGTCATTAATACCCCGATGCATCGTATCTATTTGCTACATCAAATAGGATTGTTCAAAACTGTGAAGTCTCTAAAGCAAAGCAAAAGAAACTCATCAACTACTAACAAACATCACATTTCTATCAATCATCAATATTTCTATCCATTATCAATATTTCTTCTAATTGCTATCACATTTTCAATATTTCTTCTAATTAACATCACATTTTTATCCATCATCAATATTTCTTCTAATTAACATCATATTTCTATCCATCATCAATATTTCTTCTAATTAACATCATATTTCTATCCATCATCTATATTTCTTCTAATTAACATCATATTTTCTATCCATCATCAACATTTCTTCTAAGTAAACCTTGCATGGCAATATCATTGGTACCATCCTACATCCATAATTTCAGCAATACACATCATGTATGGGGAATTCATTCATATATCAACACCATATAAACATCATGGATCACAACATCATATGACTCATTCATTCACATAACATACATCATCATATATCATCATCACATAGGCATAAAGCAAGGATGAATCGAAGAAGGTACATCTCATATATATCATCATCAAAAAAGGGAGTGCATCATCATCAGTAAGATAAGTGTGATAGGAAAATACAAAATCATAATATCTATATGAGGCCTCGACTAGGCCAATGAGTATATATACAAAACACATGTCTATAATATCCCTCTAAGCAATAAACATCATGAAGATCAAGTACAAAAACTGAGGCCTCGATAGGAAGGAAAAAACTCTATAGACCACCAAAATGATCTGGTTGTCTCACAGACTGATCACCTACACCACCAACTGCACCATCACCACCATCACTCACTCACAGCACTAGGCTCTCCAAATCGTGGATGTCGAGCAGCCCCAAGAATGTTGGCATCATATAGGGTCTAATAGTAAGTGGACCTCTATAAATAATGATCACACTCTACCTTGAGAGTATCTCTTTCTACAGTAAGCAACTATACCAAATCCTCTACAACATTTCATCGACCGCTCTTGCTATCTTGCTTAGCCTTCAAAATATCTATATGAGCCTCTGTAGTCTATTGTTGTGCTATCTATGCATCTTTGGTAGTAGTCATTTGAGCTAATAGTATGTCTCCATACCTAGCTAGTGGAGGAGGACCCAGAACCTGTCTATGACCCTACACCTGAGGTGGGTGCTCATCCTGACCACCCTATGTACCATCACGTCAAGATCTATCCAACTACTCTATGAGGACCTCAATATGCTATCACTCCAGATGACGACCTATAATACTTGATATGCCCAAAGAAGGATCACCCCCAGGATCAGTGAGTCTCAACATCCTGCATTGTGCCCACCACTCATCATAATCAGGAGAAGTACCTGAATCTTCTAGACCAATCAACCAACCCCAATCAATTGCGACAAGTGCTCTAAACTCAAAAATAGCAACATCTATATATACTTGGAGACCCCACACACAAACCTCCCAAGTGGTCTGACCAAAACGAGCCTCATAAGCAACATGAACTTGACCCTATCTCTCTCCAAAATGGCAACATACTCGGTCTGATAGGTAACGCTCTAGCATAGAATAGGAATGACCAATCAACCAATAGGTTTGTCCACAATAAACAAGATGATCTAAATCCTCTAGCCAAACCTCATAGCCCATATAAGGTCTCCACACAAAACTAGGCATATCATCGAAAACTCGATGCCAATAAGGAAAATCTCTAGGAAAGGTACAGTGCATGAAATCCCCATAATGATAGGAGTACAAATCATCAGGATAATGATCATGTATCATGTATGGCCGAGTAACTACAATGTGCTCCCACACCCAAACATGCAAGAGTGAAACACCTACAGAAAAAGATTTCCCACCCTGATATACGACCTCGTACATATCTCTATATAGGTGGGAAAGAAGACACGCACCCCAAGCATACTCTCGATACATACACCCCAACCCATAGGAAACTATCTACCTCTCCTCAGGAACAACTAATCCTGAAATCAAACCACATAAGACCAACGAAACAGGATATGCACTATCAAAAACTCAAAAAAATCAATCTCTGACTGGTGTACCTCCAAGTGGCTAGCATCTAACACCCACCGCATGGCACAAGTACCATATTGAATTTAATATGTAACCAGCTCCCCATGAATAGGAAGTTGAAGTATCCTCCAAACATCCTCAAGAGTAACAATCACCTCTCTTGTAGGCAAATGGAATGAGGACGTCTCTGAATGCCATTGTTCCACAAGTGTAGTCATCATCGCAATGTGAGTCCTAATAGGAGGCATGTATCAAATGTAATGTAGTCCAATGACATCAAGAAAGTCTCACTCCAACACACTAAAATGGGAAATCGGATCAAACAGGTGTTGAGGATGTCTCTCCCTCGATTACAGTGCTCTAAGGCCAACCTGAAAATCATTTTAAATCCACAATGTTAGGGTTTCACTCTAAACAAGTAAAGTGGCACAAAATAAAACAACACATGATGAAAAACAACATTCATGATGACAAACAAACATATGCTA
Organism: Sequoia sempervirens; assembly: GCA_007258455.2. Taxonomy (NCBI): domain Eukaryota; kingdom Viridiplantae; phylum Streptophyta; class Pinopsida; order Cupressales; family Cupressaceae; genus Sequoia; species Sequoia sempervirens. The sequence continues at coordinate 18,350,350 of VDFB02000009.1, forward strand.
GGGTTTTGAGAAAATGCAATAGGAAAAGTCAAATGGAAGGGTTTTGAGAAAATCCTCAGAAAGCACCAATCAAAGGTGAGCTTTTCAGTCAAAGGCGAAGAAACAAGGTCGAGGTTCTTGGTCAAAGGTGAGGTTTCAAAACCTAGAGCAATCAAAAGTGATATTTTCAGTCAAAGGCAAGCTTTTAGGTCAAGTGCTTAAAACAAAAGCGAGGTTCTTAGTCAAAGGTGAGGGTTTCAATCAAAGGTGAGGTTTCACTATCAAATGCAAGGTTTTCACCTAGCAAGTGTGAGGAAAATGAGGAAGATGCTCAGAAATCTCAAAAACTTCACTTTTGACTTAGGAAACTTTGTACACGCATAACAAGAATGAAACAAGATGAAAGTGAAAAGTGAGAATGTACATACTAGGCCACCGATGCATGAAGGTCGTCCAACCTCCCAAAAAAGCTTAGAATGATGTGGAGCTCCCTCAAATCTCAGCATTTCTCCTTGAAAACTAACAGAATGGGAAATCCAAAGACAAGAATTAGCTATAGGGTCAAAACACAAATGAGCTAACTAGAGGACTAATTGCCTATATTAAACCTCAAGAAACCCTAATTTCACCTAGGAAACCCTAATTTCTACTTAGGGAACCTTCCTAATTTCAAATTAGAAGCTCAAAGAAACATCAGAATGAGAAACGAAGGACCTAGAGACTTAATTCTTTGACCTAAACACATTAGAACTAAAATAGAATAGAGTCGTGAGCCTGACCTCAAAACTTTAAATTTTCAGCCAACCTCTCGAGGGCACAACATAAAGTCCTACCATCATTCCACAAAACACCAGGGCATAGTGGGGCACAATTTTTTTTGAAAAACTTGATTTTAAAAATAGAATCTTTGAAACAAAGCAACCAATACTTTATATCAAAGAGGGGAAAAATTTAGACATGTAAAATTGACTTAACACCTATCACATCTCAGAATGACCCCAGAATGTATCAAAACATCTCAGAACCTCTCGAAACATCTATGGAATATCTCGAAACACCCCGTAATGTCTCAAAACATCTTGGAACATCTCTAAAACATCTTGAAACACCTCATAATCAACCTGTAATTTCTCAAAACATCTCGGCGTCATTATCATCAAATAGCACTGCATTTTCACATTGGCAACATCCAAAACCCTAATTTCTACTGTTAATTGAATAATACAACATTATTTAATTAATTCACTTTTTCATCATTTTTGAAAAATTCAATAAATTTCATTTATTTAATAAAGTCCAAAAACCCTATTTTCCTCTATTAATTGAGTAATACAACATAATTTAATTAATCCATGTTTTCATCATTATCAAGAAATTAAATAAATTTTATTTATTTAATAAAAACCTAAAAACCATAATTCTACCGTTAATTAAATAAAACAACATTATTTTCAATTAATTCACGTTTCATCATTTTGACCAATTAAATAAATTACATTTATTTAATAAAGTCCTAATTCCAGATTATTTCATCCTGATTAATTAAATGACACCAAATATTTAATTACATCGCTAAATTGCTTTATTCCCCTAAGTCGATTAATTATTAAATCATAATCATTTAATTATGACACTTTCCCTCCAAATTTTGAATAATCAAATCAAACTATTCAAATCAATTATCAAAAATTAAATCAAACTAATGCAACTCTATTTGCAAAAGTCAAACTTGATTTGCATGTTCAACTCCAAAAATGAATGAATTAATTAAATAAATTAATTCATATTCCTCACCCACTTTCTAATTGAGAAAAGTATGGGTAGCTAACTGAGCAATCTAATTTCCTAACTCAACCATCTGATTTGCTAACTAAACCTTTTAATTCCTAACTCAACCATCAATTCCTGACTGATCAATCTAATTCCTAACTAGCTAATCTATTCCTAAATCACACAAATTATGCAATCTACTTTGCACAATCTTCTCATGTCTAAATCCTCTCAACACTTTTCAACCATTGATCTTGATCCAACATTGTTCAATCCTTATCACTAATTCAAAATCTCATTTCCTATATAACAAACCTCTCTCCTCACAAATAAGGATCATAGAATCAACATACCTTATGCAATGAAGTGTTTTCAAGATCACCATTGATAGAGCTTCCTCATTCCTTCGATCAACCAACATCAAGCATCATTCATCAAGCTTTTCACAAACTATGGAGGCTTCGTAGTGATACGAACAATCCATCAGGCAAATACACTTTGATACAGGATGGTAACACTATGCTTATTGTTTGCTTTCAATTTGGTAGACATAGATTTCCTAAATTTGTTTTCAATAGCTTAGTTTCATTTCATATGTGTAGGATTAGATCTTAGATTAATGTGTTTGATCTTAGTTCAGATTCTTTTTTCAAGCACATTTTTCTTGTTTAACATCTAATGATTTTCCCTCACACATGACCTATTTTAGTACCCCTACATTTATGACCCTTTAAATAATCAATAACAGGCCCCTAAGACCCTTTATTTTGAATCTCAAGGCTTATTTCAGTTGAAATCCTGACAAAATCAACAAAGGCATTGAATTTTCTAACAACCCAACATTTACTCACCATGAAAAGTTAGGGTGGGACTCATACACCACCTTGGGTGTATGAGTCCCCCTAGGTGGGATCCATATGCCATAAGTGGCGTATGACTCTTGTGTGGCACCCATTTAGGATTTGAGCAAGAAATTAAGGTTTTAATTTAAATTTTTGGTTGATTTCGGCATTTGAGATCTAATAAATAGTAAATTAGATGAAGTTCCTATAAAAACAAGGTTTCGAATCATTATTTTTATCTAGAAAATCAATTCATGATCTAAGCATTCACAAGCACCTACACGAATTTAAGCATTCTTTCACAAGAGAATTCAAGAGCAAGTAGCAAGAAAATTTGAGGTTTTGAAGCAACATTATAGTGGTTTTGTAGGTCTTCAAGCTCACTTTCATTCAAGTTCTAGCATTGTTAGGGATTGATGATGGTTGCCTATGGTGAATCATGATGGATTCTAGGTTGGGGAGATGTAACTAGCCATCAGGCCAAGCCTTATGACCTATTTCCTAAGTGATTTCATCCTCCGTTATCACTCTACTTTCTACCTAAAGGAAGGAACATGCATTATTATGACTTATTAGGGTGATTAGAGATCTCCCAAAGTGAGTCATCATCTCTACATTTTATTCATGCATCTTATTCTAGCACATTAGGATAGGGTTTTATTGTATTTTAGATCTAATCTTAGATGCACTTAAGATTAGGGCTTGCACTCACATTTTCTTTCAAGATCTATCATTTCTATCAAGGTTTAATTACCAAACTATGGGTTTGACTGAGGAAAACCCCCCATAAGCAAATGAAGACAATATTCTATTTTGCGGGTCTTTTTACACCTGTTTAGATCCAAAATTCAGGTTTGGAAGAAAGAGCAGAGATAGGAGAACAGATTCAAATCTTAACATTCCAAAAAAGAAGAACATCATTGATATGCCACTTGTGTCATACGAGTCCTGGTATAGCTCTTTTTTCTAGGTTTCGGGGGATTCAAACTTGTCACCGCAGATTCCTATTTTTTCCCAAAAAACCTAAGCTAGGACTAAATCGCCTAGCCTGGCGTATGAGTTCCAGTGAGCATTAAAATTAGTATTTTTAGCATTTCAGACCTTTTTCCAAGAACATTTAGGTTTCCAGGTGCACCTCTGTACTTTCTTGGTTTACTATTTTGGTTTGAACTCATTTCTAGGTCATTTATTTAAGTCTTGCATGTCATTAGTTTTTATCACTAAATCATGCATATTCTTAGTCTTTCCAAGCCCTAGCTTGGTGGTGAACCCCACTTTTAGTCTTTAATCACACCCTTGGACTACCTTTAGTAGATCTCTTTCCTTCATTATATCCTTGGATTGAGATCTCTAGGGTTTCCTTGAATGAGAAGTGTAGAAAACTTGTTGTTCTATGTCGTAAACTATAGAGCGACAATTTTTGATGTTTCATTAACATAATTTAAAAAATATGTAAGAGTAGGATTTGTAGGAAATTGAATTTAGTTTTTAGGATACTATTCCTTTTTTGGAAAAAAGGTAAATCTATTTGGTGAAAATTTGAAATTTCAATATAGTAGTACTAAATTTTTAGGAAAGAATAAAAAGTAGGTGTATGTCTGACCAACCTAAGTACAAGTAAAAATAAATATATTTTTATGAAACTTTCAATATAAGTAGAGGACACATGCCTAGATGTGCCACATTTTTTTTGTATTTTTTGGAAAGTAAATAATTCGTTATAAAAAATTTATTAGTTATGAATTTTTTATTAAAACTTTTCAAAAATATTAAAACTTGTTTTTCTAACCATTATTTAACTTGGTCAAAAATTTATGAAATTTATTTTTTATTTATTTTTTATCCTACAGTATGGGAAGCATAGAATGTACCACATTTTTTGGATTCAAAAAATGTGAAATTGTTTAAGAATTATATATATTTTTCAATCAACATATCAATCAGGACTTTAGTCAAAATGTATGTAGAAAATCAATAATTATTATTTATTTAATTCCAAATAAGGTATATCTTATTTTTTAGAAATTTGGAAAATAAGGTATATCTTAGATAATAAACTCCATAATTGTCAAATTAACCTTCACTATTAGACATTTATTATTGTTTCTAATACTTCATTGTATGCAACTTACTTTTCTAATACAAAGATGAATAAGTTGAAAACACTTCAAATCAACATCAAACTAAAGAAAAATACTCTAAATTATCTATTATTTAATTTGTGAACATTGATTTTCAAAAGATGTTTATTTATCAATACTAATTACGCCGAGAGACATTCCTACAATGGAATTTATCTTGTGTACATCAAAACATTATAAAGAAATTTTTTTTTGACATTGTTACTCTCAGGATGTTTTAAGTAATAAATAAATGTTTTAAATAAAGGTGAACACAAGCGATCATGAAAAATCGGTGTTGAATATGAGAAAGGAGGTAAAAACATAGTGTGATGTGTAGCGCATATGGTTAATGTGTAACATATGGCATAAGTAATGGGATAAGTAATAAGGAATATAGGACAAAGTATAGGCCCCTGCACTGCCATCGGGATTTCTCCATTCAAAAGAATTCGAGTAGCGAAATGTGTTTTTTGTTGATCATTCTATCTTTACCCATTCGTACATAGGTTTGAACTACTTTTTGGATGGTTGTATATGGTTTCTAATGCAAAGGAGAACATAGATGTACAACAAACAATTTGATATTCAAAGGTAAGTTACTAAAATTTGAGAGGAATATTGATTTTTCCTTACCAAGCTATGAATTTGGCATTTGAGTAGTGCAGAGTGATTACTCTGTCATGGAATTTAGATGCACCCAAAGTCATTATGTAAAATTTGGATGCAAATATTCAATTTTTGAGATGAACAGTATAACGATGCCACCTTTCCCTGAGGTTCTTTTTTAGTGAGATCTTGCATGCAGGGTTATTTTACTTTAGGAAAAGTTGGTATCTGACTATGTTTTAGACTTATGTTTAAAAGTGATAGGAATTAAGAATTTGGGGTTGTTGAGTAATAATAATCCTTGTGAATGAGGAGGCATGGTTGGGAGCTACCTCTAGACACTAAAAAATTGTCCCAGGCCTGTGACTCTTAATTTATTCATAATTCTTTTATCTTAATTTTTCATAATTAAATAATGTTAATTATTTAATTATTTTCTAAATTTGTATGTCTATTAATTAAATAACTTTAATTATTTAATTAATTCATTCTTATCTTTATTCTTTCTTGATTAATTAATTAAATATTATTTATTTAATTATGTCACTAATTAAATCTATCTTCTTTCTAAAATTAAATAAACTATTATTTAATTAATTTCTACAACACTTTCAACTAATTAAATAATTTCTTTAATTATTTAATTATTCCTTAACCTTTTCTCTCTAATATTAAATAAATCTTTATTTATTTAATTTAATCCAAAAATCTTGAATGTTGAATGGAAATCATTTAATTCAAAAGGATTTATCCGTATCATATTCCTCTATAATTAGATAATCTCTTTGTTATCTAATTAGTCATTTATCACTTAAGTCTAGATAAAATTTGATCATTTAGTTATCTGGTGAGATAATATCTAATTTTCTCTAACGAACAGTCTTTTTGTGTTAATCAGTCTATTATCTAGACAAGATCAGATTTTATTTTATCTAACATACCATTTTATCTATGTCAATCTTATCTTCTACATGCAATCTTTATCCTTTTGTGTCTCAACTAATTACCACCAATGATTAAATTACTATTTAATTTAATCTCCACCATTCATGGTTTATCGCTTACACTAATTTAACCCTAACCCTATTGCATGTCACATCTTTTAATCTTGATCATCGATTAACTATCTCCCAATCCTAGTTCGTTATTCAAAAATTACATCTTCTATAAAATGGCTTTACCTCTACCATTTTTACTCCTCCTGAAATCTTATGAGTTTTGGAAGCAACTTTAGAAATATTCAATGTTTTGCTATTATCATTGTCATGAGGCCATATTTACATACTTAATTAAAATATGAGGGAAAGTACTACACTATAGTGAAACGGAGAAGGGTAATGGAGGTGAATCGTGGAATTGCATGTGTGTTTGGCGAGATCTTTTGTTTATGCATGTTTTTATCTTCCATTGTTCTTCATTATTAGCTTGGGTTTAGTTTGATTTATGCTTTGTATTGCTAATCCTAGAATTTTCCCTGTGCTAGACTACCTTACCACCCTCTATAGGTATGTCTCTCTCAAATATTTTATTTGGGTTATGTTGTGTTGCTAATAATGTTGCAAATCAATAATGCCCTTTTTTGAGTTGCTATTGTAGGTGGTTGTTGTGGTAGTGGTCCTCGCTCTAGCATTTTCCTTCTATGTTTTCTTTGTTCCCTTTGTTGGGAATAAGTTGTTTGAGTACATTTCCATCAACCTCTACTCACCTTTGGTATCAACTTCTTGATTATAAATTTGTTTATGCTCTGTGCATGTTTATCAGATCATTTATTTTCACGTTCCTCTTGTAAATATAGATTATATTGCGGCTTTTTTCTATATTTTCTGAGATCTACGATAGGGTCAACAAGTTAAAAAAAAATTATTTCTTTCTTTCTTTGAGATTCAATTCCACTCACATGGCTCATTACGCAGTCGCTTGATACATTGGATTGCAGATGTTTGGGTTTTGGAGATTCATTGTCTTTAGATTCAATTTTAGGTACATAATTTACTACACTTTAGATATATCCGTTTGGAAAATTGGATTTTAGGATGCACTATGCACTGAATATTCCCACTTGTAATATAGTATGGTAGGATTTTGGCTACAACATTTTGGAAATTGTTTTCTCTCTTGGATGGATTCAACTACAGATACATGATTCAATTTGCATAGACTTAGCTAATTTGAAACATTGGGTTGTTGAAGTATTCATTTAGGATTTGAATGCTCACCTGTCATTATTAATTTTTTGATAAAACCATTTAGGAAAGTTACATTCTATAAACAATGATTTGCGTTTCCCAAGGGTTCCTCTAACTCTTCTAGGTTTTTCACCTAAAAGGAGAGGAATTAGGGCCAAAATTCTAATGTATACACTCAAGATTAATGTTAAAAGGATGTAATATGCCTAAATATGATTATCTAAATGCAACAAACTAATAAAAGAAATGATTTATCAATGCAAAACCTAAGAAATGGGAGATGTTTGAAAACATGTTGTGATATGCAAACATGTGATAAATGACCTAGAAATGCAAACAAAACTTAATAGAAAGCTATGAAATAGAGTGTGTGCACTTGAAGGTTGAAAAAGGATGGAATGTAGGTTTGAAATCCTAAAAAATATGATGCAAAATCCAACTTAGACACTTGTGCCAATCTGGGAAAATGGGTATCCAAATCTACAAAAAGGTTTAGTGGGACTAAGTTGCCACTATTGGTGACTTAGTCCACTTCTGAATTTCTAAAAATTCAAAAGTGGAAACAGAAGCCCTCGGTCTTCACTTCGGTTCCTAACAGGTGTTCTCTTCAACAACTCTGATTTTTAGGTTTGAAATTGACCTTTTGTTGATATTTTGGCTTGGTCAACAAGGATATGTCTTCAACAAGTCTTCAACCTAATCTTCAATGATCTTCAAACCATCAAAGTACCTAAATCTACAAACACACAAGGAAAGAGAAAGAAATGTTGGATGTTAAGGCATGGGGGTTTTCCTTGGTCAAACCCCTTTTAGGTAATTAAACCAAAATGAAGAAACAATACAATGAAGCATGAAATAATGGAATTAGTACCTTGCCATGATGATTGATCTTGATTTGTTGCAACAATGGATGAAGAATCTTACTTTTGAATGCTTTGATGATCTTCTTGAAGATGCTCCCTTATGAAGACTCAAAATGCTAAACCCTAGCTTGCTTGAGTTGAGATAGATAATGAATGATGAATGATAATCATGAATTAGGGTTAAAGGTATCCTTTTATAGAGGAGAGTTAAGAATAAGGATCATGATCAAGGGCTAAAATTAAATTAGAAAATAACTTAATCAAGGGTGGAGGTTAATTGAGAGGAGAAAGACATGGATAGATAAAGACTTGAGGTGGAAGATAAGATTGGCACATAAAAGAGGTGATTAAAGATTATTTAATTTAGGTGTCCAACATAGGAGAAATAAATAAAATATAATTTTATTTATTTCAAAAGAAAGGTGAGAACAAATAATTAAATAATTAAAAATAATTATTTAATAGAGAGGGGAGGGATAATTAAGTAATTAAAATAATTATTTAATTGGGGAGATAAAGAAAGGATAAATAATCAAATAAATATAACATTTATTTAATTATAAAGAGAAAAGGCTAATGAATAATTAAATAATTGAAATAATTATTTAATTAATATAGAAGAAGAGGGAAAAGCTAACTTTTGAATTAAAATAATATTAGACTTAAATGCTTAATAAAAGTCAAGAAAAGTATGAAAGTGATTTACAACACTTTAAAACACCTTTACAAGACATTTATTCATGCATTTGCAAGGGTCCAAGACCTAATGTGGATGTGTAAAACACCTCACAACACTAAATCAAGGCCTCATTAAGTCCAATTTATCATCAATTATTCCAAAATCAAGCAAGCAAAAAGGGATACTTTTTTTGTGTCCACACATTCTTGTGAACTTTGATCCACATGTTTTAATTGAATATTTCACTCACTAAGCAATAACTATGTGACCCTTTAAATTGTATCCCTCTGTTTAGTATTTTATTAGCTTTTCCTCAATGATTTATGTCCAATGCGACAAGAAATAGAGTCCATGATGTAGAGATATGTACATCCAATGAGTTGTCCTCTACTCAATTTATTTGATGTTATTTGGTCAAGATTAGTGAACTATTTAGAGATTCCACTAATCAATATGTCGGGTGTATTTTTCCCCATGGCGAAGGGGTTTGATTCATGACCATGGATTTATGAGTATTTGATAATCAATTATAGTTTTAGTAGTATCTTAAAATATGCTTATTTCTACTTAACTTTTTTTGCTTAGCTTTGAACTAATGTAGAGGACTTTATACCCAGTGTCATCTAGGTAGGTTTAGCTCTGAACTGATGTAGAGGACTTTTACACCCAGTGTTGAATCCAAGTAGGTTCTATCCCATGTTTCTCTTGTTGTGTTCAAAATACTTTTAAATAATTGTTTGTTTTGATGATTGTTTATAATCTCATATAGATTATATCACCAAATTTTGTGAAAAGTTTGAAATACTTATGAATAATTATTTATTATTAGTATACAATGGAACACATGTTAAAAGGTGCATAGGTTACTATAATTTCCTTTTTTTTTTGGAGAACATTGGAACCTAAGGTCTATTGAGGAATGACGCATTTACAACTTTAGTTGGGGATAATGTGAGCTTGGATTGTATTGAAGATAATTATTTTCCAATCCTATTTGAAATTTACATAATTTCTTTCATTTTCATTTGATTTTAAGCTACAAATGAATGAAAAGTGTAGCATTGTTGGATGCACAAATAATTTAACTACTTATTGCCATAATTTATCATTTAACATGTAGCATCAAAGACATCCAAAATATGTAATAATTCCTTTGCATATTAATCAAAACATGGCGGTAATGTTGTATATGGGGGTTGTGTGCCATGAGAAGATAATATTTGGAAATTCAAAATTTGTATTGATGAAAAAATGAAGCTTTTCAAATATTGTTGAATCTACAAAATGAGTTGCAATATGACAATGTTTTGGCTTTGTTTTTAAGAAGGATAGCCAAGTATGAATGCCACAATAGATAGTCATGATGTTGGAAATATCAGAATGCATTGGAGCCATTTCACTTAATTGTTTTTTTTGCTAGACTAGGTTTACTTTTCCTTATGTCAAATAGTATTCACAATAATTTTTTTGATGGATTAAATGAATGTATATGTGGCACGTAAACTGAGAAGCAGTAAAGTTAATTTGGAAGATGGATTTAAATGCCTAAAAATATTTCCTAATCTATGCATCTATGTTCTTTTGGCCTTTATTTGTGAAAGAAATACGCCTAGAACATGCTAAAGGAAAATAATGTTGCTACAATCCATTGAAGCCCTCAAGGTTTTTCCAGTTCAGTGGCTTTTCAATCTCATGGTGATAAGGTTGAGATCATTCAAAAAAATTCATCGCATTGAAGTTCTTAAGTTTGTTCCGACTTATTGGCATCTCACTCTTCATAACAAAGTCAATATCATTTTTAGGGAAAGGTAACTCAAAAATGCATACCTAGATCTGGATTAAAGATAAGCGATTCAACTGATACAATTACAGAATTTATTGGCAAGATAAGTACAAAAAATTAAATTGGTTGTAATGTGATGCTTATCTACATTCACGATACACACAATACCCAGATTGGAATAAAGGATACACTATTGTTAACTAACACTTCCATATGGATTTTAGTAGGGTTCATACAATTGTAAAAATAGGGAGGATAATAAAAAATTTAATAAACTATTTTGGAATTAAATATTTAATTAATCATATAAGAAACATACAAAAACTTATGCACAAGACAATAATATTACATATTACTAATATAAATGTTCACAACAATCTATATGACCAACAAAGATCTCTCATTATTACATATTACTAATATAAATACTCACAACAATCTATATGTCCACAAAGATATCTCTTAGCGTTATTTAGATGGATTATTGAATAAGATAGATATTCTAGTTAATTAACTTATCATTACTTAATGAATAACAATTTAATGAAACATGCCATACTAAACTAGTGCACACATCTAAAATTGCTAAGGACATGAGCTTAAATAGCTATAACACATAGCCTAGTGGTATACACCTTGAGCAAGAAAATGATAAACCTCAGTCAAGTCAACAAGAGAATATCCTCAAATTTTAAACTCCCTAACACATGACCTTAAGAGTATGTGAGGTGGAGATTCCCTTGTTGAAGTGGGGGAGCTTCAAACTCATTATCCTTCCTTCCTTTCTTCCTTTACAGACATGTGGCTACCATTTTTGAGCTATAAATACATGCCTAATGTGCTCCATTTCTCAACAAAGACAATCAAATCTTGTAAGTCTGACAACATAGTAAGATTATTGCTAATGGTTTATGTCATTTGTTAATTCTTACATTAATAATAACTGTTGGCTTGATATTGTGCATTGTAGATATACGATATATAGATATTACCAGGAGGTGATTAAGATGGAGATGAAGAAAGGATGGGTGGTCATGATGATGGTTGAAGTGATGATGATTAGTAGTGTAGAGGGAGATCCAACGTGAAACCTAGCTAGAAGATTATTTTGCAACTCAGGGAGGTGTTGCAGTAAGTACAACTAGTCTGGGAGCACTAAAGACTATTGTGGGCAAACCAACTACATTGCTCAGTGTTGGCCTAGTGTCACTCCCCTTACTCTTCTCACACTAACCAATTCCACCATACCAAACCTTAACAATCCCTAAACAACAATCATGTGCACTACATCCTACATACATGATAACACCATACCAGACCTTAACAATCCCTAAACAACAATCATGTGCACTACATCCTACGTAAATGATACCACCATACCAGACCTTAACAATCCCTAAACAACAATCATGTGCACTACATCCCTTAGCTATCTTCTCCAGCATTTCCATGTTAAATTTGCCTCTACCATGTCTAGAGTTGTTTCTACCTCTCCCCCTACCTCTTGCATTGGCTTGAGCTTTGAATGCTTTCTCTTGGGAAGAATTTGCAAACCTATTTAGGCATTTCTCATGGGTTTGTAGAGAACCCATCATCTCATCAATGGAAAATATTGAGAGGTACTTTTCCTCTTCATTGGCAATCACAACCACATCAAACTTCATGGGTAAACTTATGAGGATTTTCTCCACAATCCTCTGGTCTTCAATGACATCTCGATTCACCCTCAACTGATTTATTAAACCTAAGAGTCTAGGGTGAAAATCTGAGATAGAATTATTGTCCTTCATTTGGAAAGTCTCAAACTCTCTTTGAAGCATCTAGAGCTTCACCAATTTGACTTTATCAGTCCTTTTGTAGTTGGTTTGGAGGATTTCCTAAGCTTCCTTTGCATAGTTAGTTGTTTCTATTCTAGGAAAAATGGCCTCTATCAAGGCTACTTCAATCAGACTCAATACTTTTGCATATTTCCTCCTCAACTTCAACTGGGTCTTTTGGTTGTTTGTGAGGACTGCATATGCTACAAGATTAGTTACATCATTGAACCCATTGATCACAAACTCCTAAAAATCATTTGCAACCATTATGGTCTTCATCTTATTTGTCCAAACATCATAGTTCTATCCATTAAAGGATGGTGGTTGTTGCCAACTCACTCAAGACTTAGGGCCTTTTGGCTCTGATACCATGTCAAAAAATTTAAATAAAATGAAATGAACAGATATTTATGCTCTATTTCCCAATAAAATTGGAAATCCCCAAAATGCGGAATAACAAAAATAGGTTGAATGGAGACACACTGAACTCCAAGGCATGCAATATTTGCTTCTATTATTAACCAAAAAATAACATTTACAAAATTATTTCTTAAAGTTAATACTACAAACTATAGATTACAAAATAGACTTGTAACAATCTGGAGTTGCACCCAAAATATACAGAACTATCAGGAGCTTCTAAGAGCTCTCCTTCCTTCTATTCAATTGAAAGCTCCTAACTTCCAGTAGGACTCCTTTACCCCCATGAGATTTTAGAGTGGAAATGGGATACCATTTCCATGGATTTTATTGTTGGTCTACCTTTGTCTTCTCGATGCCATGATGCCATCATGGTGACAGTTGACAAGTTGACCAAGGTGGTTCACTTTTCTTTGGTACAAACTACCTATACAATGCTAGTAGTAGCTCAAGAGTGTTCTAGGATGACATTGATAGGTTGCATGGGATTCCTCATAGGTTCATATCAGATAGGGATTAAATTTTCACCTCAATTTTTTGGTGAGAATTATTGCAAGCCTTTGGCACTCAGCTCAATTTTAGTACCATATACCATCCAGAGACAGATGGGAAGACAAAGAGGGTTAATCAGGTATTGGAGGATATTCTACATATGTGTACATGATGGATCATCAGTCTAGATGGTATGAGTATCTTTACGTAGTTGAGTTTTCCTACAACAACAGTCACCACAATTCTTTAGGTATGACACCATATCAAGAGTTGTATGGTAGACCTTGCAGGACTCCATTGAGTTGAAACACAATTGAGGACAAGGTTTCCATTGGTCCAGAGATGTTATAGGATATGGAGTTGTAGTGTAGGAAAATGTATGCCTTTACATTTTCACACTTGTTTGGGCCCTCCCTACTAAAATAGGGCTTCTTTATGCCTTATTTGGTCCTATTTTACATCCATAACCTTATTTAATGCACCTTTCTGAGGATAATATCGACACATATGTAATATCCAATCATAATTCAGTGATTGTATATTATATGGCCTAGATTTAGTGATTTGGAACTCATATGCCACCTTGGGCATATGGGTCCCACCTAAGTTTCAGGGCCTAGTCTTGAGTTTGACATAGAACTATATTTCTTAAAAATTGTGTTTTGAGCTTATCCTACTAGGACTTATATGCCCCAACTAGCGTATGAGTCCCACTTAGCTTAGACCTAATTTTGAATTCAATTCTTAGTGGGATTTTATTCTCCTAGATTTGATGTTGGCTTGTGGTGTTGTAATTTCAGGAATTTTGGCATAAACAAGTATAAATACAAGGTTATTTTGTATATTTTCTCCTAATATTTTCAAGAGAGCATTCTTATAGAAATTTTTTGATCAAGAGCACTTAAAATATTTTACAAGAGCATTCAAGAGTGATTATCAAGCATTTTTTAGCATTATTCAAGAATCAAGCATCATGTGAAAGTCATCACGCATCATTTGTTTTTGAGCTAACATTTGTGATGTAGGTTCCTGCAATTCAAGCAAGCATTCAAGTCAAGATCCATAACATTAAATCAAGAGTCAAGATCTACATTCATGCTAGCCATTACACAAGTTTACAACCTTTTGTTCAAGGGTTTGGTGAGTTGCAACATAACTTATGTGTTCATTCATCATTCTTAATTCTATTTGATTTCATTTCAAGGTTTGATTACCAAAATGAGGTTTGACCAAGGAAAACCCCTATCCACTAACAAAACAAAAAATTTCCCTCTATTTGATATGTGATTTGTAGATCTAGGTTGAAGATCCATTGAAAAGAAAGCTTGGAGAAAAGTTGTCAAATTGTCAAAGTTGTTATCTACAGGTTGCAATTTAGTGTTTTAGACCTGAATATTTGACAAGATGGAAGTTACAGGAAGTCACTAAAGGATATCAATGTTTCAGATCAATCTTGATACTATGAATAAATTGCCACTTGTGGTGTATGAGTCCCAATATACCTATTTTTAGACATTTCCAGCAGATCTTAATTCAACAATTCCAAATTTTGATTTCGGCCCGAAACCCTAAATTGGGAATAAATCGCCCCTACTGGCATATGAGTCCCAGTGTGCATTAAACGTTAGCATTTTTGGAATTTTAGATCTTCATTCAAGCCTCTTCATTTTCCAGGTGCACCTTTGTTTATCTCCAATTTTTTGTTCTTATTTTGGTTCATTTTTTAGGTCATATACTTGAGTTTGCATGTCATTTACATTTCTTTTCTTTCCAAGCCCTTGCTTGGCGGTGAACCCCCTTTTAATCTTTAATTGCACCCTAGGATACCTTATTTTAGATCTCTTTCCCTCATTTCATCCCTAGATTAAGATATCTAAGGTTTCCTTGAATGAACTAGAGTGAAATAGGTCCCCTAGTTCCATCTTCCAAAAGGTGGAACCCTATTTTCTTAGGTTTCATTTTGGTGAACCTAGACTTTAGAACACCTTCTTTTATGATTTGAAGTGCATCATATTCCTAGATCTAGCTTACATTAACTTTGCATTAGGTCTTGCATTAGTGAAAATGCATATAGGTTACATCTTTGCATCTTGCATCATTGAAGTTCACTTGAAATCTAGAATTGTATTTAGTCTAAACAACATTCAAACTAGAAACCTAACATTCACTCAAAATTTGTTGAAATTAGTGTCAAAACCCTAATCTAGGACTCATACACCCCTCTGAGCGATTTAGTCCCAGTGTAGGTTGTATCACCGAGCTTCCCCAAGGAGTGGGCCCTTACTCTTGTTTCGCACAGTGGATGGGATGAGAGTATTTCTACACTGCCTTGATCAGAAGAAATGTTTCTTTTAGATTATAAAAAATGATACAAAAGTCTATTTTCTTGCTTACACTGTCTGTGCTTATATATGTTGTTTACCTAACAGCTAAATACAAAAAATATTTTTTTTTTTTGGCCTATGATCAACAAACTAGAAGAGACAAAAATATGTGTCACTAACCACAAATTAAAACATCCTCGTTATAACTGAAGATGGAAATAGGAAAAAAGAAGATTTGTGATTTTCTCCTCTATACAACTAGAAAGTGCAGCTGTTATCATTAATTCTACTCGTTGAAATGAATCCATGTGGATGAATAATGCAGGTAAAAAGACCAACGAAAAGATTGCCCCAACAAATGTGATAGAGGAAAGCTTGTGTCCAACCCGATAAATAAGTGTGAATACATGTTACAAATAAAATGAATGTGCAACTAAGAAAGAATAGAAAAAAGTCTATCATTGGATAAAATGTTGCACAATCAACATCAAAGAGTGAGATCTGGTTATTGGAGTTGGCCACATAGAAGGGGAAATTGCACAAGTCATACTTTTGTGACAAAGGTGACAAGAAGGTTCCTATGAAGAATTTGATGTAGGAAATTTGCATTCTTCTTCTTAGTCAATTAGCATAAGTTGAAATAACAATGCTTGTTAGTAGAGATAATCAATAATTAATTTTCATATTTTTATTCCAAAACTGTATTAAATATCACTCATATGTATTTAATCATATGCAATGTAAAATGGTAAAATGTAATGATATGGAACATAAATAGAATGTGGGAATGGGTATTAAGGCAAATGAAAATAGGCTAAAATATGGAATAAAATAGAACATAATTGGCGCTCATCAGCTTGCAATCATTATTTTATTGAATCAGATTGGTAAATATAGGATGACATTAGTCTTGATGTACTATTTACCCATATCATAGATCTTTAAATCCACTACAAAAATTCTTTAAAACATAATACCTAATATTAACAGGATGATATGTATTTACATAAGTATTACAATGAAAATACTCTTTTATAAAACCATTCCTTTTTTTGCATAAATATTTACACTGTAATTGTTTGAAAATCCCTACATAGGGTTACTATTTTGAACCACCATTGTGTTGTTTTTTTAAATTAGGGTTTCAGAAATATGTTACTTGATTAAAAACTCCAAAAACAAAGGAGTAGGAATTTTTTTCCATAATCTATCTTTACCGATGCCTTGCCTCATCCAAAATTCTTTTGATTGCATACACCATAAACCACCAACCCTTCCAAAATATGAAATGTGTTTGGGAATTATATCCTACTCTTCGTCATACTCAACGAACTCATTTAACCACTTAAAATCCTGAACTAGCTCATAGTGGTAAAGATTGTTTAGGAATCTGAAACCCTCTAATGCTTGGTCTCGATGACTCCATAGTTCTGATCTAGTTAGGTCTAGTAAAAATTAGAGACATTGTACCCCTAGGTCCATATGACGACCCAAATCCTTGGGCCAAGGTATGCCCATGCCAAGTCGTGTTGCCTCCACAACTTCATTAAGGGCTTGTACTGAATAATTCCCTAGTCATATCCACCACTATCTCCTTGGATACATGAGTGTCCAACAGTGATGCCACAAAGCACGACGAAATGTCAATGTTAACATGGTAGCTCTCTTCTGAAACTAGAAACTTCCTTCCTAAAACAAGCTTGACAACCTTAATGGTAAGGAAATCATTCTCCTGCAATACATGCTTAAGTCGTTGGTCGATAATCTGACCCAAAAAGGCTAATTGGATTTTCTCATTTGTACTTGACGAATTGGCGTCTCCATAAGAACAAGGCATCGAAGTTTCTTCATTTTGTTCGATTCAGTAAATAATACTTAAAATAGAATTGAGGGGCTAGATCCATGCACACATTAATGAGTATCTAATAAGCTTAAAAGATAAGATCTTATGTATTAATGGCATATAATTTTAAACTGGAATTGAATAATTATTATCTGAAGCTCTCGATTCTCACACAAGCGGGAGGACATGTAGATTATATTTGTTCTGGAAAGAATTTCATGGAGGTGTACTGGATGGGGAAATGACTAGTACTATGACAGGCATAACCAAAGATGAGCTAAAGATAACACACATGTGGCACATATGGGTTAAAATGTGGATAGAAAAAATACTAAGTGAATGATTGAGAAAGACAGATGCTATATTCAGCATATTCAATATAAATTACATTGCATAAGATTAATATGCTCTCAGTTTCATTTACTCGCGTACTAAGGGACTCCATATGGCAAAGTTACGACCATAGTCTTGATTGATAAATTATGAAGGGGTTGTATGATTACAAATGGTATAATGCTGAGACCATCTTCAAGAATGAAAATCACACACGGAAGAAATAAAAAGAATTAAGGAAACTGCTAAAAGGATTCCTTTTTCTTCAATGGTGGAGACTAGAAAAGTTTGGGTGAATGGAGCTAATTCCATTACACATTCAATGTAGAGATTTTTGAAAGGGAGTTACATCCTCTGATACCACTTACAATATAATACATAATATAATATATAAAATCTAAATGTCTAATTCTCTTTCCTCCCTACAACCAAGATATAAAGTCTCAATTATTCAATAAAAATAAATAATTATAAATATACACGAAGAAATGAAATAAAGATCATGTTATTGTTTATAATTATAAACTACCATTACTGTTCATATACCAACCATCATCAGGCATCAAAGTGGATCATTATTCCCTTGAACTAGGAACAAAGGCAACAGTTCTCAAACCCTATTGATTCAGACAATAAAAGAAATTCCAATGGTCCATATCAGTACCAAATAATGTACATTAGCCAAGAGTTGAGGGAATTCGTTGCATGACGTCGGGTGGGGAATTCATCATCTCATTCGAAACAGTCATAGGTAGCCTTTGATGGCGACTATTGGGTACCTTTTACCCTTGAAAAATGTAATGCCCCCTGAAAAAAATTAGATTCCAAGAGAATGTTGTTTGTGGTTTGTATGGAAAGATACGATGCATCATTAGTGGGTGAGGAAGAGAAGATGAATATGGAACTCATCTAGAAAAGAATGGAAGAATATTGAAAGAAAATGATAAGGTCTGCACCAAAAGGGGGTGCTATGAAATGGACAATGTATCTGCTCTTGCAACAACTACAATAACAAAGTGGTGATCTTTACTTGGATTCAAGAAAATGTAATAGCAAACTTGTATAGATGATTCCGCTTTCCAACATCCTCCCTGTCTGCACCAAAATGGTATGGACATCCATCAAAACATGGAGGATAGAAGGATATGTTGAATAATGTAGTAGCAACTACATTAATGGACATGCATGCAAAATATGGAAACGTAGACAAGACATACAGACTCACCAAAGAATAAATATTCTTCAAGGCATAAATCCCCTCCAAGATATCACCTTGGGTATCCATCTCCAAAATGCATGCCTTGGTCCCCTCCACCAAATAGAAACAATTCTCTTGGAAACCCTGGAAATAACTTGTTTATCATAAGATTCAAATTTGACAAAATATTCTTCCTTTTAAAGAATGATACGTCAGTTACAACTAAGAGTTATGCTTAATAACAAACATGAGAGGGAATGGAATATATTTTGATCATAAATACGTGTTAAACCGTTATGAGTAATTTTCATACATCAAGTTGATTTTGTAATGCCAATCGTTGCCTAATTTTTTATTATGGTTTGTAACTGCTAGGGACTCTCATTAAGACACCAATTTAAATCATTAGGTGTATTAATGTACATGAGTTTTTCAACCCATATACAATTATTATAGAATGCATCTCGATGTAATTTTGATTTTATTTTCTCTAGACTTATTACTTCTCTAGTACTCACACACTTTTTGAGTGCATTTAAATATAGGTATAAATGGGCAAGTACATGGAAATGTGAGACCAAAAGGGGGTCTTAAGTACTCAATTTCTTTCCAAAATCAGAAAAAATTGATAGTGGATGAGAAATTAAAGATAGTTATACTCAAAATTTGAAGACGTGACAATAACAAGAGTCATAGTGCTTTGAGTCTACTTTCTAAACTACTATTTTTTTTGGATGGTAGATATTAAAGGGATGAAATAGGGGGAGCACATAAAGTTCTCCATTTTTATCAAAAAAAATATAACATAGCATCCAATGTGCTCCCCCCAATTTTTTTATTTTTTTTTGCATTTCAAAAATCACTTCAGTGAAAAATTAGCTAACACCATGTAGTTTATTATATTTTTTTCTACTAATTTTTTAATGAATATATGATTTTTTTACTAATTTTTAAAGTGGACACATCTTGAAAAAAAATTGAGCATGTGCCCCCCTAAATTTTTTAGAAACTAATAGAAAATAATAATAAAGTTTTACTATGTATAAAGTTGAGTAGTTTGTAAAAATGTAATTTGTTTCAAATTTTGATGAATGGGTAAAAAATGAAACCAAAATACCATACATAGGTTTTTGACAAAAATAAGAGACACTAGCAAAATAAATTAAAGATCAAAGCCTTTGAAACATAAAAAAAAAAGGCTAGAAAGCTAAAAGAGAGCTCAACTTTACTATGTTATTCTTTAAAATGACATTGAAAGACATGCAAACTTGATGTAGAGTATGCTTGAGATCATGCCATTTTTTAGAATTTTCAAATAAATGC
The DNA here is from genome assembly GCA_007258455.2 of Sequoia sempervirens. NCBI lineage: Eukaryota > Viridiplantae > Streptophyta > Pinopsida > Cupressales > Cupressaceae > Sequoia > Sequoia sempervirens. Next base: position 18,370,931 of record VDFB02000009.1, read on the forward strand.
CTATGAGCATTGATGCATGTTGTTGGTGTGAGCCCAGGATCACCAACTGCAACAAAAATGTCCTTCACGAGATAGAGAGGAGCACTATGCTACTTCACCAAAAGAGAGAGAATGAAAATGAGATGAGTAAATTAAATAATGTTACAACCTTTTAAAGGTATGAAATATATGGCGGGTGCAAAACTACCTGATACAGGAAAGAAACTGCCTAAGAGATTAAATGCACTAATAAACTACATGCAATATAGCCTAAGTAAACTTAAGCAGGTAAATGGTAAAAACCATTTACTCCAACACCCCCCCTTAAGTGCAACTTAGGGAGAATTGTTATGCAAAAATGAAGATGTAGTATGGGTCATGGCTACACAACCATGTTAGGTACCCATTTACAACTACAAAAAGAAATCTCTCACAACCAGAGAAAAGGAGAAAAACCTCATGGGAAAAAATCTCTTTCCAAAAGAGAGAAAAGAAAACAAAAACGACGCATGGATGGAGGACTCAATCACACCCCCCAAGGACTACATACATCATATATATACAATCAATGCCTCCCCTATAAGATGGAAAGAGAGAGACTATATAGCGCCCCCACAATGTGTAATCACCTGCAAAAATGGTAAGTGCTCGAAGACAAAACATGATCCAGTGTCGACAAACAACTTGTCTCCCTTTCAAAAGAAACAAAAAAAATACAAATGCAGGTATGCTTCCCATTCTAGATAGGAATCAATAAGTGAAATCCAAATGTAGGATGAAAATATCTCTAAAATATGCTCATGTGTCACCATGACCTTGGAAGATGATGCCACAAACCAATCAAGAACATGCCCAATCACAAAAGAAGGTGAAAAACAAGGTACCACTGGAAAATGATTTTGAACATTCTCCAGAGATTGAGATGGAGTGACAACAATTGTACTACAACTATCATCAAATAGGAGGGAGATACCCTCAAATGTGTCTTCCAAGTTAGAAATATTATATTCTACGAACAATGAACCAATGTTCAACAAATAACAATCCCAATCAGGAAGACAATGAAATATTGGTTGTGATGAGTCACTGGACGTGTTTAATGAATCATCAACATAAAATGAATGGTCATGTTGAACAGGAATAATAGGAGCCTCAATCAATGACTCTACACAATGAATCACTGAAGGTGAAGGTACATCAACTATCTCTGATGGAGAAGGAGCATCTGAAGAACCCTCATCATCCTCATCTGAAGTTTCAAAGTATTTCAACACTTCAAACTCCTACATAGTAGCATGATCATAAGGCATCCTATCTGAAAAGTGAAGAGGCACAAGACAATCTAAAATAGAATCATCTGGGAATGGCGGAGTATCAGGATCTCCATGTATCTCCCAAATTTTGGTCCAAAGAATATATGGACACTCAAAATTATCAATAACATCCAAAGTGGCATCATCAGTATGCATTACAATAACTCCTAGGGCATGATCCCTTTTGCAATTCCATGCAACTTTCTTACTATCATTACCAGGAAGGTGAACCAAATTATACAAATGTGGCAACAAATGAAGCCATCTGAGATGTTTTATGATACCATCTCTCCATTTTTTATAGTTTCCCCTTTTCAACATAATCACAATAGGTTGAATTGAAAACCCCATAATCAAATATGAAAAATCTCTAAAAATATAAAGACAATAACCTTCAACAACAATTAGAAAACCCTTGCTAGCCTTGAGTTGGTGGTTGTTGTGTTTCTTGGGCTCTTCTTTTTTTGCAGCCTTTTTGTATTAGTATCTATAACGTTCACTTATTCCTTTTTTGTTGTAAACTATGTGGTTTTGGGTCCCTGTATAACCCATTTTTTCCTTTATCAAAAACAATTAGAAACCCTAAAAACTATAAATGAAGCCTTTCCAAAATACTTCAAGAAGCAATAATACAAAAAAATGGGCTGAGAATCAAGCAACTCCAATACTGAACTTCAACGGATTAAAAGCATCACCAAATAACAAATATGAGAGAAATTCCTCAACCACTACAAAGGTGATGAAAATACCTGGGTAAAAGCACAAAGTTGTGTCACACTTTCAACCAACTTATCAACACAACTGAATTTAAGTATTTCTAGTTAAAAATCAATTTTGGTCAAACATATGATCTAGTAAGATTCATTCTAGCTAAGTTAGATACTTCCACAACTTTTTCAACTAAAATTGTTGGCTAAAGATATATGGAGCACCATTTTGAGTCCAATTTACCAAAAAAAGTAAAATTATTTGAAAAACTTTCAGAGGTTTCAATAACTCCTGCTAATGTAAATAACATTTTAAAAAAATATATAAAAATACCCTTTTGTAGATCCATAAGTGTAGTTTTCCAAAATATATTTATTTTATTTTTACTAAAAATAGGTTATCAACACAAAATATTAGGTTGATTACTATGCCAAGGAAAAATACTAAAACTTATTAAAAAAAATAGAAAAAAATATGATGCACTAGATAAAAGAATCTATTTTAAGATGGCATAAATTTTTTTCCGTTTTAGATAAATATTTAATATGAAAGTTGACGTCCGATAAAAACAACTATTTTTTGATTCACGCACATTTTGATATTTATTTAAAAATATATATTTATCAAAATTGGAAAAAAATTATCCATGCACTAAAATTTCCAGTTATAAATACACAAAAAAATTGAAAGAAAAAAAATTACTATAAAAAGTTTGACGTCTCATGCAACTTCACTTTTTAGCATTTTATCAACAACTAAATTATAGTTTTAATTTATTAAAAAGTAGATTAAAATGATTTTTTAATTTTTTTTAAAATAAAAACATAAAATATACTAAAAAAATACATATTTTACTAGTTTACATCATTTCAAAATTCAAAACATATATGCCACTTTTTAGTGATTCAAGTTTAAAAATTAGATCAGTGTTGGTTGTTTCCTTTATAAAGTGTGACACAACTTTTTCCTTTTACCTACCTTTCTGTTGATATGTGGTTTGCGAAAATCAACCTCTGTTTGCAAAAGATATGCATAAATTAAAAAAAAGGCCTATAGAGGCACTTTCGGCATCTTCTAGAGCTCTCGGTCACACCATACGACCATAGAATGCACACAAGCTAAAAATTGAGCCTCTCAAGCCAAGTGAAATCCAAATCACCAGGTTCGAGCACAAGGGACCAAGTCACACCACCAAGCGGCCAATCACCAAGCAACTTACACTTCAAGGTAGATCATGCATGCACAAGAAAGGACCTTCCACTGGTCACGTGAGCCTTTTCTCACACTATGCTTATTTTCACCAAGGTATATGAGGACCAAGGAAGAAATCTTTAGGCTCAATGTGGGATTAAAGTTCCAAATACCATTCCAAACAGCCACAGACGGGCCCACCTCCAACGAACCCTAGCAAATATTTGATGGAAAACTTTAGAAAAATTAAAGTTGGCTACAAAATTGGCCAATCAAGGTCCTCCCAAATCACTGCTCCAAGGTTCACACCACCCTCACAAAAAACTCCAAAAATAAAATGCCTTCTCAAGTTTCAACGATTCTCATAAATTGAATTCAAGCCTCTCGAGATTGCAAACAAGATACCTCTAAAGTCTGTAGCCTTAAAAAGATGAAATTCACTGCTCTTCAAAAGAAAAATCTTTCCACCTCCGAATGAATCTTAGTTTTAGAAAAAAATGCCTACTCTCAAAAAATGTGTCACCACAATACAAAAAGGAGTGCAATCCTAGCACAAGGAAAATCATGGCCCAACAACAAATTTTGAACCTCAAAAGAAAAATGCCACCAAGTCCTTCGATCTGCAATGAAGGGAATCAGTCAATTGATACTATAGAGTTTGGACAACCGGTGGCAGGAGTAAGAAGCCGATAGAAACAAGCAAGGGGCTAGCATTCAAATGAAGAACCCGGTGAGAGTTTCCATAGTGGGTGGGCAAGACAATGATGTTAATAAAAATTCCTCCAAAACAAGGTAAATCATGGCCTCAAGAACAAATTGCAGCCTTTTGCAAAACTTAAAATGTCTTCAAAAAATCACGGCTAACAGACAGAATCACACCAACCACAAATTCACAAGAAAATTATTTTCTTCAAAGTAGTTCAAACAACCATCATTGGGAACAAATATGGAAATCCTAGCCACCAAATAGCAAAAAGCATTCCTAGCAATCTCAATCCACAAGAAGATGAATAATAGAAATAAGGTAAAAATGCCAAACAAAATCCAAACAAAAATTGTCCAGATCTCAAAAATGTCCAACAAAAAATCTCAAGGAAGGAGTTGCAGATTGGGTGGCTCTGATACCATGTTGGTGTGAGCCCAAGATCACCAACTACAACAAAAATGTCCTTCACGAGATAGAGAGGAGCACTATGCTACTTCACCAAAAGAGAGAATGAAAATGAGATAAGTAAATTACATAATGTTACAACCTTTTAAAGGCATGAAATATATGGCGGGTGTAAAACTACCCAATACAGGAAAGAAATCACCCAAGAGATTAAATGCACTAATAAACTAAATGCAATAGCCTAAGTAAACTTAAGCGATTAAATGGTAAAAACCATTTACTCCAACACATGTAATTCCAAACCTTTCGGTTGGACACCCTAGGAAATTCCAACCCTAAGGGTTGGAAATACACAAAGTAAATAATAATGTTCTCACATTTGTGTGAAGAAAAATGATCTCACCCTTCCCTCTCTAGACCTATCTCTCTTTCTCTATCTCTCTCTCTATACCTATCTCTCTACCTCTCCCTCCCTCCCTCCTTCCCTCTCTACTTCTCTCTATCTCACCTCTCTCTATCTCTCCCTATCCCTCTAGATATCTCTATGTATCGAGCTCCCTCTCTATTTATTGAGATAAATCTCTCTCTACTACAATTGTTCTTCACCAAGGTTTTCATAAATTAGTGAATGAGGGTTTTCAGGCACTTGTGGAGGATTTTCAAATCCTAGAAATTAAACAAAAATAACTCAAAGCACTTTCTATCTTGTTGTTTAATTGAACTTTTACACTAGAAAACTAACAAAACCTACCACATTGACCTCATAGGTATCATGACGACATTTTGGTGGTGATTTGGTGAACTTCACAATGCAAACACACTCCTAGATGGTTGTTATCTATAATTTGGAAGGTGAGAGGTTGAGTTCACATTAGCTCGACCTTTTTTCTATTTTATTTTTATATTTTACATAACATGAGCATGTTATAATGCGAAACCATTATAACACATTCATGTTATGTCTTCTATGGGGCCAAATTTTTTTGGTCCCCCATCTTTTTGCACTTATCCAAATATTTATAAAATATTATTCTAAATCATGCTTAAAAGATATACATCTTTCCTCACCATTGCTTAAATGCGTTCCCATGAAGGGAAAAAATCCTTTACTTTCATAGCCAAATGATTATATGTGATTGATTCATTGAATTAATTTATATATTTTTCATGTTCATGAGCCCTTTCCATTTTGGGGTACTATTAGAGGCATTTTCTCCCCCGAATAATTTCTCCTTCATGTGATCCCCTACCTTTCTTACATGATTCCATGTTTACACTCACATGATATTTTCTTGAAGAGATTACAAGATCTTCCATGATTACCATGCCATGAACCTCACATGTTTACATGCTAATCATGATGGTATCTTATGCTAACATGTTTATGATGATTAATTTTTCATAATCTTTGTCATGATGATATACCCTAGTTGTTTGTCCTTATATGATCTTCTATTTAGCATCCATGACTACTTTCTTTTATAGCCATATTTGGGGGAAAAATTTGGAGCACCTTGCTGCCTATGTATTATATGTACTTTCATAAGCCTATCTAGTATCTTTTCTATAGTATCACATGATGTAGCTATCCTTATAACCCTATAAGGAAAATTAAATTACTTATATTTTCAAGGTTACCTCATTCTACATATATTTGTTATTCTCCTCCAATTAATTGCTTTATTTTCATGCAACAAATTAGATTTTGGACACACAAGATAATTAATGTTCCTTTCTTGAATATGGTTACAAGTAAATCCTTTATCACCATTTAATTCTAGGTGGAACCATACTACTACAAGCTACCACAAACAATCCCTTATTAGCTATTCTATGAAACACCTTATAGTTTCCCCTTTGTAGTTTCTTACAACTACCCCTTGGAAATACCTTACAATTGCCTTGTGTGAATACCTTAGTTCTATTGAGGTAGTGTTTCATTATTTTATTTTCCCTTCAAGGGAGTAGGTATCGAAGCAACATCTATATATCCATATCTATATATTTTTTATGAGTGACCATATATTTACTTGTATGTTGGCTACTTGATTTTACTTTGACATGCATATTTATAGTAGCTCATATGAAAGTTAAAGTGAGGATAAAATGTAATAATAAAAATTGCATATCTTGTAATTTTGTCTTTCATTTTGGGCTCACTTTGGCTAGGTTATCCTTTATACAATGAAAAGAGTACAAGTGGTGTGATTTTGCTAAAAGTTGGCACATGAGATGAACCTTACCTAATCCCATTTGCAATCATCCCTAAGAATTGGTTTCAATCCTCATTTTTACGCATTTCTTGCCTAGGTTCAAATCCACAATAAGTTGAATTGACCCAAGTCAATTGCATGATTTGTGAAAACAAACCCAAAACTTTTAAATTCAAATTTTAAAGTTGAACCCATACCCCCTCTTTCCCCCTAGTCATTATGTGTTGACTTGACATGAGAAACATTTTACTTGACCCTTGGTGTTGTATTTAAGGATTAACCCTAATTCATTCAGACATCTAGGAATCTAGAATCCAAAGTGCATTGCATGCACACCTCTTGCTCACATCAAGAAGCATCAAAATATTATTCTTTCACATTATAATTGCACTAGCATTCTAAGGCATATTGCATAATTGCTTGTTTTCAAATTTTGTATAAAGCCATTAAATTGGTATCGAAGGAGTTTGACAAAACTCATTTATACACAACTATTTTATGCAGTTACAAAAATCAAGACAAACAGATTTTTGACGTAAAAATTAGAAAAAATTTAAGTTTGCACAAAAGAAATAGATCTATAATTACATAATAAACTCCATAATTGTGAAAATAGCCTTCACTATTAGACATTTGTTATTGTTTCCAATTCTTCAATTGACGTTACTTTTCTAATAAAAAAAGAATTAATTGAAAACACTTCAGATCAACATCAAACTAAAAATAGAATACTCTTTATCTACTATTTAATTTGTGAACATTCATTTTCAAAAGATATTTATCTATCAATACTAATTAATTAATTTAATGGATAAAAATTTAATGAAACGTGTCATGCTAAACTAGTGCACACGTCTAAAATTGCTAAGGACATGAGCTTAAATAGCTATAACACGTAGCCTAGTGGCATACACCTTGAGCAAGAAAAAGATAAGCCTCAGTCAAGTCAACAAGAGCAATCCTCACATTTCAAACTCCCTAACACGTCTTAAGAGTATGTGAGGTGGAGATGCCACTCGTTGAAGTGGGGGAGCTTCAAACTCATTATCCTTCCTTTACAGACATGTGGCTGCCATTGTTGAGCTATAAATACATTCCCAGTGTACTCCATATCTCAACACAGACAATCAAATCTTGTAAGTTAGACTACAGAGTAAGCTTATTGCTAATGTTTTACGTCCTTTGTTAATTCTTGCATTAATAATAACTGCTGGCTTGATATTGTGCAGAGCAGATATATGATATATAGATATTATCAGGAGGTGATAAAGATGGAGATGAAGAAAGGATGGGTGATCATGGTGATGGCGATAGTGGTGATTGCAGTGATGATGATGAGTGGTGTAGAGGGAGATCCAACATGCAGCCCAGCTGGAGGATACTTTTGCAACTCAGGGAGGTGCTGCAGTAAGTACAACTGGTGTGGGGGCACTGCAGAGTACTGTAGGCGGCCCAACTGCATTGCTCAGTGCTGGGCTGGTGTCACTCCCCTCACTAGTCTTCTCACACTAACCAATTCCACCATACCAGACCTTAACAATCCCTAAACAACAATCTTACGTACATCATATAGAGCTTGCCTAAGTAAATAAACTGAATAAAGCAAGGCATCGCTTGATGGTTGTGAGTCTTGAGTGGCATAATAGTTTTGTGTTTTGTCTTGGTTTCTATGTAGAGAGTACTAAGTATTAATAAATAACACCAAGAGTTTTTCTATGGTTCAGTTGCTTTTTATATTGTGGCTATACAAAGTATTGTGGAGTTCAATATTTGTTTTGTATTATTGCTGATTTTATAACAGATGCACATGGGTTTTGCAAGCAATTTTCGTTTTTAATTTTTTAATATTTTCCTGAGTAAGAGGTTCTTATAGATAAAGTTTACACCATTTTTAATTAGAAAACATTTTTTTTGGACTTAAGGAAAGAATTTTAATGAGGATATTAGAAGATATTTTTGCTGATTTTTTGAATTACATTGAAAGTATTTTCAAGAGAGATTTTGATCTTTTATGTTTCTATTATAAGTATTAGAGATATATTTTGAAAAAAATTAAGAAAGAAGAAAGTAGTCGTTTTGATGGTACAATGGAGTTCAATATTTGTTTAGAATTATTGCTGATTTTATAATAGATATTCAAAATTAATATATGAGAGTTTTGGAAGCAATCTCTCTATCTTTTATTTTTATTATTTTTTGTGAGCAAGAGATTCATCTCACTAAAACTTACACCATTTTCAACTAGAAAGTATTCTTAACTTTTTTTTAACTTAAGAAAAGATTTTTTTTGACAAGATCAAAAGATATTTTTATTGATTTCTTTAAATCATATTGAGAGTATTTTTATAAGAGATATAGATCTTTACTTTCTTATTATAAGTGTCAAAATTTGAAACCTTGAGAATGAAAAGAGTAGTCATCTTGATGGTGCTAATGTTATGAAATTTAATATTTTTTAGAACTATTGTTGATTTTATAATAGATGTTCAAAAGTAATGCATGAATGTTTTAGAGGCAACTCTCCTTTTTTACTTTTTACCATTTCTTGTGAATAAGAGGTTCTTATCACCAAAAGTTACACCATTTTTAATTAGAAAGTACTTTTAACTTTCTTTTTAATTTAAGGAAAGAATATCTATGACAAAATTACAACTATTTTGTTTATTTCTTTTAATAATGTTGAAAATCCCTCTAAGAAAAATTTTGATCTTATAGAAAGTAGCCCCCTTGATAGTATAAGAAGTCATGGAATTCAATATTTGTTTAAAATTGCTACTGATTTTATAATAGATATTCAAATTTAATATATATAGAAGTTTTGAAAGCAACTTTCATTCATTATTTTTTACCATTTCTTGTGAAAGAGATTCTTCTCACTAAAATATACACTATTTTTAATTGGAAAGCACTTTAAATTTTATTTTTAGTTTAAGGAAATAGTTTTATGATGAGATTATAAGATATTTTTGTTAGTTTATTTGAATCATTTTAAAAGGAAAAAAAAAATTGTATGAACACGAAAAAATTTATTGATGTAAATGAATGAAAATGGAATTGATGATCAAGGTTCAAATAGAGGTGAGATGAATATAAAAGTATGATGTTTATGTATAGAATATATTTGAAGTCAACAACTAAGCATAAGGAGTAATCGAGTGACTACATAAATGTGTTGTTGAAGTTAATGATTAAGCATAGAGAGTGATGACGTGACTACATAAATGTGTCATTGAATTAATATTTTATATATGAACCTATTAAAGGTACAAATATTGTGATCTGTGACTATAAAACTAGTTTTGATTAAATTATTATTTGTTAATTATGTATATGTGCATTGTGTTTATAGGAAAGATGACATAATCACCCCACTTTAGGTCTAATACTCACTTACAACATAAATGTGCAATCTTTATTTTATACTAAAGAAGCAAAGAATTAAACTCAATACTATTTAGATAGCTGCAACAATGATTTTTCCAATCTTAACAAGTATAATTATACACAAATATAACACATAAAATGTATTTTGCATTTAAATATGATATAATAAGGAAGAAATTAATTCCTAAAATATGTAAAAATATCATATAGAATGATGCTTAAGGTGAAATTAATTGATTATTTTTATAAAGAGGGGTAACCCTTATTTATATCTAAAAGCATTAGATTTTTGGATAAACTACTTATACTTTATATTAATTAAGTTATGATTATTTCAACATATTTTAAAATAATCCACCTATCTCTATTAGTTATTTATCAAATAACATTTTTCTATACAACAATGTAAAAAAAATATGAGAATATCAAAATAGTCCATTTAAGTTATACAAAAAAAAAGGTTTTATTAATGAACACAATAACAAGAAGGGTTTAAGGAAAGGAAGAGGAAGAATAATAGATCTATTTATGCCACATATGGGAACTTCATCCTCCTCGATGGGTGTTTCTAGCCATAATATCAATCAAATTGGCAAGTCATATGATGAAATACCTCCTTTTGTGGTTTAGAGAACACTTAAATTTGAGTGAGGTAGCTAGAAATGAGTGTAAATAATATATTATTTTTTATTGCTCATGCATGAGGAGGGGTAACATGACAACCAATGTGATGTTAATATTGTAAACTATTCTACTAAAAATCAACCACAAGTAGTGATTCTACTACAAATAAATGTTGTTAATATAGTAATTATTATACTTTCAACACAAGGAGTGATGATATGATTGTAAGAAAATTATAATGATATAGTAACTAAATTTTATTATCAAACATAAAGATTGTTTTTTATTAGAGGTAAAATAGGTTTTGATGGGGGCCTGAAACCCATTACAACTAGTTTTGAAGGGCTCCATAACCCTATCCAAGGCAGGCAAGTTGCAGAAAAGATAAATCATAGATAAACAACAGCCAAATAGCAACAATATCTAACAAGAAGACATGACTACATAAGCTGCATCAGATAACAAGAGAGGGACAAGATCCCTAAACAACCAGATTTTAACTAGGACCTGGAAACCATAAGTGAACATTAAACCCACCTGCACTAGCCAAGCAACAACAAACCATCTACTCAGGAAAGACATTATTGATGCAGCACCACCTCACATTAGAACCATTACAACAAGATCAGCCACAACACCCAATCAAAACAACCATCTCATCCAAATTCTCAACGTCAATATGAGAAGAACAAGGCTGAGCCAGGGAAGAAAACATCCTGAGACAATCATCTTTTTTGCAACAACACCCCACCAATCTACTAAAAGTAACCTCCCAACAACACCTCCACACCAAGGATATCGACCCACCCTCCACCTCAAGAGGAGGGGGCTCACCTGGGTATGTGCAGGATCATCATGGAGAAAATAGGCCCTTAAGTGGTGAAAAATTCAGAAAAATCAGAGTTAGGCAACTTGACGTAAAAATTTGAATAAGTTATCTATATTATTTAAAAAATATGTAAGAATAGAATTTGTAGCAAATTGAATGTAGTTTCTAAAATACTAGGTTTATTTAAAAAAATAAAATCTATTTGGTGAAAATTTGAAATTTCAATGCAGTAGTACTTAAATTTCAGGGAAAAAATTAGGTATCTGTCTGACCACCCTAACCACAATAAAATGATAATATTTTTTTTATAAGATTTTAGATATAAGTAGGACTCATGTCCTGATGTGATGCATATTTTTTTGTAATTTTTTTCAAGTAAATAATTAATTATGAATTTTTTATTGTACAACTTTTAAAAAATATAAAAGCTTCATTATCATTTGACCACCATAGCGGTCAAAACTTCATGAAATTCATTTTTTTTTAATCCTATGGTATGAAAGAATAGAGATGTGAAACATATTTCAGTTCAAAAATTTGATACCATTTGAAAGCTATAGATATTTTCAATCAACCTATCGATTGGGACTTTAGTCATAATTCAAATAGAAAATAAATAATAATAATTTATTAAATTCGAAGTAAATCATAATTGATATTGGTGGAAAGTTGAGAATCTCCTTTAAAACCCTTTTGCTTCATCAATTTTGGGTTAAAAAAATAATCAGCCACATACCCTACACATACCCATCATATGGCCACTTTTTGGCCCATCATGATCCTGCACATACCCACCTCCAAAAGAGAGGATGAAGTGAGACCCAAAACTTTTGAAAATGCCACTCCCCTCCTTACATAAGCAACATCTCAATAAAAGCTAGCATAAAGGAGAAGATCTACCGAGCATCACTATAGCTACCAACTCCACCTCAATAGAAGAAGGATCCACCTCAAAACAAATAGTCTCCCCCTTAATAGGAGACTCAAGTCGTAGATCCCAGTAGAGAGTGAAGTCAGAAGGGAGGGAAGACACCACATCCTAAGGTAACCCAAGCATTAGGTACAAGTAGGAGGAAGCAAGGAAAGGTTCAACCAAAGCACACAACAAGGCCCAAATATAACACCATAAGCATAACCCAACCAACCACGAATAAACCACTATCTACACACCAACGCACCATGAAGAGCAAAAGTCCAAGCCCGAAGAAAACATAAGCAAACCAAGCCCAAGAGGGACGAGAAAACCCCTCCAAGAATGACACTGAGAGACGGCCAAACCATAAAGCCCCCAAGCTGCCCCAACACACCGGTCAGAGCCAAAGATAGGACAAATCTCCACAAATCCAACCCAAAGGAAGCACCACAAGTCCACAAAAGTTAGACCAGGAGCACCCACAACACACCTAAGACAAGAAAAACCACCACAGTACTAGCAAAAGGACAGAGTAAAGAAAGCCTCGAGAAAACAAGTAGACCCAGGGGACTGTGAACATGAAGTCAAAAGCTGACAACCACAGGGGCACCAACTGAGCAAAGCAAGGTGAGGGAGGCCCGAAAAGGGAGAGAATAGAAGGAGGGAAAAACCATGAAGAAATCCATCTGACGAGGAACAAGGTTTGAAAGAATGCACACTCCAACCAAAAACAACCCCATCATAGACCACCCAGAAACCATACCTAGCAATAATGAGACCACCAAGAAGTAGGCATTAGAAGCCAGACAGACTGGAGAAAACAAGCATGCATCACCCACCAAAAGGGGATAGTGAGCCCACCACCAAAGAAAAGAAGCAACCAACACACGAGCCAACCAACCAACCAAGAGACAAGCACCCCAAAAGCCACCATCCAAACCAACGAGAATGAGAGCGTAGCCTCCCACATCACCCATGACTAGGGCAAGAAGGAAGAGCCCCAAGCTTCCAAGAGAAACCAATGAGCCTCTACAACCATGATCCAAAGAGGGCAGCGCAACAAGAACACCCAAAATCATAACAAAACCCCCCGTAAGAGTGAAGAGGAACCCAGGATAGAGATCCACAGAGCAAAGAAAGAGCTCCAACGAGCCATTAGAAAACATGCCCCCTCCCAGCATAGCTCCACAGTCTAGAGCAATAGGAAGGAGCTCCACACACTGGCCAAATCCATCTGGATCATCCTTGTCCCCTTCTACTCCATCGTCTTCAAGAGATTTCAAATTGTACCCCCGTTGCCCATTCCCGCCTCTCGCCGACGATTGCTCCATTTTCAACCTATAAGCTCTTACAAACATAAAGAGTGTTGATGTGAATACATAAGTGTCATATTGAATCCACAATTATAATTAAATTTATTGACTAGAAAAAATAGTACTAGTGGAATTTAATGTAAAACCATGTCTTTATTATAGTTAATGCTAAATAAAGTGTAATGAAGATAACACCAAAGTGTTTTGTTTATTTTATAACTATTATTGATTAAGCACAAGGAGTGGTGATGTGATTGCAAAGGTGTTCTATCAATGCAATGACTATAGCTAAAGTCAATAATCAAGTCCAAAGAGACATAACATAAATTTGAAGTATTAATAATGATGTCATAACCAATATTAATTAGTCACAATTAGCAAGACATTATGAAATTGAATTGGACTATTTCTAATGTAGGCACCAAAATATTCACAAAATATTCTTCTAGTTTCTAACATGTACTAAGACATATAAAGAGAGTAGAAGAACATTGTAAAATATATAAAATTTTGAATAAATTATAACCATTCCATACACTAGTAACTATTGCATGAGGTATTTAACAAAACATTTAAATAAATTTTTCTCTAATTTATGGTTTTGTATAATATGAGAATCCATGGACAAGTGAGAAGGTTAATGACATGATGCTTTATGGATCTAGTCTTGGACATGGATAATTTTATTTACAACAATAATTTTAGTGGTTTGAAAAGATATATCACTTTAATCATCTCAACATAAATGTGTCGTTAGAAGCAACAACT